>OX578140.1:60301339-60901339 GCA_951213105.1 Amaurobius ferox
TGAAATTTCTCCGAAGATTCTGTATGATATAATAAACTGGATTAAATTTGCTCCTCATTCCGTAGAGTTTTAATTTACACGTGCTTTAGTTTCTAAATGCCTTGTATAATGTGTTCGATAGTATATAAGAAATGGACCTAGTAAAGAAAGTGGTGAAAGTACAAAGTCTTGTATTTTATAATTTGAAGATTTTGCTCCCATACAGGGGTGTTCTAGAGCTGTTAAAGGAAACAACCAAATTATGACCATGATACATCGGTAGTAGAAATTGTTACAGGTTGTAAAAGTAGCCAGCGAAAGAATGGCACTAGACATTAGACAAGAAGACACCAATATTTTATGTGGCGGACATTCATTCATTGTTAAGCAAATTAGTGATGACCTCACGGCACGTGAGTTTTGTGGACTCTGAGGACCTATTGGAGACTCTCTAATAGAAGCAGAGGCGGCCACTCACAGCCCTATAAACCAATGAGCAAACAAATGAAGGAAAACCAATGGGAACTAGAAAGAGTTCACAGAGTACCGCCTTGTAACCGAATTGAGAAAATCCACCGTTGGGAATTGAATTGAAAATGTGAAGTAGTACATTTGAAAATAAGATATAAGAGTCAATACGATTGAGCTTTGAATCTGCAGTTTGAAAGGTGCAGGCTCAAGTTATGCCTACTAGTCAGTTTATTTATGAGTCGAGTACAGTGATGTTCATTTGAACTTGCCAGTAAGTCTGGGCAAAGAATCCACGCCAAAGGCTGTGCTCAAAAGGGGAAAAGGTAACATTATATCTTTATTATACTTGAGTACATATTATACTTGAGTAAATAATTAGGTGCCTGTCTAGAAGTCAGTAACAAATCTCCCATTGCATCACATCCGTCGTGTTTAAGCAGAATAGTTTGTAATAATGTTGGTAACTCATGATTTGTAAAAATAGAATAATAATGGTGAATATTAACTTGTGTGAGTTTAACTTAAATAATAATTTAATTAAAAAAATTTTACCATAAAGGAATCTTCTTTGTCTATCAAGTTACATTTTCAATGCATGTCTATTAATCCATTTTATTTTCAGATGACAGCGAACACTACCCCAATTAAGGGTGGTTTATAAAAACGGCAATGTATTATGTAAATTCAAGGTTTCTCTCCAAGTTTTTAAGTATTTAATAAATAACATTACATGTATGGCGCATGGCCACTTTCTTATGTCTCCACACTTAATGCATTTTTTAAGAAAATAAGTAAAATAAAGATCTAATTGTATGGTACCCATTAAAACACATTCCTAAATAGGATATAATTATAATTCCAATTGGAGGTATCAAATTAGACTGCAATTAATCTTTCAATTTGAAGGAATAGTCCGGCCATTCCTTTCCTCTCGTAGAAAAGGTAAATAATTGTATTTTTCTATTTTACTTTCAGACACCTAAATTACAGCGGAGTATCTCAATATTTGACATTTATCAGTTCGTTTCTAGGATCTGTCCTCCAAGTCTGTGAACAAAATACATACTCTTGCAGTCAGTTTTCTTCATTGGCATTAAAATATTTTGTTTCCAAAACAATTTCCGTCTGAATAATAACTGTATAATGCTTAAACATTTCAGACCATCTAGAAACCTCCTGGTGTCTTCTAATATTAAATATTTGCACAATTATAATGTCGACTACGAGGCAAAATTTAACAGACCTGAATTTTTTATTTCACTCCAAAACGGAAAAATTCCGAAAGTATTCCCTGACCTTCCAGACACCTTCCCTGGTGACACACTTATAGAAAAGGTCGTTTCAACAATTAGGTCAACAGTGCACGAGCCGAGGGTCCAATAAACAAACGAGGCCCATGAAGATGTAGAAAGAAGACTAATAATGTTTCACAAAATTTTGCTAAAAATATTTTGTAAATGGTAAGAAACTGTTAATCATAGTGTACGCTTTACATATATTTAAACATATGTGTCAGACGATTCACAAGCAGGAAAATGAGAATGACTATATTGGTGCAGTTACATTCTGAAAATAGTCAATGGTAACATGACAAAAAAACTATTTTAGACAAATTGGAGGCTATAAGAAATTATATCAAACGTTGTCGAGGGATAAGCTTGGACAATGTTTCGGACATATTGGTTGTCCATGAACTGGTAGTCAAGCAATAATTAACAACATGCAGACGAAATAGTTTATGTATCATGCAAAATCCTTTTGCTCAAATTGTTAATGAATAAAGCCATAAAATGCAGAGATTTTTGTTCTATTATCACTGCGGTAATTTTTTTTCATTTTTCTTACCCATTCAAGATGTCAACGTATAGAGAAACATTTTTCCGGGAACAGGAAGGCACTTCTGTTAAAATGTGTTGGTTACACGTTGGTCTGCAAGAGCCTATAAAACTGTAGGTGTAAATAATTGATACAGTGAGATCATAAGAGTTTTTTGAAGCATCAAGACTAACAAAATACAAACAGATGCAGCACATAATGAAACTAACATAATGTAGTCGATGCTAAAATACATGAGTAGTTATAAAAGGGGCGCTCTGCGGCGGATCGGGGAGGTGGTGCCCTGTGGTGCCAGAGGAGGCCCTCTTTGGGAGGAGGGTCCCTCTTTGGGAGGATGCCTCTCTGGAGTGTCTTCCCTCTTTTGAGAGGAAGCCCCTCCTTGGAGGGTCTTTAGACCCCCAGGATGCCTCTCTTGAGAGGATCCTCTCACTGCCCCCCTCCCCTCTTTTGGAAGTTTGGTGAGGTGGTGCAGCACCGGATGCCTCTTTCGGAAGAGGGCAATTGCGAAAGTCTTTCACGGAGTGAGTTTCACTCTTGAGAGGGAATGTCACAATCGCTGACTGACCTTTGACCTGAGGAAGAAGTTTCAAGGGATGTCGCAATCTGGAAATGACGTGTCGCGATTGATAACCTTAGAAGTGACCTTTGACAAGAACACACGTCCTCCCTCTCTGCTGGTCAGCGACAGACTGAAAGATCTTATCAGCAGGATGTAGTTAAAGCGCCCTCTGGCGAATTTTGATGAAGTGCTGCCATCTATCGGCATTTTTTTTTTTTCCAAAAGAAATTAATGTTTCACTTGTCAGGAGCTGGATTCGATCTTGGGTCCAACTGATTAGAAGTCGCGCGTCTTACCATCGTGCCAAAGCACCCGTGCTTTATAGGCAGTTAACTTCGAAGTGTACCTTATCAGTGGAAGTTAGATTATTTTTCAAAGTTCATTCGAATAGCGATGCAAGGGTGCGTTTTAAAACAGAATGTTACGGACTGAATATAAATATGTATATTATAACACAATGATTTTTTTTTAAAACAAATGTATACACAAACTTTAAAAACACGAATGTAATAATTAGCTAAAATTGTATTCAGTGGATTTTTTTTTTTTTTTTTTTTTTTTAAATAAATCAATACGATTTTTATAATAATAACGAAATGATTTCGAATGTTTAAAAACAAATTGATTTCCAATGAACACACAAATTGTGTTCAGTGGACACACAAATTGTGTTCAGTGGACACACAAATTGTGTTCCGTGGACACAAAAATGGTGTTACATGAATACGATTCGACCATTTTAAGTGTTGTGTACCTAAAAACAAATGTATACACAAACTTTAAAAACATGAATGTAATACATAGCTGAAATTATGTTTTGTGAACAGGATTTGACCATTCTAAGTGTGATTTTTGAAAAATAAATCTAACAGTATAGAAAAATAATATTAATGAAAATTAGAACTCACAGAACGACCTCTTCACTACTCGCTGGTCAAACTCCAAATGAGTGAGACACTCTCATTACGCTATTAAAAATTAGATCTTATCATCACCAGTATGAGGTGTTGCCACCTATTTTTTCTAATAATATATTTTTAATAGTTGGATACTTCAAGGGTTTGATACAAAATAATGACGTCAGCAGTATGAGGTGTTGCCAACTATTTTTATAATAATATATTTCTACTAACTGGATACTTCAAGGGTCTGATACAAAATAAACAAGTTTGAATGAGATTGATATATAATTTCAGATGTATATTCGATTTTTTTTTTTTTTTTTAAAATAAATCTAACTATCAATATAATTTTTTTTTTAAAAATGATTTGAATACACCCAAGTATAGTTACGCATTTTCAAAATAGTGTTAAGTGAATAGCATTCGACCATTCTGAGCGTTGTGTATTTAAAAACATGAATGTAATACATAGCTAAAATTGTGTTCAATGAACACACAAATTATGTTTTGTGAACAGGATTTGACCATTCTAAGTGTGATTTTTGAAAAATAAATCTAACAGTATAGAAAAATAATATTAATGAAAATTAGAACTCACAGAACGACCTCTTCACTACCCGCTGGTCAAACTCCAAATGAGTGAGACACTCTCATTACGCTATTAAAAATTAGATCTTATCATCACCAGTATGAGGTGTTGCCACCTATTTTTTCTAATAATATATTTTTAATAGTTGGATACTTCAACGGTCTGATTTGCTACATGCAATCTAAAACACATCACTTTAATGATATTGTGCATCGAATATGATTCGGCCATTTTTAAAATGGTGGATGTAATTGAAATATCGAAGTTTAGAATTTAACAAACTAACGAATTTTCACCCCCATAAATTTTAGCATTCAGTTTAAATAAAACCCAATGAATATGATATCACCATTTTAACATCGTAATTTTACTACCATGATAGAACATAGAAGTGAGTGTACATTATTTTTCCCTGACACAAACACTTTTAAAATCTATTGCAAGTTTGGTTCTCACAATATATATTCCAATGAACGAGAATCGTCCAAGCGAGCATTTACAATAATCGTCCAAACACCCAGATAGCGATTGCTATGGTCAATATCAGCACTCTCTTTCTCAAACATTTGATAAGAAATGATAAGACTCACGAGTTCCAAATATGAAGTCTATGTTAGAATAGATAAAACCTTACCATTGTAATCCAATCTGAAAAATAAAGTTTTTCAACAGCATGTGGTTTTGAGTATGTCTAAAAACCAAGTGGCATATTTAAAACCTGAAAAATAAATTTTTCCACGTATACCAAACGAGGCTGTAAAAATCCTTTAAAGTGTTTATGTTTGATTCACTAAAAACACAATATTTTTAAAAAATAAAACACACATTTTATTAATCATAAAAATAGTTATATACAGCAATTTTACAATTAAAATATCTACATTAAATGCAGCACAGATACCCAATTACTTGATTTTTATCACTCTAGCCGTCATTAAAAAAAAAAAAAAAATAATGTTTATTATAGAATATTTTAAAATTAAGGTGTTTAAAAGAAATTAAATTATTTAAAAGAAATGCAAAAAAAAAAATTAAAATTTAAGAATTGAAATGAAAATTTAATTGAAACTGCTAAAGAATAAAAATCAAGTAAATGGGTACTTACAATATTCCCCGTTTGTACATCTTTACATCAATCCCACTGAAATGGTCCGGGCTTATATAATAACTCCATACATTTTCATGTATGGAGTTGCAAATTTTAGGTATGCTTATGTTGAATAGTGCATCCTGCTTCACACTTCTCAACTTATCCTCAGCAGATGTATTCATGCAGGCGTGTCGTCTCTGTGAGCAGTGGTCCACCACACAACCCTCACAGTAAAATAACTTTTCGCCTGCATGAAGTATTTCTGTCTGAACGCATTTTACGATGTGCGTTCGCAGCAACTCTCTGCAGTTTGGAGGCATGATTCCCTGTGGGATTTGTTTCTGTACAGCTAGGACTTTAGAAGGTAAAACCTTGCTGTACAGTACATGAATCACTGCCTCCGACACTGTGTCGTGAAGCCCCCTTAACACATTTATTTGTTCCATCGACAGTTGTACTGCCGATGGCTTTAAATGAAAAGGGCCATCACCGGACTGGTAGAGCTGCTGCATGTGACATTGCCCATTGGCGTTCAGAACGAGGAGTTGGTTGTTTGCCACAAAGCTAGTGGTTTTATACACATCGCTAAAGTTGTGTATTTTTGTCACAAATTCACACCATGTTGGAGGTGTCATGACCACCCCATGTCTCGTTGGCACAAGTTCTCCTCGTACGTCGGCATATTTGCGAATGTGCAGACGCACAGAATAGTTCCACATGTAAATGTTTATAAAGTATAAAAAACCCAACGAGAACGTATGGAGTGGCTCAACATCGATGAGAAGAGTGGCAGGTCTGTTAGTACCAGAAGCATGAAGAGGTGTGGTGGCAGGTCTGTTAGTACCAAAAGCAGGAACAGGTGTGGTGGCAGGCATGTTAGTATCAGAAGCAGGAACAGGTGTGGTAGCAGGCATGGTAACAGCAGAAGCAGAAGCAGGCATGGAGGTACCAGAAGCAGGAACAGGTGTGGTAACAGCAGAAGCAGAAGCAGGCATGGAGGTACCAGAAGCAGGAACAGGTGTGGTAGCAGGCATGGTAACAGCAGGAGCAGGAACAACTTTCAAAATCATAGGCTCATCATCATCGGTGGTGGTGGCAGCCATTCCAAAAGCAGTTGTGTTGGTGATTGCGATGTAAGGTGGCGAATCTGGCCCAGCGTATGCAGCCTCAAGCCAATCACCGTTCTCCAACAAACTCTGCGACATATTCAAATTGAAAAAAAAATTTCTAACACCAGAAGCTCAAAACTTGGAAAAATGTGGAAAGAACTTTTGTGCCGAGGCGTTATATACCCTGACTATCATCACACGATCACTTATCTGCAATCATGTGATGACAGATCACGTGAGAAGACTTATCGTATATCACAGGGTGCTGGCTGATCACGTGGTCATAGGGTGATGTCAGATCATGTGAGAACACTTATCTATCATTATATGATTATGCCAGATCACGTGACAACGCTTATCGCATATCACATGATGATGACACCTTGTAAATATATCCCTCCCTACCATATAAGGTCATGGAATGCACCCTTCTCCCGCTTATCGACACATGGTTTGTGATAAGCTTTTACTGATAATGTCCACCCAATGAGTCATTCGGAGTTGAACGCTCGACAGAGTAGGTCGCTTATGTTGGTATGTATACATTTTTATAATTTATAAGTGTGTTAGAAATAAAGACACATCATATTTCATTTACATATACTTTTATTTAAAGTTCAACCACTTTACATTTTTTCTAGTTCTTGTGGGTGTACTTTTGTAGGGATGGGCATATACATGCTTGTTCTTTACATAGTGTCGTGGAATGTTCATTTCATCTAATGCTGCTAGAAATGCTTCTTTGGCCACAACCTCGCTCTTCCTGTTGGTGAATATCAGATTAAAAAGGTCTACAATGTTGGATTTGGGAACAATGTCTCGATGATGTAGAATTTGCCCTCTGTCATTCCAATCCAATATATCTGGATGTCTTTTGATGAGTGAAATCATTTCATTGGCATATCTTTTTAATTTTGCAGGCACACTGTTTAATAGAACAGCATCATAGCTGTTTACAGAGTCTTTGGTAATCTTTTCAGATTTTTCCTTTTTAATTAATATTTTTTCTTCAGGGATATCCTGCTCCTCTTGGATCGACGCTTGAATGGGTGTGTTGAAGGAATTCATCTTTAGTTTCTTTTGCAAAAGTTCGTAATATAGTTTCACTTTATCGTCTTCGCCGAGAGAACTGTTTAAAATGCGAGCCATTTCCTTGTCGAAAGTGGTCATATGCTTCTCGCTGAGTACATGTTTGGAGAGAGACTCTTCGGGAATCAATGCATATTTTTTAGCGTGCTCCATTAAAAAGTGTTGAAATCACACTCAATGCTGCTGGAATCAATAAGTTTAAAAATCCACCTTTTTGAATGAGGAGTTTTCGTTTCTGGTACAGAGGTTTACGTCTCTGTGCCAATTCTCGCAACGTAGTCTTGTGTTTACGGAGCTTGACTTTTTGATGCTTCGTGAGAGGAATATTTCCTTTTAATGTGTTGAGACTACACTCGCAGAGAGCCTTTATACAAGAAGATGGAATTTTTTTCAGTAGATTTTTTCGTAATTTCGAGGGGCAAATTTGCAGCAGCTGCAACTGACTTAGTTGTTCTTGGGTGAGCGTCATCTTTACAAGTGAAGAAAAGACACCGGCACATTATGTTTTTATGCAAAAATGTGTCTCGCTTGGTAGACATATTGCGTCTGTCCCGGTAAAATATTAGTCCGCAATCGCATTTCTTCCAGTGTTTCACTCCGCAAATCTATAAACAGATATGAATAGGGTTTTTTAGTGGCGTCTTCATACACTTCTTGAAAATATCGAGTCTGCCTGGGATACAACTGTTTTCCCAAGTGCGTGATTTGACTCAAATCTCTTCGATTTTTACAGAGAAGGAGGTAGTGGGCGTTTAATGTAATTTCACGCATTTCTTTTCCTTTGTGAAAAAAATTTTGTGTGATAAACACGACACTCAGATTCATGTGGTGGCTTCCCTTTGTAAATAAATGCGTTAAGCGTTTATCGCTGCCACACTCGGACATTAGATCGTCTATAATAAAAAGCGTATTGGATTCCAAATACTCTCGATAATTCCCGGGTAGCCCTTCCACAAATGTAACATCGGGAATTTCATCGTAAAGTGGTTGGTGGATTCCATAAAACCATACAATTTTATCGATGGGTGGTGAAAACATCTCCCGCTTGTGTTTTAACAAATCGCGAACAAAGAAACTTTTTCCGCAACCCGTGGGACCTGAAATGACCATTGTGAAAGGATGTTGCATAGTCGGAAACTCCATGGTAAATGAGGACACAGGTTTGTTCACATCCATATTTATTGATAAAAAGGTGTAGCAATCTTAAAATGCTTGGTTACAAAATTATAAATTTTTATGTCATTAGATAGTTCGTTGGGTACAAAAGATAACATAAAATCTTTCAGAGAAGTTCCGCGACATCTAGAATATAAATAATAAATACAATAGTGACCACAGACGGCCGTGACATTGCTTTGCAGAGGCATACAATTATAGTCCATGCATTGAAAAGATGATACATAGTCTGATATATCTCCGTCAAAAGTGTCGGGTGAGTGTCCATAAGAATCGAAAAATTCTACACAATCTCGAAAAGGTAAGTAAAAGGCTATCCAGTGGCTGCCAGGTTCTGTCGATGAGTCCACATTAGCCACGAAACAGGTGGGATATCGTTCAAACTTTTCAGGTAGATTGTCACTTGCAAAAACACCTAAAAAGGAATCGCTCGTAAAAATGTTCTTGGATAGTGCTTTGTTCAACTGCTTGGTATCCATTTTTTTTTTTTTTTTTTTTTAATTGGCAAAATCACACAGAATGTGACGAGACTTGTTAATTTCAATCACGTTTTCAAATTCCGCATACACCAAGATGGAAATGGTTTCTCGAAGAGCTTTAGAAAATTTCACTTCTACCCGTAAATTACCTTGTTGCTGTAAATTCATATGGGGACCATCACACATGTCGGGCGACAAATCAAAAGCATACAAAGTATATCCTGCTGCAAATTCGTCTCGGGTCAGGTGAATTCCCTTGTCTTGGTTAAATCCGGGGAACAGAGTGTGATACGCACGAATGTAGTTGTTGTCTTCAAAGTTTAATTCTAAAGGCTTGCTTGGAACTGGATTGCCGTCTACGTAAACACTTAAAAAGTTTACGTGTTGATGGTCTAGAAAAAATGGATTTAATGCATATTGTCCATTCATAGCAGCATTATTAAGGCATGCAATAACCACTCTTTTTGGCATAACACCCAAAAAGACATTATCTTGCATAAAAGACCAACTTCCTTTCGACACTGAATATGTTTTGCATAATACACGATCTATAGGATACTTTGCTAAATTCTTTTCCAAGGCTTGAACGTGTCCTAATAATACTCCGGGGCTTACTTTAACTTTTCGAACAAACATGG
Organism: Amaurobius ferox; assembly: GCA_951213105.1. Classification (NCBI taxonomy): domain Eukaryota; kingdom Metazoa; phylum Arthropoda; class Arachnida; order Araneae; family Amaurobiidae; genus Amaurobius; species Amaurobius ferox. The sequence goes on from OX578140.1 coordinate 60,311,257, forward strand.
AAGCATGCTCTAACAAAACTTTGTAGTCGGGTTTGGGGGCGTTGGACACTAAACAAAAATCAGATTTGCTTCGTGTCATTTTTATTTTCAAATCCACCAAATTCAACATGAGGCGATTTTGTTGAAATATATCGGAATGAATCTGTCCGATCATGTCCACAGTTCTACTTAATTTACTCATTTCATATCTTTTTTTCAATCCTTCGTTGGAGTTCTCTGATAGAGGGTCTATATCACTCAGATTCGTATCTTTAAAGAAACATTCACAGGTGAGTAAACTTTTCTTGGCATCTGCTCCATAATTTAAAAGTGTTTCTATGTAGGCTCTGTAGGGATAGGTGTTGGTGGCTGAAGAAATCACTCGCTCGTTTAAACTGACGTCTACTTGTGAGAATAACGAATGCAAAAACAAGTTCACGGGAGCTACCGATTCTTTATCAGGTAAAGGGGTTCCGTCCGATTTCACAATTTTCGCTTTAACATACAAGAATGAAGAACCCAAATCCATATATTCGTCTCCACTTCCCGATATGTTAAACTCTATGGGACCTCCATCTCGTATGTTAGACAGAGGGTGAAATTCTATAAAGTGGCCTTTTTCTATGGCCGTTTGGGTCGGTGGGGTCACAAATAAATCCAGTTCAGACTTGGTACAGGGAGTGGAATCTTTATGAATCAAGGTCGTCATTCTGAGGAGAAAATATCGCGTGCTTTCACCTTCTTAGCAGCTGGAGAAATGATTCGATTTTTGGAGAGTCTCCTCTTTTTATGGAATTTTTTTTTATGTCCTGAACCAATCATCGTTTTCATTTTACTCGCAGCCTTGTCTGTCAGATTACGTCCTGCCTCCTTCAAATGGCGTTGGGCAGCCGCTTTGAAATTCTCTCCTCTAGTTACGTCATTCAACACATTCACTCCGCTATGCCACATTTGTCTTCCGACGGCTTTCGCCCCCGACTTTAAAAGTGGAACAGCCGCTCTGAAAAAGGACCGAAAAAGGCTTCCAAAGCCATAGCCTTTCTGAAAAGTGCTTCCTTGGTAGTAATCAAGGCCTTGACCTGTTTGGTTAACATAATAGTCTTCGAAGGATTTTTTACAGCATTCATAAGGAACATACATTATGAGAGGTACTTTTGGCGAAAGTGTAGTTTCACGTATGAGCGTCCGCGTTCGAATGGCGTCAATGCTCCTGTGTGCGTTCTTATAACGATTTCCAGAGTGTCGATCATTTTTCTACTCACGGGTAGGTAGTGAGGTCGATCGAATTTCATGGAAACCAACTCCCCGTCATTTCCAGTGACTTTAACGATACGTAAAAGAGGCGCCACTACGTCGCCGACAATTTGCGGTTCTACAATGTCTGAATATACAAACAGTACACGATAATGTGCGTTTACATCTGCTACGTAGATTCCTTCGCTCATCACTTCATGATCAGATTCTGAAGAAATCACCATGGGCTCGAAACCCAACACTTGGGCTAAGCCATCTTGTAAAATCACTCTTGCCTTGTTCTTCACTTTAATGCGAACTCGTTTCGTGATAGGACTATAATTGAAGAATATCTTGTTTTGGTGTTCTTTAATGAATATAGCCTTTAAAACATCGGGAATGGTTTCGTAAAATCCAGGTGGGATTCTCCGTCCAATCATTTTCCCATCACCTAGATCAAATCCGATAAAATTGTTCTGAGCAGTGATATTCATCCAGGTATGTGGGTATAAAAATTCTGTGAGTCCTATCTCCCATGCGCCCTTTAACTCTATGGGGACGGGCAATCTTGTAATAAAATGTGAAATTTTATTCTCCGGGAAAAAACTCATCGAGCTGTCGCTCGGTAGTGTCACGTAGAAACTCATCTTGGCGAATGATTTTTTAAATGTAGAGTTCCCCTCTTTTATAATGTGGATAAATGAGATGCAGGAATCCACTGGTTAAACTTGGCAGGGTATCCACGATATTTCACAAAATATTCCAAATGTTTTTTTCGATATCGTTTCTTTAAAACATGTTCGATCGGATATTCCTCTTTCATTCTCACTTTCTGCAATTCTTGCAAGTAAAAAGTTCCTTGAATCACTTCTCCTAGTAAATCTTTAATTCTGTAAACAGCTGGCTCTCTTTTAACACATTCTGTAACTTTAAAAAGTTCTTCAGACCAGTTTGTTTCGTATCCCTTTTCAAAGGTCATTTTTGCTTTGGATACTCGCACAACATCTCCCTCGCTTAAAATACATTTTGAGGCACGTGTGGGAAAATTTCTATAAAGGGTATTCCACACTTGTGCTTCATTATTCTTATTCACTTCAACAGGGGCTTTCTTAATGCTAGAGTGGAAAGTGTGATTATAACTGTGTATGAGCGAATCCAACACATCCAAATAACGATATGTATTTTGACTGGTAAAGTATTTCCACATTTTCGATTTCAAGGTCCGATTAAAGCGCTCAATAACCGAGGCTTTTGTGGTGTTAAAAGTTGTAAAAAACTTCACTTTATTCTCTTTCAAATACCTCTGAAATTGTTTATTTTTAAATTCAGTACCTTGGTCTGTCTGTAATGATTTGGGAATACGTTCTGCGAATATGGTTTGAAAAGCCTCTAAAATATCTACTCCACGCTTTTGCTTTAGTGGTATTGCCCATGCGTATTTGGATAGAATGTCAATACAGGTCAAAATATACCGGAAACCATCATTATGATTTTTCAATGAAGACATGTCGGCTAAATCCGCTTGCCATTGATGGTCTATGCCGTGTACAATTACACGATTCGTTAAAAATTTTCGTTGAACTGGCTTGTGCAGTGTGTAGGCGTCTACACTCTCCAACCATGCCCTTATATTCTTCTTGCTGACTTTTCCATGAAGAGCGCGATATAAAGAATCTACTCCACCAAAGCTGGCAGGGTGTCGCGGGTCTTGATATGTTAAATCCATCAGCTTGCGAGGGAAATATTGACAGTATCATTCAAATGTAATAAAATATTTCTTGGTAGTGTCACTCCTAATAAGACTTCCGACACAATGTATACCACAAACAGTAAGAAAAAATATACACATGTAACGATAACCTCTTCACGCGAAGCCATCTTTCGAAATGAGACGTTCCTCTGTTTTATTCTTCTTATAAACACATGAAAATAATTTTTCAAATCTTAATATTCTATCTTTAAATCGATATGCATCAATCTCCCAGAATCCTTTCCGATCTTCATCGTGGGGTATGTACACAATGTGTACGTAATCCGAAAAAGTGACACACTTCATCTCGCTAAATTAAAAAAAAATTATTGAATAAATAATAAAGTTCTCTGCCAGTAGAGGGTGCCGCTAGTCATCTGAGTGGTTTAAATATGGTAGAGAAGGTTAAATAGCAAACTGTTATTAAGCGTCTATGGAGTAGTTGGCAGAGCGTTCACCAACTGGTCCATGGATGCTTTTAGTTCCGGGTTCGAACCCCAAAACGAAAACTAAATTTTACAACACATGAAAAAAAAAAAATCGAATATACATCTGAAATTATATATCAATCTCATTCAAACTTGTTTATTTTGTATCAGACCCTTGAAGTATCCAGTTAGTAGAAATATATTATTATAAAAATAGTTGGCAACACCTCATACTGCTGACGTCATTATTTTGTATCAAACCCTTGAAGTATCCAACTATTAAAAATATATTATTAGAAAAAATAGGTGGCAACACCTCATACTGGTGATGATAAGATCTAATTTTTAATAGCGTAATGAGAGTGTCTCACTCATTTGGAGTTTGACCAGCGAGTAGTGAAGAGGTCGTTCTGTGAGTTCTAATTTTCATTAATATTATTTTTCTATACTGTTAGATTTATTTTTCAAAAATCACACTTAGAATGGTCAAATCCTGTTCACAAAACATAATTTCAGCTATGTATTACATTCATGTTTTTAAAGTTTGTGTATACATTTGTTTTTAGGTACACAACACTTAAAATGGTCGAATCGTATTCATGTAACACCATTTTTGTGTCCACGGAACACAATTTGTGTGTCCACTGAACACAATTTGTGTGTCCACTGAACACAATTTGTGTGTTCATTGGAAATCAATTTGTTTTTAAACATTCGAAATCATTTCGTTATTATTATAAAAATCGTATTGATTTATTTAAAAAAAAAAAAAAAAAAAAAAAAAAATCCACTGAATACAATTTTAGCTAATTATTACATTCGTGTTTTTAAAGTTTGTGTATACATTTGTTTTAAAAAAAAATCATTGTGTTATAATATACATATTTATATTCAGTCCGTAACATTCTGTTTTAAAACGCACCCTTGCATCGCTATTCGAATGAACTTTGAAAAATAATCTAACTTCCACTGATAAGGTACACTTCGAAGTTAACTGCCTATAAAGCACGGGTGCTTTGGCACGATGGTAAGACGCGCGACTTCTAATCAGTTGGACCCAAGATCGAATCCAGCTCCTGACAAGTGAAACATTAATTTCTTTTGGAAAAAAAAAAATGCCGATAGATGGCAGCACTTCATCAAAATTCGCCAGAGGGCGCTTTAACTACATCCTGCTGATAAGATCTTTCAGTCTGTCGCTGACCAGCAGAGAGGGAGGACGTGTGTTCTTGTCAAAGGTCACTTCTAAGGTTATCAATCGCGACACGTCATTTCCAGATTGCGACATCCCTTGAAACTTCTTCCTCAGGTCAAAGGTCAGTCAGCGATTGTGACATTCCCTCTCAAGAGTGAAACTCACTCCGTGAAAGACTTTCGCAATTGCCCTCTTCCGAAAGAGGCATCCGGTGCTGCACCACCTCACCAAACTTCCAAAAGAGGGGAGGGGGGCAGTGAGAGGATCCTCTCAAGAGAGGCATCCTGGGGGTCTAAAGACCCTCCAAGGAGGGGCTTCCTCTCAAAAGAGGGAAGACACTCCAGAGAGGCATCCTCCCAAAGAGGGACCCTCCTCCCAAAGAGGGCCTCCTCTGGCACCACAGGGCACCACCTCCCCGATCCGCCGCAGAGCGCCCCTTTTATAACTACTTACATGAAAGCGCTTTGACGACATACTTCAAATTCGCTCAAGAACTTGTCGATCAGCTTGGGAGTCATTGTGGATTTAGGCGAGTTAGTCTTTTCACATTTTTATAAAACATAAGTAATTCTGGATTCGAAGAAACAGAAAGTAAAGTAATGAATCTGACACGCAACAGACAATTCATAACTGAAATGAGGCGGAAGGCAAAGAAAATTAGATTTTGGGCGACCTTGGATTTGACTACATATTATTGTTGAGTGAAAAATATGGGAACATTTTTTTAAATTCCAAATCGGTAGGGGAAAAAAGTTGTCCAGTGGGATAAAACGAAAGTGTGAAAAATCTTATGTTCCTGGGTTTAAAATTTCATGTGCAGCATGGAGGTAAAAATGCACTATTTCAGGCCAAAATATCCTCTTTTTGTTCGGACACTAAATTTTTTTTTCGATTTCGAAATCAGCCAGGGTCAAAAAGGTTAGCCCCTGGAATGAAACAGACATGTGTAAAATTTCAAGTCCCTGAAATCGCATCTCCATGCGCCACACAGAGGTCAAATGTAACTATTTCAACTAAAAAAAGAGAACATTTTTATCTAAAAACCCACATTTATGAAATGCCATTTATATGTGTTATTGGACTATAAGAAAAATTATTGACCCGTAATTTTGCCACATATGATCCTCTTCACCTAGATTCCTGAAACTTTGTAATCTTTAGGAACCTTTTTTTAGGTTTTCGATTTTGCAAGAGTTCACGTAGTTTTGTATGCTAGAGGTTTTCTCTAGCATACAAAACAACTATGCTAGAGGATTTCTCTCATCAGAGTATATAACACGAAGCTTCTCACTCCTCGGTTTATATTTCGTTGGAAGAAAGAATACAACCATATTTCAAATAAAAACGACATAGACGAATAGTCCAAGAAGAACATTACACCCTGGTACAACAAACAACCTCTGTCTATATTGGACACATTGCAGTTTCATCTGGTGAAACCAAAGTTATTTGTGGCGAAACTTACTTTAAAAATCAACAAATTTCTCTTGATCGCTGTAGGGTGTGATGGAATAAACGTAAATACTGGCATGAAGGGGGAGCTATACTTCTATTGGAAGTGGCATTAAATCATCCATTGCAATGGTGCATTTGTCTGTTACACGCAAATGAATTGCCTTTGCAACATCTTCTAAAAAAGCTCGATAGAGAAACTAAAGGTCCCAATATATTTTCTGGGCCTATCGGAAAATCAATCCAAAATTGTGAAAATCTTGCAGTGAAAACATATTCTCCAATTAGAGGAGAAAGTACTTCTTTCGAAATAACAGCTTTGAAGCTGAGCTCTGATCAAAGTATTTATATGATGCATATCAAACAGTTTTCATCGGTGTCTTTTCCGATGGTCTTGCATCCATGGAACAAGCACCAGTTGCACACTCTAGGTGGCTTACAACAGCTTGTAGAATTTTAAGATAATATGTTGGAACTGAAAATCTATCTAAAGAGAAAACCATCCTGCTCGTAGGGTCCGTGGCACATTTGAAACACGATCCATCTTTTATAGATACTTGAAAGATGACTTAAAATATGTTATCGTTACTAATTCCCCAGTGGTGAAGGAGCGCCTTCGCACCATGTCCACAAGACCTCCCAGGATATCCCATGGCGAAGGGGAGGATATTTGCAGCTTCACTTTTTATAGAGGCTCCCCGAAGGGCGGAAGTCTGACTTGGCCTCGACATGGCAACATCCATGCCCGCTGGCGGGATTCGAACCCGCAACCCGGCAATCCATCGGTCAGACATAAACGCATGCCCCTGACCGCTCGACTACCGGATCGGCAAAATATGTTATTGATTCAGTAATACAAAGAAATAGATTTTTCTCGCACCAAGAAAATAATCTTCTGTCAATGACAGAATGTAGATGTAGACTTCTGTAGATGACAGAAAACACGTAAGGCAATTAGCTGTCAGAAGAATTATGGCAACTAGAAATCTGTTTTAAAAGAGTGAGAAATTTTAGTGTTTTGGAAATTAATTTCAGTACAAATGATTACACTAAACTTATCGACTGGCAAATATCCGAATTATATGAACCACCTCTTACTAAGCGTATTCCAGTTGCTAAATTATTATCTGCAATATCAGCTAAGGAATGTAGGCTGGAAATTAATATTTCTAAATTATCGTGCCATACTCAGTCAACAGAGAGATATTTTCAAATTGCAGCAAAGGCAAGAAGAAGTGTCTGTGGTGATGAGCAACGACATGAATACTTTTAATACGAAATCTGAATTTCCTGCTTAATTTTCTATAACATTTATGTGGTAATTTATGAATTTATGCATATTTTTTTTTCCATTCTGTGTTTCTCATATTTTTTCCTGTATTTTATTTTTTGAACAACGACTGCAGTTCATCTTATGCCACGAGAAAAGTACATGTTATTACAAGCAAAATGCTTTACTGTTAGTTCCAAAATGTAGTTTAGGGAAATAAAATAGAAATTAAAGTTTAAATAACTTATTTTTATTCTGCTTCAGTCAGCTCTACTGTAATAACAAATCGAAAATTATTTATTTAAAAGCCTAATTATATTTCAGATACATTCACTAAAAATTTTAGACGCCAAGCCTCTATGACTTTACATGATACGTCAGAAAATTGACTTTTTTTGAATAAAATCGTTACATTTAACATATGTTCGGCGCATTAAGTTGTAACTTCAGGGACTTGAAATTTTACACACGTTTGTTTGATTCATTGAGCTAACATTTTGACCCTAACCGATTTCGAAATCGAAAAAAAAATCGTAACCGAACAAAGAGAGGACATTTTTTTTGCCTGAAATTGTGAATTTTGACCTACATGCGGCACATGAAATTTTGATCTCAGGAACATAATTTTTTTCACACATTCTTTTGTCCTATGAGACAACTTTTTTACCCTGGCCGATTAAAAATTCGAAAAAAAAATTTCGCTCCATCCTACTACATATAACACTGTGATGGCAAGAAAATATTTATCATAGACATTTTTACCAGGCATGCAACACTGAAGGCATAATAGGGCTATATTGAGAATCATACAATAAATTTCGAATTTTGTTCAGTAAAATAACGGCTGAAGATCTGAAACATTTAGTTAATCATCTGCAAAATATTTACAAAAATGATTTTGAAGAGGAATTTCAGGATGACTTCTTTCAATTGGAACTATCTTTAAAGAAAGACGTCATTTAATCGAATTTGATTTGTACACCCTTATCAATTAGAATCAATTAGAATCTAGATACCCAAAATTATCATCCTACATTGCATTTATCTTATACTCCCTCCAAGTAACGCAGGCAGAGAGTGGTCGTTTTCAGTTCTAGAGTGAGTGAAAATTACATTCACTGCATGATATAATGGACTCGTCTAAATTAAACTGCAGTATTATCTATCGAGTAAGAGTTAACCAGAAATGTTTCTTTTGATGAAACAATATCAGACTTAACCCATAAAAATTTCGAAAATGCGTTTTATGATATGATTTTAACATGCTTCAACTTTTTTGTTCTATTGTCAAAGTGTAATTTGCACGAGTAATGAAAAATTAATAAAATTAAATTGATTGTAAATGCTACTGCTGCACATGTACTTGCATTCCAAAGCTTTTGCAAATCCATGCGGAATCTTGAACAATTGAAACTAGATTCAATTGGAAATCACTGGAAAATAAATGTATAGATACTACAACTTAAAAGTATGTCACTTAGTACTTTCACTGTCTGTATTTATTTTCCTGCATAATTTAATTACAGCAAGTATTTTGTAATTGTCAAATATTAGATTTTTATGTATTTGCAAGATTTGTGTATCCTTGAATCTAAGTGAGTTATTTTATTACTGTCATTTTATCTGTAGGGTAGTTAGAGAAGAGATGCCAGTATGTTGAAGATAACGAATTCTTCAGTTCATATATTGGCCGAAAAAAAGTTTACTACATCATTAATTTTTGTGAAAATTTTAAGCACATATTTGTAAAGTACTTCATTAAATAATGTTAAGATGACTGATTGCAATTAAGCATCAGATTCTGAAGAATATAGACATGTTTACTAAGGGTTTTTACTTCTGGTTATTTTTCCATAATCAGTGCCAAAATGTTCATTTTTATTGAAATATATATTTTTCAAAATTAGCTATAGATAACGCTCTGATAATAGATATACAGATTCAACATCAAATCCTGGAGGAGGTAGGGCTTTTACTGATGATTTTTACTTTCGGTTTCTTTTTCACTTCAGGTTAAAAAAACTATCATTGGAACAAGAAAACCATATACAGGGTGACCAGAAATAAGCGCCCCAATAAAGAACTGTAATATCTCGAAAACCACTGAACATAAATCGTTCAAACTTTGGGAATAAACAACGTCGTCACTCCATTGCACGTGATGGCAGACATATTGAACTTGTGATTTCATAAATTTAGAATATATATATTTTTTCTGTAATTGGAATAAAACATATTTATTCACCCGTTTTTTTGTCTTTTCATTTTACTTTTAGGGCGCTTTTTTCTGGTCACATTGTATGTGTGTACATGTGTGTGTTTCATAGCTACAGACTATTTGCATTTAATTGTTAAAACTGCTGCAAAATTTGTCAAAAAATATTAGTTTAAAACACATTATGAAACGAATTTGTAGCCATATCAACCAGTTTCGGAGGAAAAATAGCCGTTTTCCGAATTGTCTTCTCGAACGGAAAATAATTTTGGTTGCCTGCGCTAGCAGCAAGAAGGGGGCATAGGCGTTGGCAAAAATGTGCTTTCCCCTGCGTAGAGCTATGACTGACAAGTCAAATGCTATTTGAAGCAATGCGGAGGGACGTTCTTCACTGTCTGAGAATTAAGGGGATACCTTCTGGCACGCCTCCGGGCACCCATATTCTTGGAACACAATACCGAAAGTCTCAAACAGTTTGAAGGTATATGGTTTTTGAAAAAAAAATAATCTAATGGTCAGTCTCAGCTGCAATGAGCAGATTGCTTCGAAAAGAAAATTGTACCAGTTGAGGAAATCCTTTATTGTTGCTTTTGTCAAAAAAATGCTTTTATGTCAATATTTAATATTGAAAACTGTAATATAATGTTTTTGCACACTTTTATTGACTTCTATTGGAGTATACAGTGTGTTTCATAAGGATTACACGACTCGATGCATCTTGAAAAATTGGTCGCAGACTTATGGCTCTACCTACAACAGAACTTCAAATAAGAACTTTAAATGATATTGACTCTCAGACACATTACGCGACACTTCAGAAAATGCAAGAAAAATGAATCATGCAAAAATCATTCATTAAACATTTTCCAACTGAAATGCAATTTTATTTAAACATCTCTAATATGTGATACATTCAGCCCTAAAGTTTTAAAAACTAGCACAGTACTTCAGTAATTTATTATACTTTAAAACTTCATCAAATAGGTGTCTTCATCGAAAATGACAATTCTAACAAAATGAAATTTATTCAAATAACGTCATCGAAATATAAATCGTCTACCTCCCAAAACAAAATCAATATATATTTCATTCCTATCACTTACTATCAGTACATCTGTTTCGCATAGAAAATATAATATGAAGAAATTAAAACTTCAATTATGTGCAGATTCCTATACTAATTTAAATAACATTTTATTCTAAATATTTTAATAAAATATTTAATGCAATTATCCTGAAGGGATGTATAATAATATATATTCTCGCTATACAAAGTTATCTTCACAGGCAAGTCTGAAGGTAAAAATATCCTGGTCACGTTTGTAAACAAATTTACAAAAATTATTATCTACTTACCACAAGGTGACAAGGATTTTCAAGGAAATTGAACTTAATTTTTAAAAATATTGAATTTTCATCAATTAGGTGTCATTTTCATTAATTTAGTATCATGTTATCAATTCGGCAGCATTTTCAGCAATTTGACAGCATATTGAGAAGTCGCCAAATTTGTCAGAAAGTGGGACAGTTGGACTAAGACAAACGCTACAAAAAAAAATCATTAAAATAATATTAAATTTCAATTAATTTTATTGATTTGGTGTCATTTTTATCAATTTGACAAAAAAATTTTCGATTCTTTCACAAACTCCTTTCCGGGCGCGGTAGCCCATTGGTTAGCGCGCTAGAGTTGCACTCGGTAGGCCCGGGTTCGATTCCAGCCACTGCCAAAACTGCCGCCGTGTTCATGCGGAGTACGATCACGTTAAACATGTGGGTCCGAAAGTCCTTCCGAGAGATTGGTGGTAGGGGAAGGAGGGTACGGTCCCTGTGGATGCCTCTCCCACTGGGTTCCGGTCTAAATTGGGTGGCACTTCCCGACCGTCCAAACAGTTACCTTACACCTTTCTGGTAGGTCGGACGGTCTGGGTTTCAACAAACTCCTTTCCTTAGCAATATGAAATTTTTTTATTTCAAATATAAACTCACTGGGTTTAATGCCGTCGCTTGGCAACATCACATCATTTCATTTTTCCAAATAAATTAGCGGAACATATATTATTTGCATAATGCTATCGCAGTGGAAGACTTAATATTGCGTTTTTGTTAATATCTCAATAACCCCTCGTATTAAAAACTCGAAACATGTACTCAATTTCAAATGAAACTTTTCCAAGTCTATCCTGAAAATTTCATCCAATGACGTGCAGCCGTTCTCCTGTAATGATGAGACAAACACACAAATAAAATCACGGATTTTCAATTTCATTTATATATACATCCCAGACTCCAGAGCTATGTATGTGGTAATTTGAATACTTCCTAACATTTGCGAATCAATTTGTGACTTTTAACTTCGCTTAAAAAATGTTTGAAAAATTAGGTCCCGTAGAGTTCAATGTACTTCATTTTTTCAACCCGGGTACAATCCAAAACTGATTAGGTTGTTCTTGTTAAGACCCAGACATACCAGAAAGGTGTAAGGTAACTGTTTGGACGGCCGGAAAGAGCCACCCAATTTAAACCAGAATTCAGTAGGGGAGGCATCCACAGGGACCAAAACCCTCCTTCTCCTACCACCAACCTCTGGGAAGGACTTACGGACCCACATGTTTAACGTGATCGTACTCCGCGCGAACAGGCAGGTTTGGGGCAGTTTTGGCATCGCGGGAATCGAACCCGGGCATACCGAGTGCAATTCCCACCCGCTAACAACTGGATTACCGCACCCAAAACTAACTGGATGATATTATTCATTTATATTCCCATAGGTTCCATAGACTGTCTGAACAACATACTAAAATTCCATTTTAATAAAGTTATTTTTTTGGCAGTTATCGTACGAACGTTCAGACAGACAGACAGAATAAAGAAAGTCATAAACACTTTACACCAATGTTGGAAAGTGTTAAAAAGCACAGATTTTAAATTTGTATTATATTTTTTAGACCAGCAATAGGAAAGTACACATTATAGTTCGAGAAACCTAGACGTTCAAATTTACATCTAATCTAAAAATCTCAAATTTTGCATATCGTTGCTTTTTAACACTTTACAACATAGCTGGAAAGTGTTTAGGAGTTTGCTCATTCTGTCTGTCTGTGTGTCCGTTCGCACGATGACTACCGACAAATTAATTTATCAAAATGAAATTTTAGTATGTTGTTAAGAAGGTCTGTGGGACATATGGGAATGTAAATGAATTATATCACCCAATTAGTTTTGGTTTGAACCCGGGTTGTAAAAACGAAATACCTTGAACCCTATGGGATCTAATTTTTCAACCATTTTTAATCGAATTTAAAATTCACAAATTTCGAAAGCTTTAGGAAATACACAGATTATCCCATAAAAATATAAAAAAAATCAGCAAAATATATTCGGTAGTTTTTAAATGAAAATTAAAATAATAATTGCACCCATATCATATGAAGAGATCACGTGACCCACTTCAAAATGAAATATGGCATCTATCTTGTGTCAAAATCGTGATATTTAAAGTTCTTTTTAATGTATCTTTAGTGTTGTATCCGTCCTAAAACCGATTTATTTTTGCTTAATTCCTGTGCATTTATATTATGAAACAGCGCAATTACAATATATTTCAGTTTAGACGATCATCCATCTTTGATTATTTCTACAACGAAGCCTAATTTTCACGTATTGAGAATGTAAACACATCAAGCTGTAATATCAGTTGTATAAGGATTGCTGTATTTCTTTAACGCAAAATTATTTGACTCTGGAGTCTGAAATATAGCTGATATGAATGAAACATTCACTAATTTCACATAGAGAAGCAGCCGATTTATTATTGCTTTTTCGATGAATTTTTTAGCATGGAGTTATGAAGTACGTTTACCTCCATAGTTTTAAGTTTTTAAGTAAAAAATATTATTGTAGAATTGTAATAAATTTTGAATCATCGCCTCTGAATGAAAGGAATGGAAAAATGTTTATGAATGAAATACTTACTGCTTTTATATAGAGAGCCAGACGATTTATATTTCGATGACGTTATTTGAATAAAGTTTATTTGTTTTCGATAAAGTTTTTAAATATGATAAATTATTATAGTGGTGTGATAATTTAAAAAAATATCACTGCTGAATGTATCGCATTTCGGCATGTTTAAATAAAACTGCATTTCAGTTGGTAAGTGTTTCAAAATCAACGTTTTATGCAGTTCTGATCTTTCTTGCTGTGATGTATGGTAATGTATAGGGAAAGTATTCGATTCATATGGAGAATTACATCTCTAGTTTTCGACGATTCTACACGTTTCGGGACTTGTAGAACACGAATAAACTATTTTTAGCGTGATGTCTGTGTGAATATCTGTCTGTCTGAGCAATGTATGTATTCACTGAAGCTCAAAAACTAATGGACCAAATTTCATAAAATTTGGTAGGTAAGTCACATGTGTATGACCCTGGTGCCAATTAGTTTTCGGTACAATTCGGAATAAAAGATATCCTCCTTTATATGCAAAATGACCCTCAATCTCATATATCCACTCTAGCTAAAGAACTAATTGACCAAATTTCACAAAATTTGGTAGATAAATCGCTTGTGGATTACCCTCGTGCTGATCAGATGTAGGTACGATTCGAATAAATAATAATGAGGAGCTGAAGACTTTAAAAAACAGTTGCTAAATGAAACTAAGATACATTAAAAATGCAAATTGGATATAATATCAGAAACGTATCCATGTTATTTTCTGCAATTAAACTCAAACAGCATGAAATAAAAAATAAGAAAATATATTTGAGTCTGTATGGAGAGCCATGTGCTGCCCACTTCAGATTATTTTTAATGTATATTTTATAAGTAAATTAAAGGCTGTTTACTAAATGCGTCATTCTCAATATGTTTTTATTTAAAAGAAACAGTTATAAGAAATTTGAAATAAATTCATTATTAAGAAATGTGGTGAAGACTTTGAAAGTTACTTTAACAGAACATTGGTTGACCCTATTATTGGAAGCAGTTCTCGAGATATTGGGAATTTTACTTTTTGCTATGGCGCATGATATCTGTGAATATATTAAATAAGTCATAGGAAATTTTGCACGATAAATTGCGTACGGAAGCTCCTAAAATGTTAGTATTTTTTTTAATAAAAAATCATTATAAAAGATAATTATGCTTTAAAACGTATTACCTAAATAGTTTTTATATCTAATTTATTATTTAAAAGCTAATGCCATAATTTTTGGAACGATGGCATGTGCCATTATCCACGTTTTACATATTATACGATTATTTTTTTATCAATTCTGGATCAATTATATTTTAAATACTTTTTATTTAAAATATTCGATCGTTTGTAAAAGGTTCGATCTCTTTTAAAATATTAGATAATAAATGATAGCTTAGATGATAAATGATAAGGATTCAGCATTAAATTCTAGAAGATGTGTTAGGTAGTTCAGTAAGGATTTTCACCTACGGTATCTTTTCCAATTTCGCTTCAAAAATTTTACATGAAGCATTTATTTCACGAAGTCTGTTAGATATAGGTAGCTTAGATGATAACTGATACGGATTCAGTATCAAGTTCCGGAAAGGATAGGGGTTCACTAAGGATTGCTTTTTATAGTTATTTTTTTATTTTAGATTAAAACTATTTTTTGAAACATTTATTTCTCAAGATTAGCCATTGATAGAGCTTTGATGATGACTGATATGGATTCAGAATAAAATTCTGGCAGGAGTTTAGGGATTCACGAAGGATTTCCATTTACGTTTCAAGAGATGTCATTTCCGGTTTTTGCGAAAAGTCGCATGACACTTACGAAATATGCAAAAAAGAATTACAATTGTTAATAGCTTCGTCAAAAAGAATGTGTACACTTCATTTGCCACCCTATGAAGATATAATAAAATTCTTGCTTTTTTATGAATTTTTCCATTCTAGATAGAAACATAAAATACTTCGAGAACTGAGTCTTCAAATGATGGTATACGTTTTTCAATAAAAATTGCACATTAAATAGCTATTTCCGTAACACTTGTATACGAACTTATGTTTTCTAATGCTTTATCTTATTTTTGAAAGAAAAATGTTAGACAATTTGAAAACTTTCTCTTAGTTCGTCCTCAACGAAAATAGATAGGCCAGTTACATTCATCGATTGAAATAATCAAAGAAAAATTCATTTGGTTTCCATAATTTGTTTGAGAGTTATGGTACCCACAGGCATAATTGAAAAAAAAGGCTGATTCGTTTAAATAATGCTCAAAGTATTCAGATCCATCAAAATTTAGGATTATGATATTTGTCTCATCATAAAACTTTCCCTTTACATATATCATTTTCTGTAGCAAAATTTAAAATGTATTTTTAACTTGTACTTTTATTTCGGCAACATAGCCGGATTTTTCACTGGGAAGCCTGCTTTCAAAACAAAAACTCGAAATCCAAGAAAGTGTGATCACAACATCCTCCCCGCTTATGGTCTTTGGGGGGTTGACACAAACGAATCCCTATCGAGCCGGGGCTTAACTCTTGTCCCTTGCCGGGGCGATAACCTGTTACCGATCTATCAATGTCAAACTTTGAGATGGTGCAATAATTCAGAGATTGGATATTATTATTTTGCCTCTATTCAATTCTTGACCAATTATAAAATTTGGATTCAACATAGCTCAGATTTTCTTTTTGCATAAAAAAGTAAAATCTTCAATCTTTCTACGGGGTTTTTCAATTTTTTTTTAAGTTGATTCAAATATTTACTATCGACAAGCAAAGTAGGAAGAACAAATTTTTGCACTTACTTTTGCAGTTTGCGTTAATTTTAAAAATAATTATAACGAATTCAAAAATAATGTTAAAAACTTCCCAACTGTTTATAGTCCAATTCTACGTTTTGCTAAAATGTCCAGGAAAAAATCTGAAAATCCAATGCAATATTTAGCTATTTTCATTCCACTACTGATTAACATGGGATTTTCAGGTTAGTTTCAGGCGGGCAAGTTTTATCTTCATACACTCGTTTTTCATCTTTGTTGAGTTTGTTCTTTCCTGAAGAAGAGTAATACCGATTTATTACCTCCAAAGCTGGTTAATATATTTTCTAATTTTATTCGCTTTTAACACTTATTTTTCCTTTAGTTTCAGATCATTTTGTATAAGAATATTTCTACAATTTTTCAGAATAAAATGTTCTTCATCTCCGACCCACCAGAAAGGCATAAGGTATATGTTCGGACTGCAAGGAAAGAATAAACTTTTGATGTTAATTTAATCTATTATAGTAACTCTAATTAATATACTGTCACACATATATGTGATTTTGAATACAGATGACCAGTTAGACGCCAGACGACAATTTTTTGATTTATTTCACATTTCCATTTCTACTAGCCCGATATCAATGAAAATCCATGGTAGATATTCCATAGAAAATTTGAGATTGATAGCAGACCACGATTATTTTCAGTCCCATTTAAATTAAATTTGAATCAAGTATGTCGCACGACATTTTGACATTTCGAATACAGATGCCAATCAATAACAATGCCAATACAGATGTCAATACATATGCAAATAAGTCCTTTAAATGCATCCAAGAGAACCAATTGTAACACACACATTGTGAAACAGCGTGCATCCCCTCCATCACCAACGACAAATCAGTGAATGTGGTACGAAACCACAGGGGGAAAAAGGTGGTTCCAGAGATTTTGAGAAGCGTCGGCAAATTCAATGTGCGACAGCATCCTAAAAACACGTAAATTTAGGAGTAAAAAAAACTCCTGTGATCGCACAAAGTAAACGTGTATCATCAATCTGATGAGTATGTGCATAGCGAATACAACTGAAGTATCAACTATACGCAGGCATCCAGCAAAGCGTGTTCTCGATTACATATCAAAGTGAAAAAACGAGGTATTTATGCAAATTTCATATTTTAATAGTGTTCACGGATGGCACGTAACATATATCAATTATTTAACAGTACTTGAGTGCGAACTGAAATCTTATTAAAATACTATTGCGTTTCAAAAACAAAAACTGCATATATTTTCGGTATATAGTAATAATTTGTTATATATATATATATATATATATATATATATATATATATATATATATATATATATATATATATATATATATGTGTGTGTGTGTCACTTAAACAGTTGTTATATATATATATGCGTGTCACTTAAATGATTTTCTGAGTAAACTTCATGAATTAATCAAGATATATATATATATATATATATATATATATATATATATATATATATATATATGATATTAAAGAATTGATCAATTTAAATCAGAGTTATTATTATATGTCTTGAATGTTATTCTGTCGTACTCGAGAGCCGGGGATTGCATTCTCCACCCTAAGTAAAGGAATCAAAGGTAAGTCCTTGTATAGTAAAATTTGGGTAAGGACAATTTACCTTATGACAAAGAACATATCCCCCTGTTTTCTTAGTGCCATCATTGCAGTTATGAAAACCGACCATCTTAAATACTGCAGATTTTAGCCGAAATATTAATTTTTATTTTATTTCATATTTTAATACTTTTGAAAATAATTATTTGTTATTTATAGGTTTTTCTTATAACCAAACGCATCTCTTTTAAAATTTTTGGAATTTCAAATGTGAACTATTAGGTCGAAACATATGTTCACATCTGGCCAAGAGAATAACTCAAATCTCCCACGATTTTTTCTCGGATAATATTTTCGGCGTATTAAAGATAAATATTCTGTTATACAGCCACATATTCACCACTATTGATATTGTTACGAGACGCATCCTTTAGAATCGTGTGTCTATAAGCAGGATACAAGAACGAGTTCAAGTTTCTGGATGACCTATGTTTATTCACAAGCATTAAGTAAACAGGAACAATATAGAATCAAACAGCACATAAATGCTTCATTAATTTCACAGAATAAATAATATTATTGTCAAAATACTGTCGAAAATAATTTCACAAAACAGGGGCTAGAGTCAACGGCCTTACCGTGCTGGTAACACCGGTTCTCGTTATATGACCGCAGTCAAGCAGCATCGGGCGCGGTTAATACTTGGGTGGGTGACCAGCCCGGTGGTTTCCGCACTGGATTTGCACGGTGCCACAACTGCCGCCGTGTTCATGCGGAGTATGATCACGTTAAACATGTGGGTCCATAAGTCCTTCCGAGAGGTTGGTGGTAGGGGAAGGAGGGTACGGTCCCTGTGGATTCCTCCCCCACTGGGTTCCGGTCTAAATTGGGTGGCACTTCCAGGCCGTCCAAACAGTTACCTTACACCTTTCTGGTAGGTCAAACGGTCTGGGCCTCAACAACAACAAAACAGCGGCTACTGTTCTAAAAACATTGACAAAAATCACAGTCCAAGGTAGTTTGTGCCACGTCAATTCGTCAACTCCACTCCACGGATGGATGATTCTTGTTATAGCATATGTAGCAACTTCTGCAAATATATATATCTCAAAGAATAATCTCAAAGAATAATATCTCAAAGAAATTTCTGGAAGATTCCAGAACTGTGTCGGCAAATTGGAGATAAATTGTAAAATCTGGAAACCTTTCTTTTAACTGAGAAATCCTGGAAACCCTTGACTCACGTGATGCTGACATTTTGGACTGTGTTTTCTTTACCTGGTCTTCGAGTCAAACGAAAGAGGACGCGCCAATTTGTAAAACTGTAATTGAAAGAAATGTACCAAGATATTATCAAACTTCAAACTGTAACATTGAACTGCTGGTAAACTGACGATGCTGTACGTTAAGGAAACAGGACCAGTTCGATGAGTGCACAATATCACATGCACAAATTCTCATAACATGAAGGCCGTCGTGATCGTAAACAAGTGGTAAAATACAGAACAATAAAAGTCAGTGCAAATAAGATTAGTACAAACCCAGTTGAACTTCTTTCCTGGTGACGGGTGCAAAGATCGATGACTGAAATCGATGATTGCAAACACCTGGTAAATAAGTGGAGATATATGAACACCGAATAATTACTTCAAAAAATGGTACTATTACATTATTTAATTTATGCAATTACATTTTAATAATATGTTTTTCTTTCCAAAGTAATATCATTACAAAACACATACTTTTGATTTCACATCTGTATATATAAATATTGTTGAAAACCTTTGACATAAACTTTAACAAATCAAAATCTACTTCAGAAATTCAAAATAAGTATCTATATGTACAAAACCACTTTTCTCTCTACATTAATTTCGTTCTACTTCACTTTAGAACTTTGCGTATAAAGTTATAAACACACTTATTGTTAATCAAATTCTAACTGGTCATATCGGACCTCATCAAGGGTAAAGTCCAAAAGTTTCTTGAATTTAAATATGTAGTAATATCATAGGGGCTAAGTTAAAAGTCAAAAAAGTTCCTTTGTTCAGCATTTAGAGAATCATATTTTTTTTTACTTAATTGTACCTCGTCCAATTTTGATGAGTCCGATTTTTATAGGCATGGTCCTGGTATCATTATCCATGCAAGGGGAGTCTCCTTGAACCAGCGATGTCCATTATCATTATAAAATTTTTGGAGTGGATCGCCTGAAGGTCCAGTTCGTGTAATTCCATTATTCCGCCTCCCCCAAAGATAACGTCCCTACGCCAAACACGACAACATTGACATCAGCAAAAACACCACGGCTTCCGAATTTACTAATCAGGAAACGACTGACGCCACGCACAACTACACCGCCAGGACACTTGAACGTCACGAGCCTCAGAGACTCCAGATTTCGCATTCCCACAGCCGGGCAATAAACAGAACAAAAATTAATACATATGCTTTGAATTAACGAAAGCAGAGGAAATGCCCAGATATGACAGATTACAAGAATTGTGCGGTTTTTCGCACACAATAAAACAAACTTAAATCCAAAAATAATTATACAAATACAAATAATATAAAAATTCATTTAAAATTCAACAAATTCGAGATTTTACAAAATCCCGACACGACAAATGAGAAAATATTCCGCGTTCGCAAAAATATACATTATAATTTTCAAAGCATCGACGGATGAAATTTTAATTATAATCTTTGTTCAATATTCTAATTTTTACTTAGTTGCTACATTTTGTCACAAAGTAAATTCATAAAAAATAATCTGTGTTGAACTAATAATTCCGAAGGTATGTATGATATCAAAATATCTATGTATTTTCTCTCAGAAATTCGTGTTTCACAAGATAATGGGAATAAAAATTCTATTACGAAATGGTGATCAATCTTTCAACTGACACTTACATCATATATCCCAGAAATTTTACGATAAATCTTATCGCAACTTATAAACTTGCAAAAAATGTAATAAAAGTATGAATTTACTACCGAAAATAGCAAAAGATATGTAGAATTTTTAATAACTTGCCCTTTGAAAGGATTCTACCTATGTTGGCAATTTCCAAAAGAAAATCGCTAACTATATGTATTTAATTTTTATTGTTAGAAGAAAACACATCAAATTTATAGATGAAATCGTCTAAAAATATATATTTGCATATAATAAAATTATGTGAAAAAGTATAATTTATAGAAGAAATATTCCCTGTATTTGAAGATTGACTTAAAACTTTGTCTGATAGGTAGACATAATATTTGTCTACAGATTCTTTGTAAACCTTATTTGGTCTATAATTAAAGTATAATTATATTTAATATTTGTATATAGTTTTTAGTAAATTTATTTTGTCTATAAATACCTGTTAAACCGTAATGTGTCTATAAATTAAGTTTAATATTTGTATATAGTTCCTTGTAGATTTATTTTGTCTATAAATTCCTAGTGAACCTTATTTTTTTCTATACATATTTTACATAATATATTTCTATACATAAGGTTATTTATTTCTTTAAAAGATGAATATCTGTAAATTGAGTAAGTGAATCCAACGTATACTCGAAACAGCTGTGTTATTATGTTATATTAAATTATTTGCGAATAAGTTTAGAAAAGGTTTTATTTAATATTAAATAAAATAACCAATATTTAAAAGCATCATTCCAATTGTTTAGCAATGCAACAAAATGTGGAAGCTATTTATTCTTAGACAAATACGGCAAGATAATGAATAATATTTCCAGAAGACAATACACCTATCACAGTGCAGGGCAGCTAAGCCAGAGGGTAGAATATATATTCTGACTTATACTTAATTCTTAGCAAGTACTCCAGACTAGCGATCCGGAAATAGAGAAATGCCAGCAATTACATACTTCTGAAATCTATAGATGATTTCCCAGTAATTGACGGATGTCTTACGACTTCAAAACCAGCAAGGATTTTGTAGTCGTAAGACATCCAATACTGCCCCTGCAATACATGGTAATGTATATTGAAAGTATAGAAATCGTGTCGAAAATCACAAATCGAGTTTTCAACGGATCTACACGTTTTGAGACCTCTAAAACACGAAAAATAGTTTAGCGTGATGTATGTGTGTGTCTGTCTGTGCAATGTATGTATTTACTGTAACTAAAAATCTAATGCACCAAATTTGACAAAATTTTATAAGTTAGTCTGTGTGGGTGGCCCTGGTGTTGCATTAGATTTTGGTACGATTTGGATCTCCACTATAGTTAAAAATATTAATTACTAAATTTAGTAGATAAGCCACTTGTAAGTTGTAACACAATATTTGTATTACATGTTTCCACCCCAATTACAAATGCCAGGAAAGATAATGAACTATCTAAATGCTGCAGAGGGAACCAATGACTACACATGCATACATAAACAGTGGTCATCCCCTTCTGCATCAACAACGAATGGTAGATGTGGTAGGAAACCAATGGGGGAAAGAAAAAGGCGCCCCAAAGCCGTATTCCAAAAAAGTTCAGTGTACTTCAAATTTTCGAACGAGCTAACATCATGCTTCTTGGTTTGTGAAAAAAGTATATCGAATGTGAGCGATAAAATGGAAGCTTGTTGCAGTTATGAGATGTGCAACAGTTTCGTACATCATTGAGATTGCACGAATAAGTACTTAACACAAAAGAGTAGAGGTAAATCAACTTTCATTTGTCACTAATTAGTACGGAAGGCACACTTTTATCGATTATTCAAATAATGAACAATCAGTTCGTAAGAGTAGATTATATTAACGAGTTCTTAGATATTGAACTAAAAGAACTATTTTGAGTGTCGATTGCTTAAAAGAAACTGTTTTAAAAATATATGTCAATTTTATTATGTGTGTAAATATGTATTAATGAAATATTGTCAGTGTTATATGTTTTATAATAATAGATTTAATAATAGTATCATTAATCAAGATACAATAGATATCTATAACTTAAAATATTAAAATAAATTGATCAATTAAGTCAAGTGTATTTATTTATATTTTGTGTGTTGGTCTCTCCGGTTTGAGAACCAGGAACTTTTATGCTCCACCCTTAGTGTCGGCATCATAGGTAAGTCCCATAGTAATAATTTTGATAAGGACAATTTTACCTTATGACATAAATCCCCCTGGTGCTGATTAGATTTTGGCGCAATTCGTAAAAACAGAATCTGCTTTACATGCAAAATCCCGCAAAATCATTAAAATCTTTAAAAAAACACTATGTATGCTCAAACGCATCAATTGAATGTTTGTTTTAGACGTAATGTTTGACTAGAAAAGAAAAAAACAACCTCATTACTTTAGGATAACCCGTTTTCGGGATATTTTAGTTTTCTCACATTTTTGCAAAGTCGCCTTTAAAAATACGTCCCTTTCCCAAATGGAAATGGAAATTGAATTAAAAGTGCAAATTCAGTGTAACTTTAAATAATTATGCGTTTCATTTTATGCAAATCAATCCAATATAATGAATTATTAGAAACTAAAGAGAAAATTAATTTGAACTTGTAAAGTGGCTCTTATCTGAACCTCCATTATTCGAGGTTTCGTGGTAATCGAGATATAACACTTGTCTAACCCAACTGTCTAACTCACTAAAACAATTTAACTCAACACAATTTTTGATGGATATGAACCCCAAAACTCATGAAGACTTGAAAAACTTTTCAGATTAAAGAGAGGAAGGTGATATTGAAGATAATCATCCGCTCATAGTATTAGAAAAACCAATCCGATTGTTATTTAAAATAGATATCAATAATTCACAATATGAGAGAATATATCTTCTTTTAATAATAAATATGAATATTGAGGAATGGATCTGCAGGGAATCTTACGTGCAATCCACTCTGATTTTAAACACTGGCAAAAAAATCTGATGAGAGCAGCACATGACTTTCACTACAGACTCAATTTCATTCTCTCTTTACTTTTTTAACACTTTACAGCAAAGTTGAAAAGTGTTTATGACTTTGTTCATTCTGTCTGTCTGTCTGTCTGTCTGTCTGTCTGTCCGTTAGCACGATAAATGCCGTAAAAATGACTTAATCAAAATGAAATTTTAGTATGTTGTTCAGACGGTCTATAGGACCTATGGGAATATAAATGAATAATATCACCCAATTAGTTTTGGATTGAACCCGGGTTGAAAAAATGGAATACATTGAGCCCTATGGGACCTAATTTTTCAAGCATTTTTTAAGCGGATTTAAAATTCACAAATTGCTTTGAAAAGTTTAGGCAATATTCAAATTGTTCCATTAAAATTTATAAAAAAAAATTCAGCGAAATATATTCAGTTGTTTTTCAAATAAAAATTAAAATAATAATAACACATTTTATATGAAGCGATCACGTGTCCATGATATGAAACGATCACATGACCCACTTCAAAATGATATATGGCATCCATCTTGTCTCAAAATCGTGATTTTTAAAGTTCTTTTTAATTCATATTGAGTGTTGTATCCGTCCTAAAACTACTTTATTTTTGCCTAAATTCTGTGCATCTACATACTTTAACAGCGCAATGACAATATATTTCAGTTTAAATGCTCATCCAAAATTGATTATTTCTACTATTAAGCCTATTTTTCACCTATGTAAAATGTAAACAGCAAAATATGTAGAATGAGTTGTAGTAGAATCGCTGTAATTCTTTAACATAAAATCATTTAGTTCATAGAGTCTGCGTAGCTGATATGAATGAAATATTCATTGATTTTAGAAAGAGAAGGGCGATAATTTTCGATGAAGTTTTACGCATAGAGTTTTACTTACTTGTAGCTCCATGGTCTTAAGTTTTAAATAATATAAATTATTATAGTATTGTGATGAATGACATGAGTGGGGGAATTATTTATGAATGAAATGTTGCTTTTATAGAGAGAGCCAGGCGTGTTATTTTTTTATGACGTCATTTGAATGAATTTCAGTTGTTTTCGATAAAGTTTTCAAATATAATAAATTATCGTAGTATTATGATAATTCTAAAATTATTTCAGAGGAATGTATCACATTTTAGAGATGTTTAAACCAGGCAATTCATATTTTAATACTGTCATTTGAATGGAGTTAATTTTTTTCGCTGAAGGTTTAAGGTTTCAAATATAATAAATTAATGTAGTATTGTGATAAGTTTTAAAATATTACCGAGGAATGTATTGCATTTTAGACATGTTTAAATAAAATTGCATTGAAGTTGTAAAGTGTTTCATAATCAATGCTTTAAACATGATTGATCTTTCTTGTTAATAATTCATTAGATTGAGTTTAATTTCACAAAATAACATTGAATTTATTTAATTCAATTATTGTTTTTGTTTGGTAACAGGAAAATTTTAAAATGTGACCTAACAAAAATGCGAAAAAACTCAAATACCTCGAGAACGGTTAGTCCTTAGTTAATAGGGCTGATCACATTATTTTCTTCGTCAAAACTTTCGTATAAAATATGCATTTATTTGAAACATTTGAACACATGTAGTCTTTTATTTTACATTTTGACGAATATTTTGCAAAAAGTGACAGGTTCTACTTTTCCAAAACATACCAAAACCTAATCAACACCAGGGTATCCCACAAGTGACTTATCTACCAAATTTTATGAAATTTGGCCAATTACATTTTTAACTACAGTGAATATATTGATATTGGCGGGAATTTTGCGCAAAAATAGTTGCATTTTGTGCAAATAGCGGATTCTTTAATACTGAACCATACTGAAATCTAATCAGCACCAGGGTCTCTAACTAAAGGCTTACCTACCAAATTTTATAAAACTCGGGCAATTAGTTTTTCAATTAGAGTGGAAACATACATTGCATAGACAGACACACACACAAACACACAGAGAAACGTCAGGCTAAAAATAGTTTTTTCGTATTCTAGAGCCCCCGAAACGTGCAGATCTGCCAAAAAGTCCATTTGCGATTTTCGGCTCGATTCCTATACTTTCCCTATACATTATACATTACCATGTATAGCAGGGAAAGTAAACATATCAGAAGCTAATGGAGAGAAATGGTTTAGCAAAAAAGTCTTGGTACCATTCAAAAATAACTCAAATTAGCTAACGTTAGCTGTTTGCCACACTTTTAAATTCGGAAGCACACCCTAGGGATACACGCGAATGCTAGGGTACGCGATTGCTACGATATTCACGAATGAAAGCTACATTAGGCGCTAAGTGAGGCGATGCTTATGTTTTGACATTTCAATAAAAATTAATATATAGCTAGCTAAATAATAACAAATACCGATTTTCAGTCCATTTCATAGCTCTCAGGTCTAAAATCTCTCATAGTAAATATTAGCATACGAAGAACAGCTGAATGATATATCTGATAATACATTAACCATAAATAATTTACCAATTTAATATAATTTTCAGCTCATTTATTCCGTTTCAAAATCATTGAAAATATGTATATTAGTCTAATTTTTAAAGTGAAATCATTTATATTTATGTCAAAGATCTTATTCATTGAAAGGGTTATTGTGCATTCGATTTATCTGTTAAATCATGTCAGTTAAAATACAAAAGACTTTATTTTGTATTCAACAACTGAATTCGACAAATTAATTTGATAGAACCATTTAGGAAACTTTCGTAATTGAAATAAAATGCTAATTTGTGTCGGTTCTTTTTCAGTGCATGTCCTTAATCTGTCTTAGGTACATAATGCATCTTAATGTCAATGAATATAAATTAAGATTCCACTGTCAAAATGATGAATTCGTAATGAATGTATTTATTATCATTTAGAAGAAACTAAACAATACCTGTCCTATGAATATTCAAATTTGAAATTATGTATGAGTTATTTCTATGAAGACATTTTTAATTTCGAAGCTGTTAATAAAATTATTTGAGCAAAGATATATAAAATTATATTTATATGCTTGTCGCCTACAATAACTATTCTGGGGTTTTATATGTGAAACATTATATAGTTTGGAGCTGTGTAAATATTGGTATAAATGTGACTTAGATGAAAGTTAAGCCACATCATATTGCTACGAATACGTAACAGGATATCATTGTTTTTCGCAACTTCACACATAGAGAAAGGTCCTTTAAACTAAACACTTCACTCATGTTCTAAGTCTATCATTTTCTTTTAAAATATGTAAATCCTTCGAGAATTTTAATTTCAGTATTCAACCTCATATCAATATATTTACTCCCCATACCCTAGAATGCATTATGAAAAAAGTATACAGTATTAAAATCAGTTAAAACAACGTCATTTAGAATATATAAATGTATTTATATAGGAGAGTGTTGCAAGCCCTTAAAAATAACTTTCCAATAATTTAAACTATATATTTATTAGTATTGAAATGAACTGTTTTATTTATTATTGTTAATATAAGGAAAATTTAAATTATACATTTCAGGTTTGTATTAAAATATTAATAATTTTACACATAAAGGATTATAACAAATTCCAGATAATTCTAGATCTCAATGGAGTTCTGATTTGAAATGCTATATTTTTATTTCTTAAGGATGATTATTGGCAGTAAGAATGATGAAATGTATCTTTATATAACTAGAAATAATTTTATGTGATCATATGCGTGAAAATATTTAAATTGACAAATGGAAATACTCAAAGGAAATAAGTAAATGCCTTGAAAAATATTTTCGAAATGATCAATGCATCCAATACTACCAATGAATATTTTATTTTATAGTAATAAAAAAAATTGTTTATCAGATATTTATGCCACGTGTATACTTCTGTTATCTCCATTTTTTGACAAGCTCATGAATATTATGGGAGCAATTTATTTCGCCTCTGGTTTTGTTAAATAGAGTTTCGTCACGAAATCTTCTAAGAAATCTGTTAAAAGTCGAAATTGCTATAATGCTTAACCTTTACATTACGGCTCTAAGATTTTCCAACTCCTTAACGGCAAAATAACTGAAAATACCACCCTTTTAAATAAACACCTTCAATGACCTTGTCTTTTGTTCGTAACTGGTTCCCCCTGCAGTCAGGAGAAACTTGAAGGAAGGGCAAGCATTCTTCAAGTTTTCAGAAGAAGATTGAGAGTTTCAAGAGAATTTCAGTGGTACAATTGTTGTACCGCAGTAAGGAAAATGTTAAAATATATATAAATGTTTATTCACTTCAACAAATTTATTTGAAGTTCTTTATATCACAGGTAAAATAAATAAAATAAAATTCATAGGTAAATAAATAAATATATTTAACTGTTAAGTTGTAATGTTTATTATAATAAAATGTTTATTTCCCGTGCACAAGGAAAGTAGTGGGATTGTGTCAAAAATCTCAATTCGAGTTTTCGGCAGATCTACCCATTTTAAGCACTCTAGGATCCGAAAAAAAATTTTTTTGCGTGATGCCTGTATATGTGTTTGTCTATGTATATGTCTGTGCGTCCGTCCATCTTTCTGCGCAATGTATGTATCCATGCTAGCTCAGAAACCAATTTAATATGTTTTTCAGCATTTAAGGAAACACCAATGAATATGTCGCCTGACAATTCCACTTGTATATTTATATTCATGTGCTTCTTATGTACACTTTCAAGAATATCATAATCGTATATTCGAATTGTCTCTTCTGACACAACATGCAGTAAAATGCAATACTCATAATTCCCTTTTCCTTGCAACTGCCATTGTTGTTTATCTGTATCTTCTGAATCTATATTTATTTCTTGAAGCTATTTCTTACACGTATTTCTTGCAATTGACTTTGCCGATTATCTTTCTTCAAAATGTATTTTACTTCTTGCACCCTCTCGTCTCATATTTATTATTTCTTGAGATTTATTTCCCGTCCTGTCTGCTGAGCGTTTATTTTCCTATAGTGTGTCTGTCCTGCATGATTTCTGTCTTGTCAGCAGTTCGTTTTTTTTCTATCTTATTACCAGCATATTTTTTATCTTGTCCGCAGACAGTTGTTATCCAGACGTAGGTTCTGTATATTTTCTGTATTGTCTGCAGTATGTTTGTATTCAAGTCGTAGGTCAGGCGTATTTACCGTCTTATCTACCGCGTGTTTCTTTTCCAACCGGATCTCGGGAATACTTTCTATTTTGTCAGCAGAACGTATCTTTTCCAGTTGTAGGTCCGACATGTTTTCTGTCTGATTTGCTGCCCTTTTTTCCAATCGCTATTCTGGCATATTTTCTGTCATGTCAGCAATGCGCTTCTTATTCCACCGATAATTTGGAATATTTCCTGTTTGTGTGCAAAATATTTATTAACAAGTTATAAATAAGAGATGCATGCTAACTTGTATGAAATAAGTTTTTCTCTCAGACGTCTGTCTGATACATTTTCTGTCTTGTCGACAGCACGTTTATGTAACAATCGTAGTTCTGCAATATTTTAAGTCTTGTGTTTAACACATTTTCAGTGTAACTGTGCAATGGAGATATTTTTTTCTCCTGTTAACAACACGCTCTTCTTGTAATTTCTCGAATATTAATTTATTCTGAATGTATTCCCCAAATTGTTTATATTTTTAATTTTGTCTCTGCGATGATTGCTTTCTTTTAGACACGGACATAGTGAAAAGCACTAATTAAAAAAACATTAAACGGATACTTCTGAAAATAGAATACGTTAAATTGGTTAATTTCAATTAAATAGTATATTAGCCTGCTAAAGATGCAACAATACGAATCAATAATGAGACATATGATTGTTAAGTAAATTATACTGTATTCCTACTTATTCAAGACAATAATAAACTATTAAATCATAATGTTCATGACAACATCAGTTAAGAAATGATCTGTTTGTTTGTGATAATAAACGATAAGGTCATATACATGTCTAAATGTCACATTGTCAAAAGTTACATACTAACATTGTAGCTGTATTTAGAAATAAATTCTCTAAAATTTACAAAATTTCATATTTCCGTACGGAATAGATTTTTGCGGCACTTGACAGATAAACTCGAGAAACACTAAACAGTCAAATGGCGGTGGTGGAGGTGTCCTCTACTTATTTCTCATACAGAGAGAAAACGACTAAAGTAACTCCCAGTATGAAAATGCAAATATATATAGTTTGCTAGTTGACTACAACTTTTATGAATTCAAATGAGTTAGAATGCGTGCTTGTGTAACTAGGCCAAGCCAAATGACTAAACTAATGCACAGCTCCCATGCGTTAAAAATATGTAGTCAATTATTGTAATGCCTCAAGTTAACTCAATTTTTTCGATATTATTTTGTAGTAAATTTGTCAGCATTTTCGTAGATTTGGCGATATTTTTCTATATGGCAGCATTCTTCGAAAATTTGCAAAAATGTTTGACAATGTCTCTAAATTTGTAGTTAAATTAAAGCCAAGTGTTGCGAAGAGATATAGAAAAATGCTTTTGTTATATAGAATAATAAATAGTAAAATATAATTTTATAAAATTATTTTATTCCATTTTTTGTAGAAAAAATTATATTGGTCATTTTATAAATAATTACGATGTACCATGTATGATTGTTTTTTATCAGAATATTTTTAAGGTGCAAACTATTTATAAATCAATTGCAGTAACATAATTCGAATTTTTTTTAAACCTCTATAAATTGCATTCTCTGATTATCTAAATGCATTAGTTTGCTTGAATATAGTTATGGAAATAATTGCTTATTATTAACAAGTCATTTCATAGGAAAATCAGCACGTAAAACAATAAAAAAAACACAGATTGACTTAAATGCATAATTTCGGTTCTTAACTGAAACAAGAAAAATGATTTAAAAGAAAAAAAAAATTATACATTCCGTCTAAAAGAGTTTTCATTTGTTTAGTAATGTAATTAGTAAGGACCTTTATTCTGTGCTTAAGATAGTTATAATTTAAATTTTGTTATTTTATTCTTATATATTTGTATCTGGGAATTATTTTCCTTTCTACTTATGCAATAAATATAGCTTATTTGAAATGCCAAAAATCTAATAAATTAAATATATTGTGAATAATTTTAATAAAATTTACCTTTAAGTTTTATTAGTATAACGGTACCTTAGTTTGAAATTCAAACGAAAAATACATTATATATGAATCTAAAAGCAAATAAAAAATATTTTATCAATTTTCTCGATGGTTACCTTAAATAATACGTATATCGAAATCAAATTATTCCCACTAATATGGAAATGTTAATTTAAAGTTCTCTATAATAAGCAAATAAATTTGAATGCTATGAAGGTGGAATAAATATATCCAACTATACAACTTATAATAGATCTATATTTCATAAATTATTGTTTTCAAACACCATTTGATTACTTATTGTCATTTTCAACTATGCACTGCCTGCTGAAACATCTTTAATTAGTAATATAATGCATTAATTTATATTAAATGACGTCAATATGTTATATTATCCTGTTGTTTAGAAAATTCATAAACTCTGGGTCAAAATATTATAATGACTTTAAAATGCAAATCTCGACACGCACCTTCAACAACACATGTTCTGTGCGTATGTTAGCTTACCTGTTTTAAATAATTCCAGAAAGACTGAGGTTAACATATTACGAAATCAGGAGAGGGCGTAGATAAATCCCTAATGGATTTAGCTCTGATTTAATGTGACTTAAAAGGGTTAATGGGATCACTGTTAATTAAATATTTTTGATAATATTTAGTGCAAAGTTATTAATACTGTTTTGAATTCTATTTAAAACTAAATACTTATTTTAGAAAATAAATAATTTATATCATGTAAAACACATCACGTTTTGCTTATGTGGAAAACTGTTCAAAATAATAAATTATTGCAATGACTTTGTTATTTTTTTAGAAGTTTCTATTCGTATATATTACTCATAGATTTTATTTTTGTTTTCTTTACTTTCAATACAAGATTCCCTGTATAAGAACAATTTTGTTTCTTTTATTATGACTTATCCCAATTGCACTAGAGTCTTAAGGGTTTGTCGTCGGTTTCTCTTTGTATTCAGTATGATAGTAATTTTTAAGTAATATCAAAC
Organism: Amaurobius ferox; assembly: GCA_951213105.1. Classification (NCBI taxonomy): domain Eukaryota; kingdom Metazoa; phylum Arthropoda; class Arachnida; order Araneae; family Amaurobiidae; genus Amaurobius; species Amaurobius ferox. Next base: position 60,343,145 of record OX578140.1, read on the forward strand.
GAATATTATACTCCTCTATTTTATTCAATGCAATTTTCCGGTAGTGAATTTTGCCCAAATAATGAATATATTTAAACACAAATTTTTAAATCCAACATTTAAATGTTTCACTTTATAGTATTCTCATATAGTACTATCAATGAGTAGATATCATTAAATAGGTTGACAATAACATATTTTTAATTCTTCACATTTCTAGCATGTAGTCTTAATAATACTCAGTTCAAATGTCATGATGAAATGTGCTGAAATCATTGTAATCATATATTATATTAACATATATATATTGCAAATCATAGCATTTATATTAACACAAGCGCAGACGATCAGGGATGCAGTATCAAAATTTAGGAAGCCAATAGGAACAAAAAATGTTTTCTTCAAAATCAATTTTTGATAATAAGTTACCACAACATTTTGGCAATCTTTCAAATATATTTTTTTTCAATTTGACTGTAATGTCCATTTAATACCTAGTCAGTTTGTTATTGGGGCTTTCTTAAACATTTTATCATCTTGCTGAAAAACAGTGGCGGCTCGTGAGCGACATGTAGAGGAGAGCGCTTATCTATGTATTTATGTCTATATATGTGTTATTAATATATATCTCCCCCCCTCACTCTCTCTGTATATATATATATATATATATATATATATATATATATACATATATACACACACACACACACACACATATATATATATATATATATATTCTAAGAGTGGAGATACGTCAGGGTATTAAATACAGATGACCAACAAATGACAAATCACACGGATTCAAATAGTCATTTTATTTTTAAAATACATCCTACGGACGTACAAAACTAGCCAAAGCGCTTTCGGTCATTTTACATTCCCACATCCTCAGTGGCAATACAATTAGAAATGATACCAATGAGCTTAACTACACTATAGTACTTCCAAGAAAAAAATTGCATATCATGAATTGTCAATTATAAAAATAATAATAATAAAAATAAAATAAAAATAAATAATAAAAATGTAGACCATGGAACAGATTACAATTTACACAAAGCTCAAAGATCAAAATACTGCTAAACTATTTAAAAAATTAGGGTTTTTTTAAAAACACACAGTAATTATAAATCAATGTAGCTATGCAAAGGCTTAACATGCGGTATGTATATATATATATATATATATACATATGGACGGAAATTGCTATTACCAACACATTAAAGGTATACCCATGGGGGGAGCCTGTTCATCCATTTTGGCAGATATCTATTTATCTGCTTATGAAAAAGGCACACATGTTCTTTATGAGATGCCATATTTTCGTTATGTGGACGATGTGCTTTTGGAGTGTTTTGAAGGCACATCTAATTTCGATTTCACCTTTTATCCAAGAGAATTGGAATTGATCAAAAACCAAGTCGACGAGAATGATGCAGTGAAGTTTTTGGACATATCAATAAATAAACATTTACGATATGGTACTTATACAACTTTATACGACAAACGCGATGTTTACAAAATCAAGATTGGCCATCTTATTATTTGGATGACTAACCTTACTAAGAATGTTTTAAGAAACATCCTTGTCGGCCATTTCAAGAGAAACCAGGCTTATAAAACATTCAAAACCGATTGCAATAAATGTAATCAAAAAATCGTAACCAAAGCTTTGAAAAAACACTATCCTATTTATTTCTTGCGGTCTTGCAATAATTCTTTTTTTGGTAATATAGAAAACTTTAGCCGTTTCCATCGGGAATTGATTATAATTTTGTGATTTATGCGATGCTGGTGTGTTGGCACGTATGCGTAGGTCATGATATATTGACTCTGGTACTTGGATCGTTTTTCATTTTGCGCCCATTCCTTATGCGTCGATGTTGTCCTTGCTCTTCTTGTATACGGCTGCCTTTGTCTGTGCACATGTAGGGGACGGACCATTGTATTGTATTGGTACCGTGAGCGTTGCCCGGGCTGAAAAAGCTGCTTTAAACAGGAAGGGGAGTCGCAATCCTCCCCTGCCATTATATGCAACGCATTTGGTTCTCCCCTTTCACCGTTTGAACGTTTCTTCCTTTTTACTTTGATATATATATATATATATATATATATATATATATATATATATATATATATATATATATGCTAAGAGAGGCGATACGTCACAGTATTAAATACAGATGAACAACAACTGACAAATCACACGGATTCAAATAGTCATTTTATTTTTAAAAAACATCCTACGGACGTATTAAGTAAAGTAATATACCTCCCACCTGGTCGCTCGCTCATAAAAATCCTGGACATATATGGAGCACCCCTAGTAGGGAAAATATTACATAATCCTAATTTACAAAGTAAAATTGAAGGAGGTAGTTAAACTAAAAGTTACGCCCAGGGGACTGACTAAAAATATGAATATTCTGGTGATACGTACAGATTCAGAGATTATAGTCAACAGTAAAATCAAAATATGTGGATTAGGAGGCGAGATGGGAAATTGGGGGACTAACTAAAGTAAAAGTTATGCTCTGGGATTTGTCATTTTAAAGATGCATATCCATGTGGCATATACAAATGGTGCTGAAACTATAGCCACCAGCCGAACAAAAATCGCTCAATTACGAAACAGATATGCAAAAATGTGGGGGGGGGGGTTTAAACTAAAGGTAACACCTAAGGGTTGACACAAAAATGCGTATATCCAGTGTACATGTACAAATGTTTCTGAGAATAGAGTCACCAGCAGAATGAAAATAGCTCAATTAGAAACTGAGATGTAAAATTTTAGGGCTAGTTAAACTAACAGTTACGCCCAAATAGTTGACACAAAATACTCATGTATATTATATCCATTAAATATGTATATCAAGGTGAGACGTACATATGGTGCAACTACAACCATCAGCATAATCAAAATCGCTCAATTAGGAGGTAAGATGGAGAATTTTGGGGGGAGGGGGCTAACTGAAGTAAAGTGCCCAGAGAGTTGTCACAACAAAGATACATATTCTCGTGTCGTTTAAAGAATTAATTTTATGTCTAACATATTGAATTTGGTCACTAGCAGATAAGCCAGAGCACAGAGCTGCCACAAATCAGAAATGACCCTATTCCTCTGAAGGATAGAACCACACTACATCAGAGATGACCAAATGCGAAAGAACTTCAATAAGTAAGGCATCTGGATGGGGCAAGTGATCCCTCAAACTGAGTGTAACTGTGGTGCGCGAATAGAAAATTAAAGAACTTAAATTATGATTAACATTATTAATCATTACGTTGTGCGCTGTGTTTGCAATAACCCTCCAACTATTTATCATTAACATATCTATATCTCTTAACATGGCCTTAAATTCTTATATAGTGAATTTATTAATTAAATCGTACATTGCTTTATGGTGCCGTTATAAACCCTCCAATTAGTTACTTTTTGCGTGAGTTCTGTAAAGGAGTTATAAATTAATACTTTTCCAAAACGATTTTATACCACTTTAACATTAACAATAACATTTATTAAAACATAAAATACTTATTAAAGTCAATTACATTCTACTCTACCTACTAATTATTTATTAAGATGGCATGTGACCGGAAATCCTGTGAGACCCTTAACCATATACCTAACGTATTTATTAACCTGTGGATGATTGAGGAACACATACCTTCAATTTGGTCCTTGTTAGCAGCACGTAGTTAATCTCGTCTATAGTTACTCGCATCATCTCGCAGTGTAATGCATTCACTTGTAACTTCATCGAATACTGCTAACTCAAACACTCCACTTATTTCATGCTCTTAGGCTGTTCACTCCACAAATCACAATTACGTATATGCACAAGTCAATTCTGGACAACAGTTCATCAGCATCTTTTTAAGTGTACTCTCTCTTAGCCATATTCTACAAGTTATATGTTTAAGTGTACTCTCTCAAGTCATGTTGTACAAGTTATCTTGTCTTCGTCCTTCTGGGTTCACAGGTTGTGGCTCCCTCATTTTCGGGGTGTCATTTCCCCCTTAATTTCATTTGACACATTCAGTGTGACGCCATAAGTTCCTTTTTCCATTGGTTACGTATTTAACCAAGGAAACCATTCCACATCCTCGCAAGGACCAACTCGGCCCCTCTGTCATGGCACCCCTAAATTTATGGTTTTCAGACCTTTAGGTTTACGGGATATAAAACTCGGTGCCATCCAGACTGTCAGTATTGTCCGAAGTTCTAGATCAATAAATAACTAGTATAACATTGTCTCACCATAACACAACACTTAATGTGAGATCTATTTCTGCTCTCACAAACAGCACATTTTGCTCACGATTTACAGAAATCCCTAAAATATCATAAACAACCAAACCCCCACCCCACCACCACCACACACAAACACTTAACCCACTCACTTGTTCAAACGTTTATTTAAACTTTCAAATTAAAAAAAATGACAAAGAGAACACACGCATTCTGAAATGTAGAAAACTGAAGCCAACTTAGCGAAACTGAGCCAATTTCCGAGATCCTTCATGTTTCACTACTATTTTATTTCTCTTTGGCCAAAAGTGCTCGCAAAACGCGACACATATCAAATGCTAATAATGCTATGTATGTTTTTTTCACGCCAAGTTTCTAATTTTGTTCCCACAGCATCCGTTCGCTCAGGTAAAAAGGACTTAAGCAAATATCCTTGTATTCCCTGTATATTCCCCCAAAAATTATATGTACTACATCTTTCATGAGTCTTATTACCTCTCAGGAAAGTTGTAGTGCTGTCATTTAGTGGCATAGTCCATCACTTATTTCCAATAATTCCCGATTTAATTGAACTAAAAATTCTGACTTATAAGATATAAATTGTAATACGTCTATACCACTAAAAATAATTTGGGGGTGCTATCTCATTGATGCCGCGCGTACATCGGCCTCTCTCAAAAACCGCCCCTGCAGAAAATAAAATCACGTAATTATTTATTTCTGTTTCTATGAGCGGAAATTTTTAACGATGATTTAAAAAAATCTACCATGTAACTAATTATTACACAAAGCATTAATAACTACTTTAATTATAATTATTTCAGTTGAAAAGTCTTGAAGATATCGTGCTAACTGCAAAGAAAATATGTTTAAGAAGAACAGATTCCCCCTTTTCAGAATCCAATTATTTTTTTGAACAGAAATATGAAAATTTTCCCTTCCATTATATGCTTTGTTGAATTAAATAATTGTTTAAAAGTCATTTATTTATTTACCTCAGTGTAAGCTTAAAATACATTTAATTTCTGGGTATCCTAGGTATATGAAACCCAAATTAAAAATACTTCTTTAATTTCTTCTTATCAATTTTTTTTTCAATTTTAATTTTTCACTTTAGAAAATAGGAATATCATATTACTTAATATTGTTAGTAAATGATTTGTTTTATTATTTTTTTCTATTTTTAAATATCAAAACCGCAGAACTATTTTTTTTTTCAAGTTATGTTTTTCCCACTATACTTTGGAGCAGCATTATTATATGTTAATTTTATGAATAAGGAAAATGTATAAATATACGTAAATAAGCGTTTTGATAATTTAAGTTATTAAATTAAGAGAATCAATGCTCAAATTTAAAATCCAATTTTTGATAACATATTTAAAAATTTAATTGCAAAAATGTTCAAATACAAAAAAAAGAATTAATTCCTAGTTTGTATTATTGTCGTTAAAGTGATGTTCATATTGGACATTTACAAACTACAAATAGTTTAATAACATATCTGAAAATATTTTAACTTAAAATAATTTTCATATTTAACATATTTTATAGCTCGCATGCTCCTTTCCAAAATAATTTTTAATGTGTTTATTGGTCTAATTTTCAAAGCAATATAATTCATATTTATATAAATGCTTTTAGTCATTGCAAGACAAAAAATGCATTCAAATTGTCAGTTGAGTTATGTCCGTAAAAAAAGGACTAACACAACTGCTTTATATTCAAAAATTAAATTCAGCAGATTAATTTAATACACCGATTTAGAAAACTTTCCTAATTGAAAGAAAATGCTAATTTTGTTCAGCTCTTTTTCAGCGCATGTCTTCTTTATTCTGTCTTGAATACGTGATGGTTCCTAATGGTAATGAATGTAAATTGAAATGCCAATGTCAAAATGATGAATTAGCGGTATTGTCAGCGATACTGCTAATAGAGAAGATACTGCTACGGTTTCGTTTTGTACATGTAAATACTGTCCTGATTTTAGATATTTTGGTCTTATCAATGCGTTCTACTGCTCTTTAACTCAATCAAAAGTACCATTTTCTCATATTTTTTAAAAAATAATGGTTTATTGATAACTTATTTTAGTATTTACAAATTGATCGATGCTATATCAAATTCTGTTGTTGTTGTCGTGTCCCTAACATAACATTTAAGGAAGAATGAGTGCACTGCTTCTGTTTAGTATAAAGACCCGGGGCACCCGAAGGTAGAAGTCTGACTTCTGCCCCAATAAGACATCACAGCATCCATGCCCGCAGGCGGGACACGAACCCGCAATCTGGCAGCCGAGCCATCACGAGGAAACGCCTGCCTCTTTGACCGCTCGGCCACCACATCGGCATCAAATTCTGTAAACTTGTTAAATACGACAATATATCACAAGATAAAGCGTAGATTAAAACTGTCATTGTAAACATTTTCCAGCCGCATGTGTGGTCATATGCAGGGTGTTCTAACCACCAATGGAGGGTGTCCTAACCCTTCATTAACCACCAAGATCCGTTCCGTGATTGAAAACTGTTCTACGTGAGGCTTGAAACTCTTTGAGCACAAAACTCTCACAAACCCTCATCGATAGTATGGGAAATCATTGTGCAGCATGCGTGGCTACCCGAGGTTCCCACACACCGTATTAAACTGCAGCACTACATTGGTTTAATCATTCTGTTTCACTGAGGTTAACACTCGTATTGTGACCCTTTATCTTTCAACCCTTTTCTTTGGATTATAAAAGCCGTTATTAGACTTGATTTGCATTGGTTTCTGCTTCTACAACCCTATTACACCCTCATATTGCGGTTCCTTCCATTCCGATGTAAATTTCTTGAAATTTTTGCATAAACAACAACTACGCTTAACTTTTTGACATAAGTGTATACACACACACACACATATATATATATATATATATATATATATATATATATATATATATATATATATATATATATATATATATATATATATATATATATATATATATAATGGATTCAAAAGAATAAGAAAAAGTAATAAACATGGGTTGCTTACAGGGAAGTATTAAACGGCCAAGGGGGATTGTGACCCCTTGTTCCCGGTTAAAGTATGCTTTGATTCCAAGGAAACAGTCCTAGAACCAATACCTGCCCGAAGCAATCCTTCATCCTACAGCATAATAGGAAAAGCAAAATCGAAGGTGAGTACACCAAAAAATCGTAGTCCTTTACAATGAAATATAAAAAGCGAATGGAGGTAACATAAACGTCTAACAACCTTAACCAATCAAACACAGCAATGACTAAATTTTTACTATGGATGATAAGATTCTACTATTTACGAGTACGAAGAGATCATAATTATTTATTAGTAGTTGCTCTTAAACAATCTGTTCAACACATTTTTACTTGTTGTTTGAAGTCATAAATATTATGAGTCTGCAGTCATTCATACAGCAAAACCAAAGCGCATCACAATGTATATGAAGTATACATATACGACTAAAATATTTATAGATTTTTACGTTATTTAGGATATTCTAACTAAAAACATATATTATTAAAAGCGTGATTATTTTTATCGGAAATGGCTATTTGTAGTTTTCCAGAACAGCAATCTACAAAAATATAAATATTTCAAAAATTTCATTCAAATATTTTTGAATCAATTCTTTAAAATAAGTAACAAAATAGTAAAACATGTTTCGTGTTGTATCACTTAAGTCAACCCTTCCGGCTAACCCTTTTGAGAAAACTGCATGCCAAATAACCGAAATCAGGAATGGGAGGCGCTTAATCGCTATCGAACTTGTTTTGGATTTAAAACGCAATTAGAACGAAGATTGATTTGGAAAGGGATAACGCTAATAGTCTATAATTAAGCATTAGATTAAAATCTGCATAAATAGATCTTTAACTTGCATTTCATGGATTTTAAAGTCATTTAAATCTATGCAGTTTTTTTATGATGTTAGCGCATTTAAGATTTAAATAATAAATATTTCTGATTAAATAAAAATAATAAGAAATATTATGGTAAAATGTAAGTCAAATGCTTAAACAATGCAACATTTCTGACTAAGAATATTACATATTTTCATAATTTTTTTTTAATTTATTAATATTTACAAATGTAAAGTAAACAAAGCAAAAGACCATAGTTGCGTAATTTACATCGCAGAACAAAACGGAAGAATTCGTTCGATAGTGATTAATGTCTTCTACAAATATCAATAATTGAAATTTTCTTTTTGTCTGTCTTCATAGTTATTTCTGCACTGATTCCAAAATCTTCAAGGGCAGCACACAATGATCACTACACATTCGTAGTCTATAGAATATTTCAAGCGAATTAAAAGAAATGTTTAATATTTTAAATACTTTCCAACATAGTTGAAAAGTGCTTATGACTTTGTTCAATATGTCTGTCTGTCTGTTTGCCTGTTCGTTTGTACCATAACGTCCGTGGAAAGGACTTTATCAAAATGAAATTTTAGTATGTTGTAGAGACGATCTGTGGGATATATGGGAATGCAAATGAATAATATCACCCAATAAGTTTTGGATTAAACCCGGTTTGAATAGGAGATATACATTGAACACTATGTGACCTAATTTTTAAAACATTTTTAACTGAAGTAAAAATTCTCAATTGCTTCAAAATTTTTAGGAAATATTTAAATTATCATATATAATTTATAAAAACATTTCAGCAACAATTTCAGTCCTTTTTATGTTAACCTAGTTTCTATTTATGTAACACAACATGATATATTTATACAGAGAAAATAGAAAACTTGCCCCTCCTAAAATTTCATTTGCCCCTCTTCCCCGTCCAGAAAGTTCTAAAGAAACACTGTGCCGACCCCTGTTTTAAGGAAAAGTGAGGTAAATTTCAACAAAATTCAAGCAATACTAGTGAAATCAAAATTTCCTTGCATATGCTCTAACCGAAATAAGCGAATCGGTGCTTTGATTATGGAACTTTACGAGTTTAAGCAAATTATAATGAAGTCTGATATAAAAGAATCGATTGTTTGAGTGTTCTGATTGTCCATTGTCATGTGACCGAAGAATATCAATCTTAAAAACATATATATAAACTAGTCAAAATCAACAGATCAAAGTAACCCCTCCAACTTAATTAATGATTAAGTAATTGAAAGAATGAAATCATTGAAATAATAAAACAAGAAAGATCAATCATGCTAAAGCAATGATTATGAAACACTTTCCAGCTTTAATGCAATTTTATTTAAACATGTCTAAAATGCAATACATTCCTCGGTAATATTTTAAAATTTATCACAATACTACATTAATTTATTATATTTGAAAACTTTAACCTTCATCGAAAAAAATGAACTCCATTCAAATGACGTCATTGACATATAAATTGCCTGGTTTAAACATCTCTAAAATGTGATACATTCCTCGGTATTAATTTTAGAATTATCATAATACTATGATAATTTATAATATTCGAAAACTACAACGAAAACAACTGAAATTCATTCAAATAACATCATAGAAAAAATAACACGCCTGGCTCTCTCTATAAAAACAGCATTTCATTCATAAATAATTTCCCATTCATGTCATTCATCACAATACTATAATAATTTATTTTATTTAAAAATTAAGACCATGGAGCTACAAGTAATTAAACTCTATGCGTAAAACTTAAAAATATATATCAAAAAAATCGTCCTTCTCTTTTAAAATCAATGAATATTTCATTCATATCAGCTACGCAGACTCCATGAACTAAATGATTTTGTGTTAAATAAATACAGCAATTCTAATACAACTCATTCAACATATTTTGCTGTTTACATTTTACATAGGCGAAAAATAGGCTTCGTTGTAGAAATAATCAATTTTGGATGATCATTTAAACTCAAATATATTGTAATTGCGCTGTTTCAGTCTGTAGATGCACAGAATTTAAACAAAAATAAAGTGGTTTTAGGGCGGATACAACATTCAATATGAATTAAAAAGAACTTTAAAAATCACGATTTTGAGACAAGGTTGATGCCATATATCATTTTGAAGTGAATCACATGATCTTTTCATATCATGGTCACGTGATCGCTTCATATAAGAGGTGTTATTATTATTTTTATTTTTATTTAAAAAACTACTGAAAATATTTTGCTGAATTTTTTTTATGTATTTTATGGAACAATTTGAATATTACCTAAATTTTTCGAAACAATTTGTGAATTTTAAATCCTCTTAAAAAATGTTTGAAAAGTTAGGTCCCATTGGGCTCAATGTATTTCATTTTTTCAACCCGGATTCAATCCAAAACTAATTGGGTGCTATTATTCATTTGTTATCTCAAAGGTCCTACTGACCGTTTGAACAACATACTAAAATTTCATTTTGATTAAGTCATTTTTACGGCAGTAATCGTGGGAACGGACAGACATACATACAGACATACAGAATGAACACAGTCATAAACACTTTTCAACTTTGTTGTAAAGTGTTAAAAATGAACAAAAATATTTCAAAAAATAAATAAAATGAAGAAAATTGTGTATCTGTTTTGAGAGGATCATTAGGGGCACCTTTCTAAACATTTCTACATTATTATATTCTTATATTGATTGCTATGTCTAATTTTACATTACAGAACGTATCACTGTATAAAGACAAACAATTTATTATAAAATGTATGATATTAAGCAATTTACTTTTAGTCTGTTATTCATAGTACTAAGAAAGCATTGTTTTCCCTAAAAAATTCGATTCGAGATTTTTATGCCAATATAGGTTTCAAGATCTCCTGAAAATATTTTGCTAATTTTGAAGTGATGTTCTTTTGTCAGTTAATCTGTCTGTATGCATGTCTGCAGTCGATTTATTATGTACACACTAACATGCACAAATATTAAGTTACTCGCTCCTCGAGGTACATTGTCACGTATGATATCAATCGTAATACTTTTTCAAGCTCTTTGAAGTAAAGGGGATCATGCTGTAATTGTTATCATTTGGACCCATGATATTGATTTTTTTAATATTGTCTTGTAAAATATGAAAAAATATATAAGCTACTAAGATTGGATTCCAGTATGAGAAGGACGAGTTGAGCCACACTTCAGTTACTATAGTATAAAATGAAAACAAAATAACTTCATTCATTTTAGTGTCACATTTCTATGTATACTTTCAATTTAATTAACTTATTTTGTGTGCTAAATGGATAAGTTGTGCTATTCACTCTTACCTTATTCCGCTAATATCAGTTTACAATGGCGATCGTTAATCAGATTTCAGGATTAGTGTTACATTGTAAACAAACGGATTTAATGAGTACAACATTACTTTGAATGCTTCTACAATTCCATTTACAAATTATGTTATCGTTAACACACCGAAGGTCGGCTGATGTTCATTATTCATTAGAATAATTAATCTTACAGAAACTTTCATATCTAATTAATAAGATGCATGTTCATTTGTTCGTTTGTTTATTTGCCTGTTTGTCTGTCACGTTTTTCAAAAGACATTAACCGAATTGGTAGAACTGTTCTTTCATTTTTGTAAAATATTGAAATGGTCTCGAAATATAAGTGTTTAAGGCATTTTAACTTTCCTTGTTTTTGCATAGCAATATTGTAAATTCACACAATTCTAATTCTTGACATGAATATGGAGTAATATTTTCGTATTGGAAAAATAACGAATGTCAAGTGAAGTTACTTGAATTAAATGTGTATTTTAACATCTCAAAGGTATTCAATTCTCTCATAGCACAATAGAGGAACCAGGATTCTAAAACTTGAACAAATATTTTTTTTTCCCGTTTCATACGAATTTCACCAAAACTTGGCGTATGCGAAGAGGGAATCTGTCTCCGACGTCAGGTGGCTGCTACCTACGACTATGACCGAATCAATGTAAGTATGGCAGTTTCTCAAATCTAAATATCAATTTTTAACTTAGATGTCATATTTTAATGACCATTTTGTACTTCCTCGTAGTTTACTATCAGTCATTATAGTTACGACTATTGAGTAACTTTATAAAATTCACAAAAAATATTTGTATATCAGGTTATAAAGTGTGAACTGGGATTTTAGATTATAATAACGCCATTTGAAAGCAGGAGCAAAATATTAAGGCCAAATACAAATAAATTTTAAAATAAATAAAAACGTTATATTTCTCAAAGACTAATTTTTAGATCAAATATAGAACAACAGGTGCTCAAGAAAATGAATAACAAGTATATGACACCTTAAAAAGCAATAAAAATGACGATAATAAGCGCCAGATTATAAAAATCTACGGGTGGAGAACAACATCACCAAAATCCACGAGGCCGCTGTTTGACAACATTAATGGAAACATATTTGCAACGAACCAGAAAAGTCTATATCACTTAGCCAGAAGATGACGCAAGGTTTGGTGATAAAATGGACCAATAGAATGAAAACCACAAAACCAACTCACGAGAAGTAATAACCAACCCACGAGTTATTTGGTTTTTGAAAATTTATGTGTATTTTAATCAGAGGTCTATATAGTAAGTCCGTAATAACACCGTGCTCTTTTTCTAATGACCCATATTTTTAAAATATTAAATATGTATGAATTTCCATTACTTTTAAAGAACTAGAAAATAAAAGTAATTTAATTTTGTAATTTTCGTATACATTTTTTATTACATAACTCATTTCTCAACGAGAATTGGAAACATTGATCTTGACTTGTCTAAACGAATTTTTATTGTTGTGCTTGGCATTATTTTTTATATTTTATAGCCCAGAACTTCAAAGAAATGTAAATGACTAAAATATCGTTCCTAAATGATTAGTATAATTTACTGCAGAATGACATTTATTTTGCTAAAGTATTTACAATTATTATTCATGAAATATGCTAGCTATTTGACATCCAATTTGAAGCCTACTCAATGTAAGAGTTTCAATCAAAATGTTATCTTGTTAACTAGTTTGAGTAAGAAGAAAATATTCTGTTTCTAATAGAATAGCTGGTTTTTTGCATTCCACCACAGGGCAGCAGAGTGCATATTTTTTAAAACGCGTAACTGGTTGAGTTTTTGCCCAGTTTACTTCTGAAGCAGATTCTGCAGTTCACTGGTCAAATAAAAGCCATTAAGTTACACATGTAATTACTTATGGCATATTATTGTGATTGAAATAGCAACTAGTGTCTAATAAAATGTTAATATATATAAAATCTTTATATTTGTGAATGATTATATTTCCAACTAACCATAAAACAGCGATTACAATTTGTTATATAACAAATTCTGCCGCAATAAAATATATGTATCCATAAGAAATTGAGATACAGCCGCGAAACTCGGCATGAATGTATCTTGCGATGCTCGGCAGGTAAGTATCGATTGAGGAGATTTGCAAATGATTTTGCGGGGGGGAAACGTTTATTAAAAAATAGTGGCAAAAGCTGTCTTTTTAATAACATTTCAGTTGAAATTTTAGTAGCCCCCTCTGACCGCTTTACAAGCCAGTGCTTGGTGCGGCATAGAGTTAATTAAGTTGCGTATGTCCCTCTACGGAAGATTCTACCAGAACTGTTGAAATTGGTCAGCAAATTCAGAGAAGGCTGCAACTTCTGCCCCAGCATGTACCGTATATATTCTATTGGTGATAGATCTGGTGATTCGGATGGCCATGGGATAGTCTTAATTCCCCGAAGGCAACGTTGAGAAAGTCGTGCAGCATTCGGTCGAGTGTTTTGTTATTACTGAATAGAAGTTGGACAGCTTGACAGCATATGCAGAACAATCGGCTGCAAAATACCATCGTAGTACTGGCGAGTCCTCAGAGTGGTTTGCAGGAATACTAGGGGAGATCAGCTGCTCTCCAGACTATCACACCACGTATTATGGTTGTGTGCCGCTCGACAACAAATGCGGTATCGGAACGCTGCCCAGTCCTCGTCGGCACACGTATACGGCGGTCATCAAAACTGATAGAGACGCGAGATTCGTCGCTAAAGACAACATGCCTCCAATCGCACAATGTTCAGGATAACCGAGCTCTGCACCAACACAGACAGCTTTGTCCATGTTAATGGATTAGAGGTAGATGCTTTAATGGATGTCTTCACCTAATTCCACTTTTTACCAGTCGTCTTCGAATAGTATCCCTTGATACAGGATGCACGGAAGATGGAAAATGACTTATAACGGATGATAGTGAAGTCATTTGTGTGGACATGGCTTCTTTCCTTACTGCGCGGTCTCTGCGTTGATTACATGTGCCTTCTCTGATCCACTGTTGCCAACACCGAGCAACTACCGTATCGCCCCCCAAAAAAGATTGCGACTGATACATCTGTTGGCCCAACCAGCTTCTCTTAAGTTCATGATTCAATTTATCTTTAAATCTGACAATTGTTCATAGCGCCGTCGAGTACATCTCAAAAAAGTTTTTGTGTGCAACTTACACTATCAAAGCAGAACTGCCCTGTTCCAACTGTCCGTGAGTGAGAAACCGGTCGTTTAAATTGCGTCGGTCACATGAGAATTGCATGACCCCTATTACATCACATTTGCTGGCAGTTTGATCATATGCACAACTCTTAAAATGATATTTGCATTCTAGGTTTCGCCTCTGGAGCTTAAGGGTTATGGGTGCAAGCAGTCTTTTGCAACAACGTTTATTTTTAGCAACATTTTTCTTAATATTGCCTAAATACTGCCTGCCATTTGGTTAAACAATTTGTAATTAATTGCAAAAATATATTCCTTTACCTCAATCGACCAATATTAAAAACCATATAAGCACTCCAATAATGGTTTATTGCAAAACAACATTTTATTTGAAATGTAATTATCCCGACATGTGTACTAACATATATACACCGAATTCTTATAACGTATACCATTCATTCAATATGTCCATCAAGATTTTTTAATGCTTAAACGAATGGTTTTTACGTATAATTCCTTCAGTTTGATAAAACATTACAGAAAGTATGTTAATTTTATTTCTACAATGGTGACCAATATGGTGACCTTAACAAACGAAGATACACAGTTTCAGTAGGTCTAAAAAAGTAGTTTCTAAGTATACAATCTTCTTTTCAAGATAAAGCGAATCCTCCTTACAATCACATCTTTAAATCTTTTAAATCACTCCATTTTTCATTCTAACGACGTGTTCTTCTAAGTGCCTAATCGAATTCACTTGGAGTGGACATGGAATAGACGACATTTCGCTCCCATTGAGCAAGTATCCTAAAGATCTATTTCAGAACTATTGAGGGCATTCGTTACACCCAAGAATTTTCACAAGTCATAAAATTCTGAGAATTCTGCCTAATTTTGTTTAGAGATAATAAGAAAACACGAATTTTAATGAATGCTTAAAACCATAATAACTATTATTAATGGCATTAAATGGATTATTTTTCAAGTAATTAGATAGTCTCGTGGGATGCTTGAAGCTTTTCAAATAAATGTGGGCAGCATTGGGAATTCGATATAGAACAAAATCATTTTTTCTTCATTCCGCAATACATTGTATTGAATTTTATCGCATAAAATTAACACGTAACAAAATATATACATTTTTAATTACATTTAATAACTAATTTAAAATCAATGGAATTTCACTGAGCTACTTAACGCAATTCAAAATGTCGCAATATAAAAACTGAAATAGTTATAGCTTTTAGAAGTATTTGCTTCTTCATCTTAGTCATTTTTAACAAGTTCTTTTTAATTTATATTTAGTGTTATATCCGTACAAAAACCACTTTATTTTTGCTTAATTTCGGTGAATCTATATTCTGAAACAGCGAAATTACATTATATTTGAGTTTAAATGATCAATGCCATCCATCTTGTGTTAAAATCGTGATTTTAAAGTTCTTTTTAATTTATATTAATGTTGCATCCGTCCTAAATCCGCTATTTTTTTCTGTACATCGATATACTGCGGCAACGCAATTACAATATTTTTAGTTTAAATGATCATCAACCTTTCATTATTTCTACAACAAAACCTGATTTTCACGTATGGAGAATGCAAAAACATCAAGATTAATGACATCAAGATGAATAACATCAAGATAATAAACATTAAGATGTTACATCAAGATGATAAACATCAAGATGGTAAACATCAAGATGATAAACATCAAGATGAATTGTATAAGAATTGCTGCATTTATTTAACGCAAAATTATTTAGTTCTGGAGTCTGCAATATAGCTGATATGAATGAAACATTTATTGATTTTGCATAAAGAAACAGAAGATTCTATTGCCTTTTTCGATGAAGATTTAAGCATGGTACGAATGGTGATAACGCATGGTACGATTGGTACGCATGGTACGCATGGTACGCATGGTACGCATGGTGCGATTTAAGCATGCTATTAATACAGTAAGTTTTTAAGTAAAATAACTTATTGTAGTATTGTGATAATTTTAAAAATATCGTCGATAAATTAAAGGAATGGAAAATAGTTTATGAAAGAAATATTAACTGCTTTTATGTAGAGAGCCAAGGAATTTTAATTTCGATGACTTTATTTGAATAAAGCTCATTTATTTTTGATGAAGTTTTCAAATATATTATATTGTAATAATGTGATAATTTTTAAAATATCACCGCTGAATGTATCGCATTTTAGAGTTGCTTAAAGAAATTGCATTGCAGTCAGGAAGTGTTTCATAATCAATGCTTTATGCATGATTGATCTTTCTTGTTTTAATTTTGATTGCAACTTCAATCAATATATATATATATATATATATATATATATATATATATATATATATATATATATATATATATATATATATATATATATACATATATATATATATATATATATATATATATATATATACATATATATATATATATACATATATATATATATACATATATATATATATATATATATATATATATATATATATATATATAATATCACACCAGGTTCATAGAATCAATAAAATTTGTGATGAGAATTTTAAATTAGCACACTTTATAGAATTATTAAATGCAGCGACTAATAATGCATATACGCCAAGGTTCATAATTAAAATTATCAACCTAGTGTATCAACTACCATATCAACTACCAAGGGATAACATCGAAGGCATCTTTCCCAATTATGGCGACAAAAAAATTATAATTATTTATTAATTATATTATTAAGTAAAAATGAATAATAATAAAATAAACTGAAAAAGAATTTGAAAACCATAAAATCTGAAAGTAAGATACATTCACATTTAATGTTTTGGATTTGGAAAAATATGTAAATTTAGCCAGTTTGATACTACGATTTAAGGCAATTTATAATGGTTTTAGTGGCATTCTCGTTTATGCATTTCATCTATGAATCACTTGTATAGTAAGATTTTTCATTTATGCTTCATGTTCACATTCTGTTCTACTTATACGGGCAATTGTCCTGTCTCGTACTCGAACTCACTGGAAGGGTTTTAGGACAGATCACTGTAACCGTACCTCCCACTATACATTTCGTCATACTTCTTCTCGATGCTTCTCGACTTTTTTCATTCTGTTGCAGTGGCTTGCACTCACACGAGTACGAAGAAGCATGTTTCATGGAACATAGTAATTCTTGATTTCCTATATTTCGTTTCTTCAATTCTTCCTCTTTGGTATCTGTAGTCTGAGTTTTGGCATTTATAGTAACATACAGTTGTCAAATATTAGACAACCATTTGTTTGGGTTACTTAGAATTGGATACTCAGACCTGAAGAGGAATTTAATTATGGTTAATTTCCGAAGTTGGGTCGGTGCTGTTCATTTCTTTTATCGGCATGGTGGCCGTGTTTTGATTGCACTGACGATTTTAATAATCGATGATTTCTTGGAATTGGATACTTTTATTATATTTTTCTAATATATATATATATATATATATATATATATATATATATAGCATAGTAAATATATTAAAATAAAATTATTTCACAGTTATCCAATTTTTCTCCAGTAGTTGGCGCAATGCAGCACATTCTCCTAAAGTAACATACAAGATTCATATGAAAAAGAGGGGAAATGACCAAATGCAAGGCATAAAATGGTAGAGGGGGATGGCGACCCCTCTTTCCCGTTTAAAAGACTGCTTTTATGCCCGGGCAACACTCACGGTACCAATGCCATGCAGAAGCCATACTTCCGTAAATGTGTCAAATCAAAAACACTCGAAAAAGTGCAAAGAAAACAAATAGGAATCGACCAGGATCGCAAGGGAAAGAATGGAAATGCAGCAAATGCCCCTGTCGGTTAAGATGGAGTGCATCATATATAACAGAAGTCCACGCATGCGCTATTCGTTATTTTCACTTTCATCGTTCTATACCTCTGCCATATCCTTTAAGTAAGCATTTTCTCCCTTTTTTGTATTAAATAGGGAATTATAATAACATTTCAGGAAGCCAATTGGATAATTACGTTTTATTGCCTCCTTCATAATATTCCTATTATGCATGATGCAATCAGACTTGAAAGTATTAATGCGTTGATTTCTTTTGAGGTGACCAATGACGACATTTCTGAAAATGTTTTTGGTCAAATTGGACCTCCAATCAATAATGCGGTTGATTTTTATATTGAAATTGTTTCTCTTGTCATATAAGACGGTATAAGTACCATATCTACTGTCATGTTTTAGTGTGATATCTAGAAAATCAACACTATCTTCCTCCTTACTTATATTCTCAATCAATTCCAGTTCTTTTGGATAAAAAGTAAAATCAAATTGGGGTGTATTCTTATATTGCCCAATAAGGACATCGTCAACGAAACGAAAATATGGCATTTCATGTAATATATGAGTGCCATTTTCAAATTTACACAAGTATAGATCGGCGAGCAGGGATGAACATCCCCCTCCCATCGGAATACCCTTAACCTGTTGAAAATAGTTGGTGCCGTCAAATAAGATGTTTTCAAACAACACAATGCGAATCAAGTCCTCGTATTTTCTGAATGTAATATGCTCTTTTAAGTCATATATTTCATGTAGTTCCTTCAAAATTTCATATAGATTTTCCAGATTGATGTTGTTGAATAAATCACGGAAATCGTAACTTTTGAAACGTATATCCCTGCTATAAAATGGAAGTCGGTTGATGACATCGTAACTATTATTTATCATTACTGTTCCTTGTTTCTTGAGTATAATCATAACATTTTTAAGTATAGTTAAAAGTTTTTCATTTGCAATTGTTAAATAGGATCCACATCCCACTGTCACCGGCCGGAACTTGACTGGATTTTTATGAAGTTTTGGTATGAGTACCAAATATGGAAAGTTAACTGCTTTAAGTTCGATACCAATGCTTTGATACAGAGTTTTAATTTTATTTACCAGACATGTTCCATTTTGTTGTAAAGGGGAGTACATTTGTTTATCAAGATAACTATTTTTTAAAGTATCAACGTAGTATTTTCTGCATGTGAAAGCGTAATTTGATACAACTTTATCCGTATAAGTTATAACATATTTATCTTCACATTTATTGACTGCATTTTGAAGAGAAGGATAATACGTTTTTTTACACAATGTTTTGTAGTGGAGATTGAACATTTTGATAAGGTTGTATTGCCATTCTTTGAAGGCTTGAATTGGCATGCTGTATTTTACGGCGAGTTTATATGTAAATTTCTTCAAATCTTGTTCAAAGTCCTTTTTAATATTTGTGAAATCTTGTATACGAAATTTCGTACCAAGTTGAAGCATAGATTTTAACTTGTGATTATCCAATAGATCCAGGTTTCCAGTGATAATGTGCGCATGATGGGTATAAATATAAGGGCTGTTTTGACAATTACACTCTTCACTTTTATATACATTGATGTTTCTACTTATGCGGTTATAATTAAATATTTTTCTACCATTGGTTTGCACAAATTTATAAATCAGTTTTACTTCTATGTTAGGTATTGGTAAGAGATGTGCCAAGTTTTTTATATATGTCTTGATTGGTAAACCATCATAATTTTTATTTTTGTAGGTTGTAACAAAAGTCTCTGTTGTAGTAGTTTTCTTCTGTGGAGAGGATTTCAATACTATGTTTAATGTACTGGCTTTTAGTTTAAGTAAATCCATCATAATAGTGTAGTTTGTACATGCATTTTCATTATTATTACCAGTTAGTTGTTTTTCGAGTTGATACACTTTCAAATAACACCAGATGCGTTGAATATAACGTTTTCTTATACTAAATATAAGATTTTTGATCCAGCCGGGTTTTATTATTATTCCTGCACACACTGTTTTCATGAACGTTTCGATCTTTTCAAGAGTTTCTTTATAACTGAAATATTTCCTTTTTCTTGTTCCCCTTTGCCATCTCTTTTTTATAGCAGGATGGATATCTTGTAATACAGGGTTACGTTTTTCATTTTTACAAGATTCCAAATTATAATGGTCATTAAATATGATCGTATTGAGTCCATACGGAAAAGCTGTTCCATATTGTTGGATGTGTGTATTTTCCCACCAAAGTCTTTCTGACAGTTTGGGTACAACATCGATGATTGTAACAATTATTTGTGAAAAATCATGGTTTCTATAATGACGGAGTTCCAAATTGGTGATAGTTGCATCAGCGAGAAGAGATTTGCCAATTTGACTTCGATGTAAGTTGATTCGCAAATGCAAACGATTTTTGGTTTGGCCGATATATTTTGCTTGGCATGTTTGGCAAGTAATACAGTAGATGACATTATAGGTTTTACAGAATGTACCGTAACTGGGATCTTGAGCAGATATTTGGAGAGGGTCTGCCACTGGGCAGAGTTTACATCGATGAGATTGGCATTTTTTAAACTTGAAATTACGTATTCTATTAAAATAATGACGATATGAATATTTAAAAAAGGGTGATCCATTTAGATTAAGGATCGAGTCGGTAGAACAATGAGAAACATTACAGACGCTATTTATATTTGTCACAGAGTTTGCAATAGCATGTTGCACAGGCTTGAAATATTTCTTTATGTTAGGCATCATATATAAAGCATGAGGGTAACTGGTTATCGATAATACTACTACCCTGTATTGTTGTATTACCGGGCATATACTTTATAACAGTATAATTGCCAGTCGCTATATAATATAGTTGTATTCATTCATAAAGTATAATTTCAACAGTTTATATCTCTTATTGAGGAGTAAATGTAAAACGTAGTTGGTTTTTCACTAGATCCACCATCTTGCTCATTAAAGCTGTGGAGAAAGTATAAAACATACATTAAAAGCTGTATCTTCATAAAGCATATAAGAATGGCCTGGATGTGCGAATGCATGACTCAGTGACTTTTAGAACATTTTTAACTTTTTTTGGATTTTATATAAATATCTTTTCATTGAAATACGTCATTTATAAAATGGACGTAGATAGGTATTGTCCGTGTTAGATAACTTAAAACACAATAAAACACATAAATACTATAAAACACTTAAAAGGCAAATGCTACCTTGTTAAAAACATGCTAAATGAGTTACAATTCATGATATAACAAAACAACATGGAATCAAAATAACACAACATACCATAGTGCGTCCCCAATTTTAACCTAAATGCCGATCCAACAACACACGGAAGACCACCACAGCACGTGTATGGTCCGAGAAGCAACCCAGGTCATAAATCATCAAACAAGAAAAACGAGACGATATATCCGCGCAATGCTGCAAGACACAGAGTCCCTATATATATAGCATAGTAAATATATTAAAATAAAATTATTTCACAGTTATCCAATTTTTCTCCAGTAGTTGGCGCAATGCAGCACATTCTCCTAAAGTAACATACAAGATTCATATGAAAAAGAGGGGAAATGACCAAATGCAAGGCATAAAATGGTAGAGGGGGATGGCGACCCCTCTTTCCCGTTTAAAAGACTGCTTTTATGCCCGGGCAACACTCACGGTACCAATGCCATGCAGAAGCCATACTTCCGTAAATGTGTCAAATCAAAAACACTCGAAAAAGTGCAAAGAAAACAAATAGGAATCGACCAGGATCGCAAGGGAAAGAATGGAAATGCAGCAAATGCCCCTGTCGGTTAAGATGGAGTGCATCATATATAACAGAAGTCCACGCATGCGCTATTCGTTATTTTCACTTTCATCGTTCTATACCTCTGCCATATCCTTTAAGTAAGCATTTTCTCCCTTTTTTGTATTAAATAGGGAATTATAATAACATTTCAGGAAGCCAATTGGATAATTACGTTTTATTGCCTCCTTCATAATATTCCTATTATGCATGATGCAATCAGACTTGAAAGTATTAATGCGTTGATTTCTTTTGAGGTGACCAATGACGACATTTCTGAAAATGTTTTTGGTCAAATTGGACCTCCAATCAATAATGCGGTTGATTTTTATATTGAAATTGTTTCTCTTGTCATATAAGACGGTATAAGTACCATATCTACTGTCATGTTTTAGTGTGATATCTAGAAAATCAACACTATCTTCCTCCTTACTTATATTCTCAATCAATTCCAGTTCTTTTGGATAAAAAGTAAAATCAAATTGGGGTGTATTCTTATATTGCCCAATAAGGACATCGTCAACGAAACGAAAATATGGCATTTCATGTAATATATGAGTGCCATTTTCAAATTTACACAAGTATAGATCGGCGAGCAGGGATGAACATCCCCCTCCCATCGGAATACCCTTAACCTGTTGAAAATAGTTGGTGCCGTCAAATAAGATGTTTTCAAACAACACAATGCGAATCAAGTCCTCGTATTTTCTGAATGTAATATGCTCTTTTAAGTCATATATTTCATGTAGTTCCTTCAAAATTTCATATAGATTTTCCAGATTGATGTTGTTGAATAAATCACGGAAATCGTAACTTTTGAAACGTATATCCCTGCTATAAAATGGAAGTCGGTTGATGACATCGTAACTATTATTTATCATTACTGTTCCTTGTTTCTTGAGTATAATCATAACATTTTTAAGTATAGTTAAAAGTTTTTCATTTGCAATTGTTAAATAGAATCCACATCCCACTGTCACCGGCCGGAACTTGACTGGATTTTTATGAAGTTTTGGTATGAGTACCAAATATGGAAAGTTAACTGCTTTAAGTTCGATACCAATGCTTTGATACAGAGTTTTAATTTTATTTACCAGACATGTTCCATTTTGTTGTAAAGGGGAGTACATTTGTTTATCAAGATAACTATTTTTTAAAGTATCAACGTAGTATTTTCTGCATGTGAAAGCGTAATTTGATACAACTTTATCCGTATAAGTTATAACATATTTATCTTCACATTTATTGACTGCATTTTGAAGAGAAGGATAATACGTTTTTTTACACAATGTTTTGTAGTGGAGATTGAACATTTTGATAAGGTTGTATTGCCATTCTTTGAAGGCTTGAATTGGCATGCTGTATTTTACGGCGAGTTTATATGTAAATTTCTTCAAATCTTGTTCAAAGTCCTTTTTAATATTTGTGAAATCTTGTATACGAAATTTCGTACCAAGTTGAAGCATAGATTTTAACTTGTGATTATCCAATAGATCCAGGTTTCCAGTGATAATGTGCGCATGATGGGTATCAATATAAGGGCTGTTTTGACAATTACACTCTTCACTTTTATATACATTGATGTTTCTACTTATGCGGTTATAATTAAATATTTTTCTACCATTGGTTTGCACAAATTTATAAATCAGTTTTACTTCTATGTTAGGTATTGGTAAGAGATGTGCCAAGTTTTTTATATATGTCTTGATTGGTAAACCATCATAATTTTTATTTTTGTAGGTTGTAACAAAAGTCTCTGTTGTAGTAGTTTTCTTCTGTGGAGAGGATTTCAATACTATGTTTAATGTACTGGCTTTTAGTTTAAGTAAATCCATCATAATAGTGTAGTTTGTACATGCATTTTCATTATTATTACCAGTTAGTTGTTTTTCGAGTTGATACACTTTCAAATAACACCAGATGCGTTGAATATAACGTTTTCTTATACTAAATATAAGATTTTTGATCCAGCCGGGTTTTATTATTATTCCTGCACACACTGTTTTCATGAACGTTTCGATCTTTTCAAGAGTTTCTTTATAACTGAAATATTTCCTTTTTCTTGTTCCCCTTTGCCATCTCTTTTTTATAGCAGGATGGATATCTTGTAATACAGGGTTACGTTTTTCATTTTTACAAGATTCCAAATTATAATGGTCATTAAATATGATCGTATTGAGTCCATACGGAAAAGCTGTTCCATATTGTTGGATGTGTGTATTTTCCCACCAAAGTCTTTCTGACAGTTTGGGTACAACATCGATGATTGTAACAATTATTTGTGAAAAATCATGGTTTCTATAATGACGGAGTTCCAAATTGGGGATAGTTGCATCAGCGAGAAGAGATTTGCCAATTTGACTTCGATGTAAGTTGATTCGCAAATGCAAACGATTTTTGGTTTGGCCGATATATTTTGCTTGGCATGTTTGGCAAGTAATACAGTAGATGACATTATAGGTTTTACAGAATGTACCGTAACTGGGATCTTGAGCAGATATTTGGAGAGGGTCTGCCACTGGGCAGAGTTTACATCGATGAGATTGGCATTTTTTAAACTTGAAATTACGTATTCTATTAAAATAATGACGATATGAATATTTAAAAAAGGGTGATCCATTTAGATTAAGGATCGAGTCGGTAGAACAATGAGAAACATTACAGACGCTATTTATATTTGTCACAGAGTTTGCAATAGCATGTTGCACAGGCTTGAAATATTTCTTTATGTTAGGCATCATATATAAAGCATGAGGGTAACTGGTTATCGATAATACTACTACCCTGTATTGTTGTATTACCGGGCATATACTTTATAACAGTATAATTGCCAGTCGCTATATAATATAGTTGTATTCATTCATAAAGTATAATTTCAACAGTTTATATCTCTTATTGAGGAGTAAATGTAAAACGTAGTTGGTTTTTCACTAGATCCACCATCTTGCTCATTAAAGCTGTGGAGAAAGTATAAAACATACATTAAAAGCTGTATCTTCATAAAGCATATAAGAATGGCCTGGATGTGCGAATGCATGACTCAGTGACTTTTAGAACATTTTTAACTTTTTTTGGATTTTATATAAATATCTTTTCATTGAAATACGTCATTTATAAAATGGACGTAGATAGGTATTGTCCGTGTTAGATAACTTAAAACACAATAAAACACATAAATACTATAAAACACTTAAAAGGCAAATGCTACCTTGTTAAAAACATGCTAAATGAGTTACAATTCATGATATAACAAAACAACATGGAATCAAAATAACACAACATACCATAGTGCGTCCCCAATTTTAACCTAAATGCCGATCCAACAACACACGGAAGACCACCACAGCACGTGTATGGTCCGAGAAGCAACCCAGGTCATAAATCATCAAACAAGAAAAACGAGACGATATATTCGCGCAATGCTGCAAGACACAGAGTCCCTATATATATAGCATAGTAAATATATTAAAATAAAATTATTTCACAGTTATCCAATTTTTCTCCAGTAGTTGGCGCAATGCAGCACATTCTCCTAAAGTAACATACAAGATTCATATGAAAAAGAGGGGAAATGACCAAATGCAAGGCATAAAATGGTAGAGGGGGATGGCGACCCCTCTTTCCCGTTTAAAAGACTGCTTTTATGCCCGGGCAACACTCACGGTACCAATGCCATGCAGAAGCCATACTTCCGTAAATGTGTCAAATCAAAAACACTCGAAAAAGTGCAAAGAAAACAAATAGGAATCGACCAGGATCGCAAGGGAAAGAATGGAAATGCAGCAAATGCCCCTGTCGGTTAAGATGGAGTGCATCATATATAACAGAAGTCCACGCATGCGCTATTCGTTATTTTCACTTTCATCGTTCTATACCTCTGCCATATCCTTTAAGTAAGCATTTTCTCCCTTTTTTGTATTAAATAGGGAATTATAATAACATTTCAGGAAGCCAATTGGATAATTACGTTTTATTGCCTCCTTCATAATATTCCTATTATGCATGATGCAATCAGACTTGAAAGTATTAATGCGTTGATTTCTTTTGAGGTGACCAATGACGACATTTCTGAAAATGTTTTTGGTCAAATTGGACCTCCAATCAATAATGCGGTTGATTTTTATATTGAAATTGTTTCTCTTGTCATATAAGACGGTATAAGTACCATATCTACTGTCATGTTTTAGTGTGATATCTAGAAAATCAACACTATCTTCCTCCTTACTTATATTCTCAATCAATTCCAGTTCTTTTGGATAAAAAGTAAAATCAAATTGGGGTGTATTCTTATATTGCCCAATAAGGACATCGTCAACGAAACGAAAATATGGCATTTCATGTAATATATGAGTGCCATTTTCAAATTTACACAAGTATAGATCGGCGAGCAGGGATGAACATCCCCCTCCCATCGGAATACCCTTAACCTGTTGAAAATAGTTGGTGCCGTCAAATAAGATGTTTTCAAACAACACAATGCGAATCAAGTCCTCGTATTTTCTGAATGTAATATGCTCTTTTAAGTCATATATTTCATGTAGTTCCTTCAAAATTTCATATAGATTTTCCAGATTGATGTTGTTGAATAAATCACGGAAATCGTAACTTTTGAAACGTATATCCCTGCTATAAAATGGAAGTCGGTTGATGACATCGTAACTATTATTTATCA
This sequence comes from Amaurobius ferox, assembly GCA_951213105.1. NCBI lineage: Eukaryota > Metazoa > Arthropoda > Arachnida > Araneae > Amaurobiidae > Amaurobius > Amaurobius ferox. The sequence continues at coordinate 60,370,105 of OX578140.1, forward strand.
TTACTGTTCCTTGTTTCTTGAGTATAATCATAACATTTTTAAGTATAGTTAAAAGTTTTTCATTTGCAATTGTTAAATAGAATCCACATCCCACTGTCACCGGCCGGAACTTGACTGGATTTTTATGAAGTTTTGGTATGAGTACCAAATATGGAAAGTTAACTGCTTTAAGTTCGATACCAATGCTTTGATACAGAGTTTTAATTTTATTTACCAGACATGTTCCATTTTGTTGTAAAGGGGAGTACATTTGTTTATCAAGATAACTATTTTTTAAAGTATCAACGTAGTATTTTCTGCATGTGAAAGCGTAATTTGATACAACTTTATCCGTATAAGTTATAACATATTTATCTTCACATTTATTGACTGCATTTTGAAGAGAAGGATAATACGTTTTTTTACACAATGTTTTGTAGTGGAGATTGAACATTTTGATAAGGTTGTATTGCCATTCTTTGAAGGCTTGAATTGGCATGCTGTATTTTACGGCGAGTTTATATGTAAATTTCTTCAAATCTTGTTCAAAGTCCTTTTTAATATTTGTGAAATCTTGTATACGAAATTTCGTACCAAGTTGAAGCATAGATTTTAACTTGTGATTATCCAATAGATCCAGGTTTCCAGTGATAATGTGCGCATGATGGGTATCAATATAAGGGCTGTTTTGACAATTACACTCTTCACTTTTATATACATTGATGTTTCTACTTATGCGGTTATAATTAAATATTTTTCTACCATTGGTTTGCACAAATTTATAAATCAGTTTTACTTCTATGTTAGGTATTGGTAAGAGATGTGCCAAGTTTTTTATATATGTCTTGATTGGTAAACCATCATAATTTTTATTTTTGCAGGTTGTAACAAAAGTCTCTGTTGTAGTAGTTTTCTTCTGTGGAGAGGATTTAAATACTATGTTTAATGTACTGGCTTTTAGTTTAAGTAAATCCATCATAATAGCGTAGTTTGTACATGCATTTTCATTATTATTACCAGTTAGTTGTTTTTCGAGTTGATACACTTTCAAATAACACCAGATGCGTTGAATATAACGTTTTCTTATACTAAATATAAGATTTTTGATCCAGCCGGGTTTTATTATTATTCCTGCACACACTGTTTTCATGAACGTTTCGATCTTTTCAAGAGTTTCTTTATAACTGAAATATTTCCTTTTTCTTGTTCCCCTTTGCCATCTCTTTTTTATAGCAGGATGGATATCTTGTAATACAGGGTTACGTTTTTCATTTTTACAAGATTCCAAATTATAATTGTCATTAAATATGATCGTATTGAGTCCATACGGAAAAGCTGTTCCATATTGTTGGATGTGTGTATTTTCCCACCAAAGTCTTTCTGACAGTTTGGGTACAACATCGATGATTGTAACAATTATTTGTGAAAAATCATGTGAAATATCACACCAGGTTCATAGAATCAATAAAATTTGTGATGAGAATTTTAAATTAGCACACTTTATAGAATTATTAAATGCAGCGACTAATAATGCATATACGCCAAGGTTCATAATTAAAATTATCAACCTAGTGTATCAACTACCATATCAACTACCAAGGGATAACATCGAAGGCATCTTTCCCAATTATGGCGACAAAAAAATTATAATTATTTATTAATTATATTATTAAGTAAAAATGAATAATAATAAAATAAACTGAAAAAGAATTTGAAAACCATAAAATCTGAAAGTAAGATACATTCACATTTAATGTTTTGGATTTGGAAAAATATGTAAATTTAGCCAGTTTGATACTACGATTTAAGGCAATTTATAATGGTTTTAGTGGCATTCTCGTTTATGCATTTCATCTATGAATCACTTGTATAGTAAGATTTTTCATTTATGCTTCATGTTCACATTCTGTTCTACTTATACGGGCAATTGTCCTGTCTCGTACTCGAACTCACTGGAAGGGTTTTAGGACAGATCACTGTAACCGTACCTCCCACTATACATTTCGTCATACTTCTTCTCGATGCTTCTCGACTTTTTTCATTCTGTTGCAGTGGCTTGCACTCACACGAGTACGAAGAAGCATGTTTCATGGAACATAGTAATTCTTGATTTCCTATATTTCGTTTCTTCAATTCTTCCTCTTTGGTATCTGTAGTCTGAGTTTTGGCATTTATAGTAACATACAGTTGTCAAATATTAGACAACCATTTGTTTGGGTTACTTAGAATTGGATACTCAGACCTGAAGAGGAATTTAATTATGGTTAATTTCCGAAGTTGGGTCGGTGCTGTTCATTTCTTTTATCGGCATGGTGGCCGTGTTTTGATTGCACTGACGATTTTAATAATCGATGATTTCTTGGAATTGGATACTTTTATTATATTTTTCTAATATATATATATATATATATATATATATATATATATATATATATTCATAAATATGTAAAAATAGAAAAATTTCTAAAGAATATTATTGAAATAAGTTTTTAGTGTACTTGCACAGCAGCATAAAACACCAAAAATATATAAAGACATAATAGAAATATAAAAGAAGGGAGGTAACGCAAAGTGCTTACACAAAGGCGGTAAGGGGTAGTGACCTTACTCCCCAGTTAACAACATGCATGTCTTTAATGCCGCGGCATGCACTCCTGGACGCCAGCACTGACATTAGCCAACCTCCGGAGTGATAATCAAAATCATCACAAGACCCTTGATAAAGGAATTGGATATGAAAAAGTAAGGACCAAGTTATAGAGACAGCCAAATTCCTGCACATGCTACATATTTATAACATCAAAATATTCAATTCAGCAGTTTTGATGTCTGTGATGTCACAAGCAAAAAGATGTTCGATTCAAATTCACAAAGTCTTCAAATATCTACACAAATTCAACCCATAAATTTCGTTTTTTCTGTAGTAATTTTTGATGTAATGTGCCATAAAACGTTTTGGATATTTTTGCATGAATGCCTGTAGTAAGAATTTTTTGTCACTTTCCAGTCCGGTGACGTCACTGCTTACTATTCGTTTTGTTCTAGCTAGACCACCAATGAATACATTTCTAAATACATTCAAGTGTAAATTAGAGGTCCAATGTATGATACCTGCTGTAGCAATATTATAAGTTATTCTTTTATCATATATATAGAATGAAAGTATATTATGGTTGAAATCAATACTGAGATCCAGAAAATTTATTACATTATTCTGGGTTGGTGGATTTTCTTCTAATATTAAATCTGAGTGATAAAATTCAAAATTCATTTGAAAATGTTCGTTTTCATAAGCTATTAACAAATCATCGACGTAACGTATGTAAATCAATTCATTGTTAATATGGGACATTTTTTCAAAATGATCAAGATAGATGTCCGCCAAAATTGACGAACATCCCCCGCCCATGGGGATGCCTTTGATTTGCTTATAGAAATTCAGCCCGTTATATAGGTAGTTTTCCTCTACAACAATCTTTATCAGAGATCTATAACGTTCGATTTCCACATATTTCTGCATCTCAAATTCCCCGTACAACGAGTTTAAATATTCGGTATAATACCTTGAGTTCAATATTGTTAAAAAGTTCTTTAAAATCATAAGTTCTGAAAAATAATTTTGCTTGATTAGGCTTTAAGATCTTTATAACTTCGTAGCTATTTCCGACAATATAAGATCCCCGATCTTTAATTTTCTTTAAGATAGGTTTCAATATCGCGAGAAGCATTTTGTTAGCTTTAGTGAGGTAAGTTTTGTATCCAACTGTTACTGGTCTAAAGCTTTTTGGAGTTTTATGAAGCTTGGGTATATTTATTAAATATGGATATTTTATTCTTTCTGTATACTTAATACCTGCCTTAAGATATAAGGCCTTGATTCTGTTATTAATCACCTGGTTTGTTAAAGTTATTCTGCTGTATAAGGCTTGATTTTCGTAATTTGCCATAACGGTTTTTATGTAAAGGTATTTGCAAGTAAATGCATAATTATCCGGAACTTTATCGGTGTATGTTATTATATATTGTTCCTGTAATAACGTAAGATTCTTTATATCCAGTTTACAACTCTCTTGACGAGCATAATACATTCTGTAATAATACCCGAAATCATTCAAAACACTTGATCTCCACTTGCCGAATGTAAAATCCGGGATGCTGAATTTTATAGACATCCTATAAACAAATGCATCTAGATTCTTTGTAAATGAATCCAGTGGTTTTCCTTTGTGTGTATTACGGTATTTGGTGCCCAATTTGAAAGCTCTTATTAAGGCATTATTATTGATTACTTCCAGATTACTTGTAACTATATGACCTATAACAGGATCTTTATATGGATTGGTGTTACAATTACATGTTACATTATTTCCAATTGAAAGATTTTTACTTAAAAGGTTATAATTGTAAATTTTTCTTCCCAAAGGAATTTCGTAACTGTAAGACGTTCTAATATTTATTACTTATAGGAAGATGCTTATGATTTGTTTTCAATATCTTGCCAAAAGGGATAGAATTGAAAGTTTTATTTTGAAATAAGATCGATAGATATACCACATCGCATTTTTCTTCGATCTGTGCATCCTTCAATTTCAAATTTAAAAAGGTTGAACGTTTCTTGATCCAATCACACATAATAGCCAAGTTAAGTTTTTGATAAGAGTTAAGTTCGTTTGTAGACCATATTTTAACTTGTTGAGACCAGATATGCCATATCTGTTGTAAATATTGTTTTCTTATGCTCAAAACATATAATTTAATAACTTTAATGTTATGTTCCTCAAATTGATATACCTGTTGCATAAAATTGACAAAAGATTCTTTGCGATCGTTATAATTCTGTTTTTTTCTTCTTTTTTACTTTCCTTATATACATAATGTATAAGGAAAGTATTGTGACGGGGTCGAAAATTCGAATTCGAGTTTTCGACGGGAGACCACGTTTCAAGCATCCCTGATCACGAATCAAACATTTTTGAAGTGATGTCTGTGTGTGTGTGTGTGTGTGTGTGTGTGTGTGTGAAAGTATGTGTGTATGTGTGTGTGTCAGTGAGTCTGTGGAGACGATAACTGACGAACGAATGGACCGATTCGAACCAAATTTGGTACAAAAATCACAATCTGTAAACACTGGAAGCCTATTGTTTTTATACGCAATCGAATGTTCAGAACAACCCTAAATTTTCGAATGAAATTTTGAAAAAATCGTCAAAAAATCAAAACCAATAATAAAGTTACGTAAATAGACATATCTTATGTAATTTTTCATTAGAAAACGATTAACATAAATTTTAGAACGCTAACATGAACCGTTCTCGAGATATTGCACATTTCTCAAAAAAATTATCAAAAAGTCATATAAAATAGAAAAAAAAATATTTCCTATTGAGAAACATGTTCACTTTTCATATATCATATCATGCGATAAATTGGGTGACATCATTCTCGTGGATCTAGCTCGTTCCATTCATGAAAAAAGATACTTTGAGTAATACTTTTGCATTTGAACGCCAATTTATCTGCTGTAAGAATAACTTATTTCTTCGTCCATAACGCTTGGCGAGATTTTGGCGACGAAATTGGCGAAATGTCGCCAACTTGGCGACTTTTTGAAATGTTGCCAAATTAACGAAAATCTCGCCAAATGGATAAAAATGACGCTAAATCAATGAAAATGACGACTAATTGTGGAAAATTCAATATCTAATGAGTTATATAATATATAAATATATAATAATAGTTATTAGATTTAGAATTTTCGACATATATTATATATATATATATATATAACTTATTTCTTCGTCCATAACGCTTGGCGAGATTTTGGCGACGAAATTGGCGGAATGTCGCCAACTTGGCGACTTTTTGAAATGTTGCCAAATTAACGAAAATCTCGCCAAATGGATAAAAATGACGATAAATCAATGAAAATGACGACTAATTGTCGAAAATTCAATATCTTGGAAAGGATATTAGTATCTACTAGAAGAAAAACCTATTTATTTTACTGTGAAAGTAGTAAATTCATTTCATTATATAAGGAAAGTCATGTGTTGCCCACATCAGATTTTTTTTTTTATTTCTGAGTTTCCTTTTTACTTTCCTTATATACTTAATGTATAAGGAAAGTATTGTGACGGGGTCGAAAATTCGAATTAGAGTTTTCGACGGGAGAACACGTTTCAAGCATCCCTGATCACGAATCAAACATTTTTGAAGTGATCTCTGTGTGTGTGTGTGAAAGTATGCGTGTGTGTGTGTGTCAGTGAGTCTGTGGAGACGATAACTGACGAACGAATGAACCGATTCGAACGAAATTTGGTACAAAAATTACAATCCATAAACATTGGGAGCCTATTGTTTTTATAAGCAATCGAATGTTCTGAACCAACCCCCTTAAATTTTCGAATGAAATTTTGAAAACATCGCCAAAAAATCAAAACTTCTAATAAAGTTACGCAAATAGACATTTCTTATGTAAATTTTCATTAGAAAACGATTGACATAAATTTTAGAACGCTAACATGAACCGTTCTCGAGGTATTGCACATTTGTCAAAAAATTATCAAAAAATCATATAAAATAAAAAAATTCCCATTGAGAAACATGTTATCTTATCATATGTAATATCATGCGATAAATTTGATGACATCATTCTCGTGGATCTAGCTCGTTCCATTCATGAAAAAAGATACTTTGAGTAATACTTTTGTATTTGAACGCCAATAGTTATTTATCTGCTGTAAGAATAACTTATTTCTTCGTCTATAACGCTTGGCGAGATTTTGGCGACGAATTTGGTGGAATGACGCCAACTTGGCGACTTTTTTAAATGTTGCTAAATTAACGAAAAACTAGCCAAATGGATAAAAATGACGCTAAATCAATGAAAATGACGACTCACTGACAAAAATTCAATATCTTGGAAAGAAAATAAGTATCTACTATAAGAATAACCTATTTTCTTTTACTGTAAAAGTAGTAAATTCATTGCATTATATAAGGAAAGTCATGTGCTGCCCACATCAGATTTTTTACTTCTGAACCATCTTCTACATGTATTCTTATTGCTTATTTCCACTATAGCGGTATTAGAAGTACTATAGTAAAAATCGTTATTGTATAATCTGTTAAACATCATGGAATTTAATCCATATGGATAAATCGAATTACTTTGTAGTATGTGCATATTTTCCCACCAGATGCGTTCTTCCAATGTTACTGCAAAGTCTAAGATTGTAATGGATATATTATTAAAAGAATGTGATTGAAAGTGAGAATATAGAAGATGGTATTCCTGATTAAAAGCAGAATTTTTCTTAATCTGGCTACGGTGAAGATTAATTCTTAAATTAAGAGGATTTTTTGTTTGACCTACATAAGTCAATTCACAAGTTTTACATTTTATCATATATATACATTGGTATGCTTTACAAAATAGATTGAACTTACATGAATTTCCTATAATCTTAGGATCGGCACAAGGGCAAAGCATGCATCTTTTTGAGTTGCATTTTTTGAATTTGAAGAAAGGCATGTAACTGAAATGATGTCTGTATACAGGATCTCTATTATACTTCGTCGTCAAGTGATCGGTAGGCTGAGCTGTAGCATCAACATTTAAGTGTTACATTAAAGAAATTTATGGGTTGAATTTGTGTAGATATTTGAAGACTTTGTGAATTTGAATCGAACATCTTTTTGCTTGTGACATCACAGACATCAAAACTGCTGAATTGAATATTTTGATGTTATAAATATGTAGCATGTGCAGGAATTTGGCTGTCTCTATAACTTGGTCCTTACTTTTTCATATCCAATTCCTTTATCAAGGGTCTTGTGATGATTTTGATTATCACTCCGGAGGTTGGCTAATGTCAGTGCTGGCGTCCAGGAGTGCATGCCGCGGCATTAAAGACATGCATGTTGTTAACTGGGGAGTAAGGTCACTACCCCTTACCGCCTTTGTGTAAGCACTTTGCGTTACCTCCCTTCTTTTATATTTCTATTATGTATTTATATATATATATATATATATATATATATATATATATATATATATATATACTGCCATGGCGAAACGCTCCAGGTAGCCGATACCTTCAATCCATTGCCAACATGATACTCACCAATACCTCAAAATAATTTTACACAATAAAAACCTACTTATTTATATAAAACATCCTAAAAAACAGCTGAAACCTGATCTTCTAAGGAATGACAGCTACCGCCCTCTGCTGTGCGGAATCACCTGATTAAAGGGATTGAATTTCGATGCAATGGTGTCAATGTCAGAGAAATACACATCCCATATTACAGCTTCTTCGTCGTATTTGTACAACACTTAAAGGGTAAATATATACCTAAGTACACTTTCAAATTTGTATTATTATACTAATGAAAATATTACTCATTTAACTACCTTCTTGTGAAATTTGTAGTCAATCACGGCAAAACTTTTTGAGTTATGTCGGATTTACTGCCGCGTGCATAACTTTTGGAAGGCTATGTTCGATAAAAATTCTCAAAAATTTAAATACTTTATTTTATTTCTTTGTAGATATTTTTATTTATTGTTAGTATTATAGGTATAATGCTAATGCTGCATCGCGTTTTTGTTAAAATAGTATTATTTATATATAATATATTGAAACTCAGTCAACAGCATTTCAGATCAAGTACTGGACGGAGTTATATAGAACAAGATTAATTAGCAGTACGATTTTAAAAGATTTATTTTTTGCATGTGCATTCTTATGTTCTTGGAAGTTAAATAGTACTTAGTGAATACGTTTCACCTCGCTTAAAAAATTAAAAACTCCTTTCCGAGAAAAAATGAAAATCTGCAAAGTATACATCTTTTACAAAACACATTCCGAAAAGTTAAATAGATAAAGTACTGCCAGTGAATGTATTTTTTACAGAAATGTTCAAAATAGTCTGCCAAATAATGCTGCTTAATGTATACTGTTGTTATCGCTGTTCTGAAACAAGTTCATGAATATAAACTGTGAAATTTACTGCATAGATGTCTTTTTAAAAGGATTTTCGTCACGAACTCTATAAAAAATTCTAAATCGCTATAGAGGATAGATTAAATACGCATGTCAATAAATTTAGTTACATTATAAATAAAATGTTTTATTTTTTATATAACAAAGTATGTGTTGGAATATAAATTTTAGTAGGGGAGATAATGTTAACAATTTGAATAAAAAATGAGTTTTAATTAATTTATTTTTCAACAAGAAAATTAAACATTTCGCAGATGGTAATTAATCTTAAACTGGTGTATTAAAATGTTCTTGGTAGGCATAGGTAGCATAAAGCTCCTATCATTATTACGTTATTACCATATTTGACTCTCAAAATGATGATATTGAATACAGCTGTTTGAAGCTAAACGTTCTTCTAGGTAATGACTGTTTATTTCTAAATAAGCACCCATCAATATGAAAAACAGTCAGAGTATCCACCAATATTAAACACTTTAAATATCGCTTTAAATGTGTTACTTTCCTTTCTCTCTATCAAAGTCATGGAAATATGTTGGTGATGCAATTTCATTTAGCACCAATATTTATGCTATTACAATAAACATATTAGATTGGATTTTGGTGTAAATATACAAGAGAAATCTAGAAACAAATTCAATGTAATTTGAAACAACTGAATTGAAATGAGCGATAAATAAATTTTAAGAACTGATGCCCCGTATTGATTTTAACTAAGGATTCACGCCTAATGCGTTTATGTTCTACGCATTCAGATAGAATCTGGCATTCTTATATTCGATAGTATAAGTGTATGGTTGTCTTTATTTTAATTTTATAATTATTATACAGGCTTACCATGCATAACACTTAAATTATCAGTTACAAGCCCATTTTTTTCACAAATAATTGTTTCAAGTATTCTAATTAATAAAAAGTATATCGTGGAAGCATTACTACTCTACTCTACGGGTACCTACCTACACATTCACTCAATTTAGAACAAAATATTTTTCAATCCAAAGGATCTATACAGAAAAATAGCTATTAGACGATTGCAAGAAGACGATTGTCTACCGTTAAAATAGTTCATTGTCAATACACAGACCATTATAATATGTACTAAAGAAATACCATTATATTATATACTATAAATATTTTTTTTCTATTTTTATGAGTGATTATCTTAGAATGTCCGTATCAACAAGAAAATATCGCCTTACGGAACCTATAGGAGTGTTGCATAAGAAAAGCGAATTTTCTTTCATTGGTATGAATTTCTATAATATAACATACTAGAGTAATAGGATATATGTCAATTATATACGGTTTTTTTAATCTTCAAAAATCTATGCAGCGCGATTAATAAATTAAATTGTTTTTACTTCTTATTCATATATTTACATAAATCAACTGTTGATAAATATTTTTTTTTACATTCACGTTTGTGAAGAAACAATATGTCCCAAAAATTTAAATTGGCTCAATAGCATCCAGTGAATGACATAGTTTTGCATCTTTCTATCAGATATGAGTAGATATAATTGTTTACAAGTTTCCAAAATCCTCACTCGGCATATTATGAATTTTACGTTTTTCAGAAGGTGGATTATAATTTTAGAGAGAATGTGGTGATTTCCTTCAAAGTTGCTATGTTCATTTTGAGTGTTAACCCAGATATGCCATTTGTTTAAAAAATATATTTTTAAAATAAATTTGTTTTTTCCCATAATATCAAAAACTGTTTATCTTTAGAAACCGTGATGAATACATAAGTGATGGATACACATATGATGGATACAGATGTGATGAATACATAAGGGATGGATACACATGTGATGGTTACAGATGTGATGAATACATAAGTGATGGATACACATGTGATGGATACAGATGTGATGAATACATAAGTGATGGATACACATGTGATGGATACAGATGTGATGAATACATAAGTGATGGATACACATGTGACGGATACAGATGTGATGAATACATATGTGATGGATACTCATGTGATGGATACAGATGTGATGAATACATAAGTGGTGGATACACATGTGATGGATACAGATGTGATGAATACATAAGATTTTTAATTATATTTTAAAATATGTGTCCATATTAAACAATTTCTCGTAAATGTGGCCGAAATACTTTACAACCTATTGAAGATGATAAAAATAAATGTATGTTGTTATTTTAAGCTCAGTATTTCTACGAGTTCCCATTATAATACAATTTGCGTAAATTTATATTCAGTAAATTGAATGTAGTCCCATTCATTCCCAAGCTGTTTATCAGCTAACGAATCTCTAGTGGCTACCGTTAACGAGATTTTAGAAGTGGCGTTATTGGGGATGCATTTCCTATAATCCCAGAAACTATTCAGCCTCAGTGGACATAATGATGTTATTTTGAATGGTTTCTGCAATTTAATTTATCTCCGTCTCTCCACCGTGACCAAACCGTGTACTTTCAGCATTTACAAGTCGCAATTTGTCATTAAAATTATAATCAAGTGGTTACATATTAATGTATAAATATGTTAAATATGATTCCCCAGTTTTTAGTGGATAATTGGTATATTCCCCATATAAAAGATAATATTATAATGTATTTTGAATCTATATGGTATTTATTAACTTTTGATTTTATAAGATCTATCAGTATTTAATAGTCACAAGTAATTTAAGCTGTTTTCGATTGCACAATAAATTAAAGAAATTTTGAAGTTAGTCTAACGATAATCGTAAAAATGGTGGATAGTTAAGATGATATATAAATTGCCGCTTATATTTAATACATTCTACCATGTTTCCGTACATCCCTTTATATAAAATGAGCGTGTTCTTTATTTAAAATAAGCATGCATTCATTTCTACAGTAAAATACTTAATTGTGTCTATAGTAAGGTAATGGAGATTTATGTAGATAGAATGAAGACACTTTTTGATTAAACTAATTTAATTAGTTATTTTTTAAGAATACCTTAATGTTTGTAATATTTCCATTAAATGAGTTTAACAATACTCATGATTTTACGTCAAAATTCATAATGATATTATTATTGTGATAGGAGAGAACTTTTGCAACTTTAAATACAATTAAATTTGTTGAATGTGATGACAAATAAGAGAGAATGAATACAGACCTAATTATTCTTGGCATTCGATCTTAAGTTAATAAATAAATCACAGAGTATCTTTCGGATTTCCAGCGTTGCCCATCTGACAATTCCGAAGCTAACTATTTTAAACATGGAAACTAATTTGAACAAATAATTTGAATGGCATGATTAAATTACATTTCTTATTTAATATACATTTCTAATATTCATAAATATTGCTGAAAGAGACGTTATGGAAGATTAGACCCGTTAGTGATACGCCCCCATGGCAAATAACAACATTTATAGATCGGTTTGGTGTTTTTTATGTGCTCGTCAGTATTGCCCGATATCTGAAATAACAGCAAGAAAACATGCTATTGGCCTACATTTTTCAAAGCTCACAATTAAACAGTCCATGGATGATGTTATCTACAGTGAAATTGTAATCCTATCTTTAATAACAGTCTAGACAGGTGGGGTTTTTTACTACAAGTTCAACATAGTGCTTGCACTACAACGTCCAGCACAAGTACACTGGTTTCGTAGTTGGTTTAAATACAAAATATCAGTCATAGGTAGAAATAAACTTTACATGTGATACAAATCTATATGGTGATTGACAGAGTCATGACATTCACCTCTAATTTAAAATTTAAAGAATGGATCAGTTAGACTAAGAAGACCATGTTCAAAAACACAAACCGACCATTACTTGTTGAAGAACGTCAACAGGCTTTTGCAACGTAAGCTTGTAGAATATTGATCAAGAGAGCAAATGAATAACGAGGAGTAACGAATAATTACATGCAGATAATGAATTCCATATTTCCCGTTTAGAACAGAACCGTAATAGTTTCAACTTTTACGTGATAATAAAGCCTATTGTTAAACCAAAAACATATATAAATGAATAACAAAAACATCACGTAAAATTTTGCGTAGTGGATTCTTCGGCTGACAGTGAACACCTTTATAGACAATAAACTAATGCAAATAAAAGAAAACACAATTGACAACAAAACAGACAAATAATTGCTTAGGGAAAGGATACCAACTGAATAAAAAGTTGGTCTTCTTTATTACTATAACTACGATGACTGCGGATATATGTGACCTTTCGTGTATAATTTTGATAGATGGCGATCCTTTGAAGTCCTCATTCTTAGTGATATTACAATATATGAAAAGTTAAAGATTAGTGATGTCTTCATAAAATTAACACATGGATTATCATGGATTTGCAAGTTTTACCGCAAACAAATCATGCTATATATTTTGAATTATGTCCGTGTGCATTTGTTCTTATTTCATGACCGGACACGAAATATCTTGGTCGATTTGAAAGATATAAGTAAAAAAATCTGATGCACATGACTTTCCTTATATAATGCAATGAATTTACTATTTTTACAGTACAAAATAAATAGTTCATTCTTATACTAGATACTTATATTCTTTCCAAGATATTAACTTTTCGTCAATTAGTCGTCATTTTCATTGATTTCGCGTCATATTTATCCATTTGGAGAGATGTTTGTTAATTTAGCGAAATTTAAATATATGCCAAGTTGGCAACATTCCGCCAAATTCGTCGGCAAAATCTCATCAAGCATAATGAACGGAGAAATAAGTTATGCTTATAGCAGATAAATGACTATTGGCGTTTAAATACAAAAGTGTTACTCAAAGTATATTTTCACATGAATGGAACTGAGCTAGATCCAAGTGAATAATGTCACTATATTTAGCATATGATGTTACACATGAAAAGTGGTCATGTTTCTCAACAGTTAATATTTTTTTTAATTTATGGGATTTTTTGATAAACTTATTTGAAAAATGTGCAATTATCTCGAGAACGGTTCATGATAGCTTTAAAGTTTATATCAATCGTTTTTTAAAGAAAAATTACATAAGAAATATCTATTTGCATAACTTTATTAAAGGTTTTGATTTTTTGATGATTTTTTAAAAAATTAACTTGAAAATTTAGGGGGGTTCGATTGAGTTTAGAAACAATAGGCTTCCAGTGTTCACAGATTGTGAATTTTGTAATAAATTTCATTCGAATCGTTCCATTCGTTCTTGAGATATCGTCTTCACAGGCTCACATACACACACACACATACATCAACTAAAAATGTTCGATTCGTGATCAGAGATTCTTGAAACGTGCTCTCCCATCGAAAATTCAATTTCGAATATTCGACCCCGTCACAATACTTTCTTTATACATTGCACTATGTATGTAAGGATAGTAATAATATATCTATTTCAATTAGTAAATAAGCAAGTACTATTATTTTTGAGCTAGATCAATCACAGGAATGTTAAAAAATTTAAAAAAATCATAAACCAAAATAAATGTGATGATTAATGTTATATGGATACATAGTTATTTTTTTTTTCGTTTTTCAAAATGAATTTACAACGCATTTAATAATGTATCAGCTTAATATACCAGTTTTTTAATTCTATATATATATCTCAAAAAGTTTTATTATTAAAAAAATAAACATGCATTTTAATATACTATTAAAAATTCTTATTATATTTTAATTGTTATTACGAGCTTTCCTACAACTATTAAAACTTAATTTTCCTCCATTATGCAGTTAATATATCAAAATAATTTAATATGGTGAAGTTTTTTGGGACTATTTCAACATGTAACTGCAAGATTTCTATTTATATTCAGCAAGATGAAAATTTCAGACGAATCACATTTTGATATTTTTTAAATAAAAACATTATTATTTTGTTTATAAGATATATTATACAATATAAACTTTAGAATTCCTTAAAAACAGACTGAAGTAAAACGTAGTATTTTGAATTACTTGAGAAAATTGTATTTTATTTATGGTTTTTGTTATATAATTATTCCTTTTGCCTACTATTTTATAGGAAAAGTAATGGATTCTTCAAAATTTTGAAGATAACACACTTTTTATAACCTCCGGAACATAGTTGAAGTGCTTTCGATAAGATTTCCGTCTGCATGCAAGTACGTATTTCTGTATGAGACGTGACGTAGCTTCGAAAGTTTAAGGATAAGTACTTACATTGATGAAATGTTACTTGTAGTTTTATTTTGTAAGTATTAAAGACACGTATGAAAATATAGAATATTTTTGGATAATTATTATTAGAACAGAAAATATGCCATTAATAACTTTAGACCATTATTTTCTATGGAGAAACAATCTAATTTTTATAACAAGTATGGTTGTTTATAGTCCTTATAGGGAAATTATTGTTTGTTCTTCGCTGTGAATGTCAATGACATCAAAGAAATATATGCTACAATATATAAAGAATTCACCACTTTTTTAGTGAATGATTTATATATAAGATTTCTTAAACTCTAAATATTATAAAAAGCATCACCTATTCTCTCTTAGTATTTAGATTAGAAATATACGTTTACATATATTGCATGCGTCTGACTTATTTTGCATTTCCAAACTTTTTCAATGCAAAAGTCTTTTTGAAACAGGAGTATTATAAATTAAAACTGTGCAGAATGAGGAGACAGTTTAATACAGTGACGTTGCACAATGATGCCGACATTTTCAACAAAGATTTGTTCTCTACTTTCAAACTAAAGAGCTATAAATTAAATTCTTAAATTTCAAAGAAAGCTTCCGTACTTTCAAAAATGAAACATCTTTGTATGGATTTGGAAAGGAGCAATATCAGATTTCTTTGAGAACGTATTAAATTAAAGGATTATTTGAATGGAATTCTTTCAATAAGGCATGGTATATCTTTCACAAGAGAGCTGAAAATATCCAACATATGTCAGTGTTAAATTAGTTCGAACTCCAAAGTCTTAAGGAATTCCTAAAAAAATAAATGTAAACCTTTCATTGTTATTAAAGTAGGCTTACATATTAAAAGTAATATATCAATATTAAAGAATAATATTGATATAGTAAATATATCAATATTAAAGAAGTTTTATGTTTAAATAAAACATTTATCGATTACATATTTACTTTATAATTTCGAGAGCCAGAAAGAAAAAACATGGTGCAAGCAGTCATTCCTATTGAGTGAATCTAGGGATTGTCATTTCAGGACTTCGGGTCATGGCAGTCAGATTTGGCGATTTAGCGGGAATTTGAAGACTCTTGGCAACAATGCGAATCTTCGAGAACCTTCTTCAAATAACGAATGTTCTACGAGATACGAACCTCTTCTGGATGTTTCTACTAAAATTATATAAAAGGAGTCATCTCTCAGTTTGAGCTGTTGACGTGATACGAGATACATTGAATTGTGAGATACATAAATATTTTGAAAATAGTAGCTGGTGTTTTATGAAATGATATGCATCAACGTTTTGAGAATAGTAGCGTCTGTTTTGTGAAATATATATATATATATATATAGCAAATAAAATTATTAAGGAAAACATGGGAATCAAACCAACGGGAAAGCATTAATGGCCGAGGGGGATTGTGACCACTCGTTCCCGGTTATAGCATGCTATTACACCCAAGTCACACTCCCGGTACCAAATACTTTGCCGAAACTTGACTTCCGAAATGGTGTCGAGCACAAGACACTGACCGTGGAAGTGAGTACAAAACTCGAGTATCGAAGAAAAATGATATTATTAAAGATTAATATATTTTCAAAGTCTTACATGTTTAACTCGCATATAATATGCAACATAAATTACTGCATTAGACTATAAAATTCAATTATTGCATTTGAAATCTTCAAAATATGTATTTACCAGAAAATTATTGTCAGTAAAATATACGAGATATAGTAGAGGGCAGTAAAACAAATCGCAATTTGAATTTTAATGTAATCTATATAAATAAAATTGAAAATCTCTATGTCTGTTTGTCTCATCACCACAGAAGAACATCTGAATCGAATTTGTAGATTACCTTAGAATAGACCCACTTAAAATGTAGTTTATGTTTCGAGTTCTTAGGACCAGGGGTTACCTAGAAATTAATTAAAATCGCACAGTTAAACTTTCCATAGACAATACGTAGACGATATTTTTTTTGGTAAATTTATTTGAATAAAATTATATCATACCGCTTAGTAATGGTTTCATACCCAATGTGTTTATGCGGCAGACGATTTTAATTCAAACTTTTCCGATTTAAATAATAAAGAAATGCATACGAAATAAATTTTATCCAAATTGCATTTTTGTCTGGAATATATCAATTAAAGATTACTGGGACTATTGATATTTTCACTTTATTATGTTAACTGTTTCATTTTGGCTAAAAAGTTTAAAACACATAGATTGTAGTACGGGTAATCCTCTATTAGTAAACAGATATATCTTCTAATCTGCGAGAGTATTAGAAGTACGGTTATAGCTTTGATATTAGCGCATTCATTTTGGCATATATCGGAATTAATTACGGCCCCTCAAGTTTAAAGATTGTGGGGGTCATTGATATTTTCACTTTATTACATCCTCTATTTTATTTTGGCAAATATTTTGGAAATTCATATACTATAGTACGTTGTAACTTTCTACTAATACACGGATATACCTTCTAAAATTCAGTAATATATATCTTTCCATACAATTTTAACTCGTTTATTTTTGCATACATTGATTCAATTTTATCTTATTTGTACATTTATTTACAAACGGGACCAGGCTGTTTTATTATTCACATCTGCCTGTGACGGCAATTTTGTACAGCGAGAACAAAGATTCTTAAACTTCTTTTTTGGAGCATTAATTTAAATATTTTAATAGTATGTTTTGAATAAATATGTCATTTAGAATAATATAGGAATTTGCACATGAAGATGAATTTTATGTTTCCTTTCATTCTATATCCCATGCAAAGAACGGCCATGTAGTACGGGTATTATTCTACTAATACACAAGTATATATTTTAATCTACGAGAATGTAATAATTAAGGGGTATATCATCCCATGCAATTTTAGTGTTTTCATGTTGCATATATTGGCATCAGTTACGATCTTCGGGTTTAAAGATTACGGAGATTATTGAGATTTTCATTTTATTACATTATTTGTTATTGCTTGGCAAATATTTTTGGAACTCATATATTTTAGATGAGCAATCTTCTACCAATACACGGGTATATCTTCTAATATTCTAGAATATAAGTAGTACTGGTCTTCCATTATAATTTTAGCGCGTTTATTTTGGACTATATTGATATAATTTCATATTTTTGTAAATTTGTTTACAAGGGGGACCAGGATATTTCATTCTGCATATCTTCCACTGACAATTTTTGTAAAGTGAAGACATAAATTCTTAAACTTCCTTTTAGGAACAGTAATTTTAATGTTTTAATATAATTCTTTGAATATAAATGTCATTTACAATACTATGGCAATTTGCACATGAATGTGAATTTTAAGTGTTTTATATTATGTTCCGTACGAAGAACGGGTATATAGTGCTAGTATATCTACAGAATAATATTCTTTAAAGTTATATAATGCATTTTGAAATATTCTTTTAATATTTTGCTATGCAAAAAAGAAAAAAAAAACAGTTAATAAAGTACGTGGCAAATTTGTTCTATACTTTTTATCCCAGATTTCGTCTGAAACCGAAATCAAAAATATAAACGATGATAATATATATATTTATATCCCCATATATATAGATGAAACAGCTTAATTATTACTTTCCTTATATACATAATGTATAAGGAAAGTATTGTGACGGGGTCGAAAATTCGAATTCGTGTTTTCGACGGGAGAGCACGTTTCAAGCATCCCTGATCACGAATCAAACAGTTTTTAAGTCATGTGTGTGTGTGTGTGTGTGTGTGTGTGCGTGTGTCAGTGAGTCTGTGGAGACGATAACTGACGAACGAATGGACCGATTCGAACGAAATTTGGTACAGAAATCACAATCCGTAAACACTGGAAGCCTATTGT
The DNA here is from genome assembly GCA_951213105.1 of Amaurobius ferox. Lineage (NCBI taxonomy): Eukaryota > Metazoa > Arthropoda > Arachnida > Araneae > Amaurobiidae > Amaurobius > Amaurobius ferox. Next base: position 60,389,106 of record OX578140.1, read on the forward strand.
TTCTATATGTAATCGAATGTTCAGAACCCCCCCCCCCTCCTAAATTTTCGAGTGAAATTTTGAAAAAATCGTCAAAAAATGAAAACCCGCTAATAAAGTTACGCAAATTGACATTTCTTATGTAATTGTTCATTAAAAAACGATTGATATAAATTTTATAACGCTAACATGTACCGTTCTCGAGACATTGAACATTTCTTAAAAAAAATTATCAAAAAGCTATATAAGATAAAAAAAATATATTTCCTATTGAGAAACATGTTCACTTTTCATATGTAATACCATGCGATAAATTGGGTGACATCATTCTTGTGGATCTTGCTCGTACCATTCATGAAAAAAGATACTTTTGTATTTGAACGCCAATAGTCATTTATATGCTGTAAAACTAACTTATTTCTCCGTCCATAACGCTGGCGATATTTTGGCGACGAATTTAGCGGAATGTCGCCAACTTGGCAACATTTTTAATTGTTACCAAATTAACAAAAATCTCGCCAAATAGATAAAAATGGCGCTAAATCAATGAAAATGATGGCTAATTGAAGAAAATTCAATATCTTTGAAAGAATATAAGTACCTACTATAAGAAAACATTTTTTTTAAACTGTAAAAGTAGTAAATGCATTGCATTATATAAGGAAAGTAATGTGTTGCCCACATCAGATTTTTTAAGTAGTGAACATATAATTTCATCCATGCTTAAGACAATCACAATTTTATACGCTGCATATTTACTATACATGCTCTATCACAAAATCATTTTATATAAACCAGAAAAGCTCTTAACTTGCTAGTAACGATCATGTACTGGCGGTCATAAAGTCAAATGCGCAGTTACTGTAGCGGTTAATGACAACAGCGCGTTACCCAATAATCAGAACACGGGGATCTCAGTAATTAGTCGACCATCAATTTGCTTCGTATTACTTTTTGTTTTATATAGTGTTATCTTGGAAATGTTAGGTTGATTTTTAACGAGCTGCGGTTTTTCCCTTGTAATTTAATTTTGTGACGCAAATAGAATATTCTGCTGTACGTTTCAAAATTATATAAACTAATAGCACATTTGTAACACTAATAACATGTAGAATATATGAGTAATGGTAAATTGATTTCTTTATTTCTTAAATTTATGACATCCATAATACAGCGAACGAAATAATATCGACCATCTTGCCATCTCTTAATGAAAAACATAAATAATTATTACTATATATTGAAAACATATATGATGTTTAAGTTTTATACTCTAAATTATGTTTGATAAGTATAAACATTTTTATGCCCGAAATAATTTTGGTACGGAATTTGTACACGCATAAGCAATAGATAAATGAATACATAATTATAGTCCTCTGGCCTTTAAGATCATTTCTCTCATTTTTAGAAGCTGGGGAATTGAATTATTTTATCCATCCACCTTTTGTATTGTTGCAAGCTTTCATTCGACGAGGTAAGGTGAAATGCAAGTCTTGAGGGCATTTCATATCGATCTAATTTCTTAAATCCAGATTATATACTTACAATCTGTATATATTCCTGAAATAACGACTATTTTCAAGACTCATCCGTGTCCAGCGTATATCACATATTATCTACTGTATTAACATCACGTAATATTGCAGGCAAGTTTCGAGTGATTTTAATTTTCTTTATCTAAACTAATCCTTAAAGGATTTCGTCAAATTCCTTTTGCCAATCGACTAATCAAACAATCTGTATCGGCTGGCCATTTCAAGTCCATTTTGGCACGTTTATTGATTGCTAAAGCTGTTAACTTCTTTACCCACAAATTCAATATAGTTTTTTTTTATTTTCAAATCAATTGTACCCCATATCAGCACCGAAACACACCGTGTTTCAGTGCTGATATGGAGTGCAACAGATTTGAGGTGCATCACCTGCCTTGGGGAAAACACTAGTGGTTCTCAGTTCGCATCTTTTCGTTTATTGTGTATACAATTTGGATAAGTGCAAGGGCTGACATCTGGTGCATGTGGTTGGTATATCTTTATATAAAATACAAATGCCCTTGCTTCAAAATGAGTCATACATATAACAGTACGCTTAATATAACAGTAATTAAAACAGCTATGAAAAATATCTTACACATTAGAAGTGTTGTAAAACGTTATTATCGCGATACACAATTTTTCAACCGTAAAACACCATACCCAAAAATGCATATTATTTATGAAAATTGGATCGCATTTATTAATTTTATAGATGCTAAAACCATAGTATGTGCATTTACATTCCAGGAATGAAAATATCTGCAATTTTATTATTCTGACTGTTTTCAATCGCAGTTAGACAAACTCATTCGATGTAAATAGCATTGTCGCAGCGGTTTCTCGCTGGAGACGGCAGACCGAGAAAGTCTAAACTAATTTCTCATACCCATGTTCGAAACACACCTCCCGTCAGTGGGAGAAACCCAACTGATGACATGCGAAACAAACCCAAGCAATTCCAAAATAAACACATTTACAACCCTTACCTTGAAGGTCTCAATTGCAGCTGAAAACATTAAAATAATACACTAATTTAACACAAATAAATACTCTTAATTTCGCTTAAATTATCATTTATTTAAGGCCAAATTGTAAGGAGATAGCACAAAATGCAAATGCTGATTCTCATTCAGTTCAACTACCACTGGACCGCACTTCACTAAATATCATCGGCTCTCAGCCGGAAATAAATATTCATTTCAAATATACATTAACAATATTATATTTCATAATAACTCATTTTAGGTGGCATGGTATGGTCAACTCAGGGAGGCACACACTCGAGGCAATCGAAGAAGAATTCAATTAAACATTATTATATTAATTTATATTTCATTATATGCTATAATTCTTTAAGTGTAATAAATAGATGCAGGCTTTAATAGATGTATACAATTAAATGATGGCAGCTGAAGTCATTGGCGAAGAGTTCCTCGAATCAATGCTCAAGTTCAGTCGACTGCTCAACGGCACGTCTAAATAACCAAGGCTTACCTCACAAGATTCCGGAAGGACTCATGGTTGAGTAAGCACAGACTTCCACCGGCAGATTCCTCGGGGCAAACGTTGCCCCGCTTCAGCAGGAACGGCAGAACCGCAGTTTCCGGCAAGGTTCCGGATCAGGTCTACCAAGGGGCCCGGTATCATTATCGGCTTCATCAGGTCCCGTTGCACATCAGGAAACATGAGGTCGTTCTCCATCATCCAAACGGCGGCTCAAGGGTCGGAGAGGGCTCATCATCGGCAGGCTGCAGGTCCCAGCGGCTACACTCTCACCCCACAGCTACGGGAAACTCAACATTGAAATTGGGCCCCAAGCCGATCGTGGGTTCAAAGGATGTTCAGATGGGAGAGTGCGCCAAATCATCACTCACACCTCTTTTAAGCACTCCAGACGGATTCAGAGCCCGGCCAATCGAAAATCACGAAAGGTTCGCATTTTCACCTTTCCTCCAATACAAAATCAATTGTATTCAAATTCTTTTTCAGGGTCCAGCCCGTCCAACGACATTTCAGCAAGGCATGTGAATCAGCAAAGTGATATCCGGGACAAGGTTATGTCACCCCCAGGAGCAGAAAAAAAAAGGAAGACTTCTGTCTCCGCCAGCAAAACACGGGTGACCTTGAACTAACGGTCGACTCCTCGAGTGTGTGCGAGAATAATATTTCATGAAAGGAAAATGCCCACAAATATTGAACAGAATTAAAATGCATTTAAAGATGATAAAATTATATACCCAACGACATGAGGGTTCCTGGTCACAATTTAAATAAATATAAATATAGAAGTTTAAGAAATAAAGTAAATTTACAATTTTACACACAAGTGACGAATTCCGTCACGACAGCATTTATAGTTGGGGTGATATCTCTAACTTAAATCGCAAACCGTTACAAAAATTGCAAAACAATTTGAACGTTCATAACTTCGAACCCAAAAGATAAAATGTTAAACAATTTTATTTGTTTCTTCTCGTATACGAGTATGGTTAATTTATGAATACACAGAAATAAATTTAGCATTTTAATATTTAGAATATTTTGCTTGAAAAAACTAAAAATTTGTGTAAGTGCGGGATTTTATTTCATTTTGCTTACTTCCACATCGTAGTTTTCTTTTAATACTGTTATATTAATTATATTTCGGTTATGATATTTCGATAACAATCAGACCTCCGCCAACCATTGCGTCTAATCTACAGGTCTACGTTGTTAAGATGTTACTGCAATAAAAAATTATATATTTAGCAAGCAATCAAGTCACCAATCTCCAACTTTCCAGATAGCGATGCATGTATTGAGCTACTAAGATGTTTCATATTTTTATATTTCCAGTGGACCAATCAGTTTGTTTTATTTAATATTGCAAATTGTAAGCACGGCTACTTTAAATACAGTATCTTGTAGTTGAAAAGTTTCCGCAAGCAGTTTAACATAGTGGTACCGATATTTTAAAACACTTCGGAAGAACCCACTTTCAATTTTACTCACTTTCATTTTTAGAGGTACTTTACATTTATTTTACTCGTTAAAACTTTGCAGATATATCAACAAAGATTCTTCCTTCCATTACCTGAACGATGGCACCACCATTCACTCTTTGAAGGATAAGGAGGCAATTTGGAATACTTTAAGGCACATTGCAGAAAAGTGTACTTTGATAAAACAATACAAAGTAATTTTTATTTCTGACAGATTTCTTACTATACTTGGCTTTTCGGCGAAGCAAAAATACAAACTACATTAATTAAGGAATTATTATCCCATCAAGCTGTTATCACATCATGCTGTTATCGCATCAAACTTTTATCACATCAGGCTATCATCACATCAGCCAAGCTGTTATCACACCAATCAGATTTGGCCATCGATTCAGAAGACAATATGTTAAGTAGAGGTGTACCATTTATTGGTATCAAAAGCTACATAAAGTTAATTTTAAAACAGTGAACTTATGAAATTTTAAAATCAACCTAACCAATATATTTCGATATTATTATGCAACTACTATAATACTATGTGTCGATTTTGACGCGTTTTATTGAATTAGCTTTAAGAAGCAAATACAAACTATATTTATATAGGAATAAATTACAATCTATACGAATACAAAACAACACAAAATCCACATATGCCGCCGTGTACATGCGGAGTACGATCACGTTAAACATGTGGGGCTGTAAGACCTTCCGAGAGGTTGGTGGTAGGGGAAGGAGGGTACGGTCCCTGTGGATGCCTCCCCCACTGGGTTCTGGTCTAAATTGGGTGGCACTTCCCGGCCGTCCAAACAGTTACCTTACACCTTTCTGTAGGTCGGACGGTCTGGGTCTCAACAACAACAACAACAAAATCCACCAAACCGCAAGTCGCAATTCAAATTTGTAAGTAGCTAAAATACGATTACTTAAAAAGTAATCGAAGCCATTTTGAAATTTTTGCCACTGTGAAATTTTTCGTCCCATCAATGATACTGGACATTTATTATCCAACGTCTTAAAACTTGCATAAAAACAACCTTTGACATTTGGTTGAAAATACATTTTATAGTTCGAACGCTCCTTCTATTAATATAAATCAACCATACTGAGAAAATTCAATTTCGCGAAATAGTGGCGAAAATAACTTTATTGAAACTGCCTCCACCGGGTGACGTTCGTTCGCACTGACGTTAAGAAACGAGTAGTGAAGCTGCGCGCCAATCAGTATCACGTTATAAAATACATTGTCACAGATATTTATATGTATTTATTTATTTATTTTTACTTCTCATCTTTTGAAACATAACACATTTATTACATGAGTTAAGATGTGATTTTACTTAACTTATTATTAAGGGGACACGGTACCTAAATTATGATCTAAATATCCAATTTTTTATTGCATCACATTAAAGCTACTACTTTCCCAAATATGTGTGCAAAATAGTAGACTTGTACATATATGCATTATTTAAAAAGTTATAGACATTTTTTTGATGCAAGGTGAAAATTTAAGGCATACCGAAGTGAGCGTGACCGAGTTTACCGGAAAGTAGGTCCTCACAAAAATGTTATATTTTTTCTTCACATTTTTTTCTTCAGCAAAATATGTCTTGAAGTGAAGTGAACTAAAAAATGTAAATGAGATGAAATAATTTAATTTTAATCGTAACCAGTCCTAGCTTTGTTTATGTTTAATTCTTGAGGTTGTTATTTTGTTCTGATTTTTCATTTATAAAACATAAATAAACGATCTTTTTAGAGACAACATTATAAATTTATCAAATTAAAAATTATTTGGTGCTTTTATTGCACAGAATTTCAAAGTATATAGAGGTAAATAAAGCCGAATTTAAGAAAGGTGAAAAGTGTTTCTTATAAAGCAGGATACATTTAAATTGTCGAAGATGTAAGTACCTTTTTTTTAAGTATGGAGATATGATAGGAATTGTGTTTTGGCACCAAACTCTCCGTAACAATAAGAACATAAATTTTACTGACGTACACAGTTTGGCTCCTCCCACCGAGCCGAGTTGAAAACTTTAAATGCATTTTACTCAGCTTTCATTTTTTCTGCATTACAGTGTATTCAAACTGCTAAAGCTTGGCTTTTTTCTATTTAAAATAGAGCTTTAAATTTTTTTATAAATACATCTAGTTATTTATGGAATAAAACTGGGTATGGATTAGTATTTGAGCGCTATAGTTATTTTTAAAAAATAATAAATCTCAGAATTTTAAAATTTTGGAAATTTTTTATACGTTTCAAATAAAAAAATTATATAATATTTACTATATACTTGATTTAAAAATCGATACCCAATTGTGTTTAGTATTATCTACCAATGTTGAGAAAAAATATGGAGTCAAAATATTGAAAATTGAAAGAGGAGTAGCGATTTTAAAAACATTACAAATAATTAATTTTTCTTAAACTGGCAGTCGAATATGATTTTTGCCTCCAGAATTAATTTTTATTTAATTTACAACATAAAAAATATTATTTCAATTCCAACATGAAAAATTTTAAAAAATGCATAAAAGGTATCGTGTTCCCTTAAAATATACTGTTACGGATTATAAAGATTATTTTCTCAATTCCTATATACAAAAGAACGTTGATATTTTATTTCCACATGGACAATCATATCGAAATTGAACGTTCGTCAGTCAGTATGGCGCTTTTTATAAACAAAATCCTGATTCCATTGTTACGATCATATGGGACATATCACGTTCTTACGTCGTCTTTTAAAATTACTTATACAACAGAATGCCAGTGAGTTTCACTAGCATACATGACAACCACATATTCGTAATCAGATAATTGTTTAACAAATTTAACCAATCCACTTATAGATGGAAACAATTGACTTTAGAAACAAATTCTCTGAAGTTATAAATAACAATGCTGGAAGGTAATTGACCCATATCGGAGGAGAAATTTTGTCCCTGAAACATGGTCTTATTCTTTTCTGAGTATTGCAAACCAGCCAACCGTAAATATCGACTCCGCTTGAATGTTAACAAATTTTGGAGACTTTTGATAATTTACCCGTTGCTGCAACATCGAAGTAAACATTGATTTGGAAATAATTGAACGTGATTTTTAAATCCTGTAGATAAAGAGGTGTAAAACGTTTTGCAGAATTACAATAAATATATTTAATTTAACAATATATGGTTTGATTAGATCTGAGAATTTATAATTACTGAGCCCATTGTTGCATTCTAAAATATTCAAATTTATAGATTGTTTATCCATGAGACTACCATACTCTAAAAAAATCCCTCGAAAGAGTTTGAACCAAAGTAACCAAAGAAATATGCCTAATCAACAGCTATTCCAATCTTTATAATGACACACATTCTCAAGACGCATATAGTAAATATTAATTTTATTTTATTACAAACGCAACAATAATTTTATGGCGCAATTCTTAGGTTATAATCACAGCATTTAGCCTGCTGCCTTTGCAATCAATGAATAATTACTGTTGATATGTCCTGATAAGAATATACCTGATAAGATATATATATATATATATATATATATATATATATATATATATATGTATATATATATATATATATATGTATATATATATATATATATGTATATATATATATATATATATGTATATATATATATATATATATATATATATATATATATATATATATATATGTATATATATATATATATATATATATATATATATATATATATGTATATATATATATATAATAAAAACAGGTTTATATGTCAGACTTCCAATAGTTTGACTCCCGCACACTCCTGCGCACAATTGTGCACGTTTGCACTGGAGCTACGAACATCTGGACTGGACTCTGAAGCAGTAGGGCAACCTGATATTCACCGATAAGTCCGGATTTACTTTGCAGACTGATTCTTGTCGCATAACTATATGGAGAGAACTAGGAACACGTTACCATCCTCATGCATTACAAGAAGGGACCACATTGAAAGTGGTAGAGTATAATGATAGGCGGGCACACTAAGCTCCACATCTTCGACAGATATTTTGTTACTAGTAAGAGGTACAGAGACAACGTACTGGAACCTGATGTTCGGTTTTAAGAAGTGTCGTGGGTTTACAGTTTTTATTTATAGACCGTGACGTCCTCCATAATCGTTGCTAATCGTCAGCTAATCGTTGATTTTCTTCAAAGTAAAATCTTCCAGAGAGTGTTGTGCCCATCGAAGTCTGCGGTAATGTATCCCATTGAGTGTGGTTGGGATGCACAAGGATGGTTTAAATTGGATACGTTCAGCCCTCAACATGCACTATCCCGAATCTAAAAACAGCTTTACTGCAGGAGTGGGTATTTTAGCCCCTAATCCATGGATACTCTAATAGAAAGTATAAAATAATATGCGAAGCTTGGGTGGTGACACCCTAATTAATATTCCTGTATCAGTATTGTTTAAATTTTTTCTACAAAACAAAAATCGTGTTTTTGCATTTAAAAAAAATGCATAATTCGGACATAAAATTGTTTTTTTCCTTGGTTATTCTGTTATTGTAATTGCATTATCTTATAACACATATATACCGAGTTTCGTTCTGTTATGATTTTCAGTTTGTGAAATATCCACACGTATAGCAATTATGCTTAACTTTTCGACATCAGTGTATACACAATTAAATATAAACAATTTTAATTAGCATGACAGAGCATATAAGTTATATACACGTTGTTAGTATTATGTTTTTCAAACATAATATTGTTCTTCTACACAAAACTAAAAAAAAATAAAACACAAAACTAAAAATAAATTGTTTGTAAATAATCATATTTAACATTAATATGATTACAAATTTAAAATACAGTATTAGAACCTTCCTAACATAGAATGTCAAATGTGAAAAAAAAGACTAATTTAAAAAAAATGACTTTGAGGCCTAAAATATAATTTAGAGGCACACTGTACGCGAGCCTAAATGATCAATACTATTTATATATTTATATATACAACAGTGAAGTACTATTTATATATTTATGTATACCAGATTTTTAATGATGAACAAATTACTTTACAAGTGCTATAGTTAATCCCAAGTTATTGTATACCTATAAATTCCTTCATATAATGTTAACAATATACATACCGACATAAAACGAATAAGGATTCTAATGTCTGATTTATTTCAAAGTTGCATTTACACAAAAATTATCAAGGGATTTCCTGATCACTTAGTATTCAAGTGCAACCGATATTCTATTTAGGAATCTCTGGTTAAGAATGCTTTCAAAAGAATCTAGCCAGCAGGCGAAATCTTAATTGCCTTGCAGTGCTATAGAGAAAAGTGCTGTTTATTATACTGATGTATTTGCTCTTGGAATGAGTTGTTTCCATCTTTTCTTAGTTTGTTAAACAAACTCGGTTGTATGATTTAAATATCGGTTATATTAAATGGAAATATTTTTCCACTAATGGATTGTGTTCTTCTAATAAATATTCAAAATCGTTTACTAATAATTAATGATAATTATGATATTTTTTTTTTCCTTATATACATAATGTATAAGGAAAGTATTGAAAAATCTAATTCGAGATTTTAACGGGAGAGCACGTTTCAAGCATCCCTGATCCTTTAATAAAGTTACGCAAATATGCATTTCTTATGTCTTATGTAATGTTTACTTAGAAAACGATTGACATAAACTTTAGAACGCTAGCATGAACTGTTCTCGAGATATTGCACATTTTTCAAATAAATTTATCAAAAAATTCCATAAATTAAAAAAAATATATTAACTGTTGAGAAACATGTCCACTTTTCATATGTGATATCCTACGATAAATTTGGTGACATCAATCTCGTGGATCTAGCTCATTCGATTCATGAGAAAAGATACTTTGAGTAATACTTTTGTACTTGAACGAAAAAAAGTATTTTAACTGGTATAAGACTATCTTATTTCTCCGTCCATAACGCTTTGCGAGATTTTGGCGACAATTTTAGCGGAATGTCGCCAACTTGCAGACTTTTTAAATGTTGCCAAAATAACGAAAATCTCGCCAAATAGATAAAAATGACTCTAAATCAATGAAAATGACGACTAATTGACGAAAATTCAATATCTTGGAAAGAATATAAGTATCTACTATAAGAATAACATTTTTGTTAACTGAAAAAGCAGTAAATGCATTGCATTATATAAGGAAAGTCATGTGTTGCCCACATCAGATTTTTTTTAACAGTCAACTTAAGCAGATATTTTGCAAATTTACTGTTTTAATATTCAAAAAGTTATCACAAAACTGGCATATTTTCCAAAGTGCTAGAGTTAATTTGAATCTTTTCACATATGTTATTAATGTTAGTTAGATATTCCCTAAACCGTTTGCCACGTGTGATATCCAATCTAGTGTATTTCGATAACATTATCTTAGGAAGGATGCATATGGTCCAGGTCTGATTGGTGGATAGTAAACCTGGATAGTAAAATGAAAAAAGCATTGCAAATATCAAAAATCATTCTGTTTTTCAAGGGCTGTTGAAAAGCATAGTGCATATGGAATAGTTGGCATTAAACAATGCACTTTCAACAGTCATCAATGTATTTCAATCAATTCTTAACAGTCATCAATCTATTCCAATGCATAAAACAATGAATTTAAATATCATTGGTCATTTCATTTACATAGTATATTCCAGAGTAACGATATTAATGTATTTAATACAAGCAGGGTGTCAGAAAAAAACTTCCCCTATTTAGTGACCGCGTATTTTGGCGAATACGGATGGTATGTCAGATATAGACGTTTGAAAATATGTGATACCTTGCATAATATTAAAAATTGTAGAAAATAAAAAGAATAGTAATTCCTGTTTTTAATGATTTTATAGTTTTCAATTTGAAGAATATTAAAAAATGTCCGTTTCTCAAGTTTTTATTCCCTATACTTAAATGCCTATAATTGCTAGCTGTGAACTGGCATAAAAAGCAGTGTATAACCTCTTAAAACTCCTACAACAATACATAATTGAATTTTGAATCAGTTTCTGAGTTTTCGAACTAAAGTTGTTACTGTGGTGAACAAAAATACACATTTAAATGGAGTTTTTTTCTTTTATAAATATACTCCTATTTTCTGGAAATTATTATTACTTATAATTAATAGTGATCGTGAATCATATAGTTCGTACATTTTATCGTGGCAGCAATAACACACTATTACCTCTTTGCACAAGTTCGTAAATATTGTTGTTGTTTCTTATCCCACTTAACCGACAGCAACGTATAATATAATCGTAAATATAATCATTAATTTAAACACTACACATTAAATTCCACATTATTACCTTTTAAAATAAATAGTATTTATCCACATATATAATTTTAATCATAGTAATTTTAATCACATTAAAATTAATGCAATTAAAATTCCAATTATTTTAATAAACGCTTAAGGAGGAGAAAATCGTCGTGTGAGACCAGGTGTTTTGAATATGATTTCAAAGATTAAAATTTGACCTAACATACACGAAGAATGGCATATACCTCTGTTTTTGGGTCTGTTGCTCAGCATGTTTGGAATATTTGCCTCTTTTTTTTTCTGACATTTGGGGTCAGCTTTCTGTTTTCTAACACATTCTCAATACTCAAAATAACCACTCAACAATAACTACTGTCCAGATGTGGGAGAGCGATCAAGTAATTCAAGCAGTGATGCTCATAAGCAGAATGATTATCTAAAAGTTCAAAGAGTCGTGTTGTCAAGTAGTGTAGTAATCATTTTGAGTATTAAGAATGTGTTAGAAAAAACAAAGCTGACTGTAAATGTCTGCGGAAAATATTCCAAGCATTCTGAGCAACGGATCCAAAAGCAGAGGTATGTACCAGTCGTCATATATATTAAGTCAATTTTTGATATTTGTAATAATTTTAAACAGCTGTTCTCACAGTTACAATTTCGGTATTTTAATATTTAGACCTGTTAAAGTTTTTCAAAAGGAAGGCTGTAACATTTAAAATGCCAAGGGCGTTGGAACTCAGTGTGTTTCTTCCTTGGTGAAATATTGATGCAGAAGCACGAGAAATTTTGTAGTGTTTTAAAGAAATGAAGAAATCAAGTGAACTTTGGTATTCTAAATATATTTACTGATTGATGAGGTTTGAATCAAAAGAATGGAAGCTCGGAATTAAAATACATTTTTATGTGCGGCCAGGCGATTTTATAGATTCATAATAATCTTAAATCTCAAAACAGATATTGTGCAGGCACAGTTCATTTTCACAGTAAAATAAATTGATATCCTAACGTGAAGTCAGTTATCGGTGTATTCGGTTGAAATCGGAGCAAAATTTAAAAGTGCAAATTACAAACAATTTGTCAGCGCATTTTGTAAACCCAGAAGGATATGTAATTTGATTTTGGGCCGGATTTTTAGTTTTGAAATATAGTAGTTTTAATTTCGATATTTAAATATTTTGTGCAGCTTTAAATATGTCTAAAAACGACATACCACTCACAAATACATATTCACGCAATAAAATTTTAGCATCATACATCTGACTGGAGAAACTTATGATTTTATAAACATTTTTATTTTAAAATATTAAATTGCAATATATCCAGATTTATATATCTAGACAGTTACGAATATCTGTATAGACATCTTACTATAAACTATAGTACTATTACATTCTTACTATATCTTACAATTATCTATTACACAAAAATTAAAATTCCCAAAATGTTTCCTATAAGCTGTGTTTCTTTAATGATAAAATTACAAATAATAAGGTAGCAAATTCAAATCCAAGATATCAAATATTCTCAAGAAATATACTTAATACATTTTAAGAAACGATTAAAAATTACTAAATAAAACAGAAATAAATTTCTTTTGCATATTTTCAATACGTGTTGCTTTGTTTCTTAATATCATGCAAATTTTGAAGTTTACATATATTTCTTTATAAATATATATTTATATATATATATATACTTATATTTTTCTATATGATAAAATTCATATAAACCTCTTTTAAGTAAATATAAAAGTATAAATGTTTAATAAAATGGTTACTCTTAATAAACATTTTCATTTTAAATCACAAAACTATATTTCTCACCGTCATTATAATGTATTTAACAGAAGAATTTGTATTTAACAGAAGAACTTGAATTTAACAGAAGAATTCTATGTATCCATTTTTGTAAACTTTAGTTTCAGGAAAATTGTTTCTATATATTTATTTTCATATTTTAAATAAAATCTACATGAGTATGTTCAAATATATATATATATATATATATATATATATATATATATATATATATATATATATATATATATATATATATATATATATATATATATATATATATATATATATATATATATATATATATATATATATATATATATATATATATATATATATATACGGTATATATATGTATATACTATATATATATATATATCCAGGGTGTTCTAAAAATGGCAGACACATTTGAGAAATGCATTAAAAGAAAATAGAAGGCGATAGAAATGTAGCGTTTGCTGCATTGTTCTTGGGAAACTTAGGTATTTTATTCAACCAATTTTCAAAATTTGTTACAAAGGTCACCAACAGATGGCGCTTCTGAATGGGAAAAACTAATTAACGGTATGACCATGTTGTAAATGTGAATAAAATCCTCTACATTAAGAGTTTTATAGGTTGACAACTGTATAAAATATTGGATTATAGTAAACTAGAAAATTAAGAATGTACGACACGAGATTTAAGTGTGAAAACATCTGATTAAAATTACACCGAAACATGCTATAGTGGTTGACTCGTATTTTCTCGAAAATATTACTTTCCTTATATACATAATGTATAAGGAAAGTATTGTGACGGGGTCGAAAATTCGAATTCGAGTTTTCGACGGGAGAGCACGTTTCAAGCATCCCTGATCACGAATCAAACATTTTTGAAGTGATGCATGTGTGTGTGTGTGTGTGTGTGTGTGAAATTATGTGAGTGTGTGTGTCAGTGGGCCTGTGGAGACGATAACTGACGAACGAATGGACCGATTCGAACCAAATTTTGTACAAAAATCACAATCCGTAAACACTGGAAGCCTATTGTTTTTATACGCAATCGAATGTTCAGAACGCCCCTAAATTTTCGAATAAAATTTTGAAAAAATCGTCAAAAAATCAAAACCGCTAATAAAGTTACGCAAATAGACATTTCTTACGTAATCTTTCATTAGAAAACGATTGTCATAAATTTTACAACGCTAACATAAGCCGTTCTCGAGATATTGCACATTTTTCAAATAAATTAATAAAAAGTCATATAATATGAAACAAAAATATTTCCTATTGATAAACATGTTCACTTTTCATATGTAATACCATGCGATTAATTGGGTGACATCATTCTCGTGGATCTAGCTCGTTCCATTCATGAAAAAAGATACTTTAAGTAATACTTTTGTATTTGAACGGCAATAGTCATTTATCTGCTGTAAGAACAACTTATTTCTTTGTCTATAACACTTGGCGAGATTTTGGCGACAAATTTGGCGGAATGTCGCCAACTTGGCGACTTTTTGAAATGTTGCCAAATTAACGAAAATCTCGGCAAATGGATAAAATTGACACTAAATCAATGAAAATGACGACTAGTTGTCGAAAATTCAATATCTTGGAAAGAATATTAGTATCTACTGTAAGGAAAACCAATTTTTTTACTGTAAAAGTAGTAAATTCATTACATTATATAAGGAAAGTCATGTGTTGCCCACATCAGTTTTTTTTTATTTAAACAGCGGTTTCATGATCATGACCTCATAGGGAACGTCGTAAAATAATAATTAATTAGGAAGTTATCTCTGTATTAATTGTGTGTTAAATAAATATTAATTTTGAAGTGAAAAATTGTTTATTTAATGATTAATGTTTTTATGTTTAGATATGGTAAGAGTTTATTTTATATATGGTATGAGCTCAAACTTAGGTATAAAATTCGTAGGTTATAGCTACTAAAAATAATCATATGAGATGTACGATTCTTAAATTACTTATGCCATATTTGGTGCCAGAGCCACAGTAGCTCATGACATCTATAATATTTACACTTCAAAATTCCCATGAGAAATACCCTTATAGGCAATATCATGACCCAAAGTAACACCTACAAAGACTATGTTTAACGTTTAAGTTATTAACGCTTAAATATTATTCATACTTTATAATCAAATAAATGGGAACTTAATAAAGTAATTATTAAGATATATAATCTTCACTTTATTACATGCGCGTTACACATATTTGTTGCGGAAACGAGCAAAATTTCATTAAAACTTTATTCCGAAATAATCTTTATAATTTTCTCTAAAGAAATCTGATATTGCCTCTTTCTAAATCCGAACAAAGTCATTTCATTTTTAGAAAAGCTAGGGGCTTTCCTTGAAATTCTATAATTTAATTTGGAATTCTTCACTTTAAAAGTAGAGGCAGAATCTTTCTCAAAACAGCTGGGATCATTATACGAAGTAGCTGTATGAAATATATCTTTCATTTTGTGAAGTTTTAATTTAAGCGCGCATTGTTTAGAGTACTTTCGGTCTTATTCTGTCGGCTTAGGTTTATTTCACATTAAATAAAAGTAAACTAGCTAAAGTGAATTAGAGCTTGAAAAATTTAGTTTTTAATAATATGTATACTTGGCATATTAATCGCTTTATAATTTAATGTCATACATTCTAGACGGATAGGGATAGTACTGAAATAAAATTAATCTGGTATAATACCTCAACTATTTGCCATGAACCTGCTCTTTACTAAGCTTAATAAACACGCGAAATACACTCATTTGCAAAACAACAAAAAATGGTAGTAATAATGCAGAGGTAAAAATACAGGCTGTGTGCCGTGTAAAACAAAGGCTGATTGGGACCACTGGTACACTGGCGCTTCCACACACGCACCCGATGGTCATCTGCTGAAAGACTGAAGTATGATTCATCGCTGAACACTAAGCGTTGCGATTCTGCTGGAAGCCATGATGGTCGAATACAACACCACTCCAAATGACTCTGTCGATGTTGTGGGGTTACGGACAGACGTCTTAAAGGCTGCTGTGGACGTAACCCCTCCTCAGCGATGCGCCATTATATGGTGGAAGGTACCACGGGTGGTATGGGAGAGGCTGTAGTACGTTGGATGGCGGGCAATGATGCCGGTGAGACAGTTCGGGCCTGTCGCATAATCATCCGACCTTGCCTCATAATCGTGCAATCGTGCCTTCCAGAGCCTTCATTCCGCCGATGAGTTTCGTCCAGCAATCATTGCTGCCATCACCTTTGCACAGCTGTGGCTGTTCGGAGCAGGTGGCGGACTAATGCTCTATATTACCAGCAAGCTTCACGCATTCCAGCTGTATAACCACGTTCAAACTTGTCTAATTACTTATAAGGTCTTCGACAAAGTCTTAACGGCATTATTGTTTTTGTGTCTCTACGGAACTTCAACGCCAATAGCGAGCAAAGATAAACCGTCCACATTTTTAACATGTTTTATAGGATCCCAGTTGCGAAGTAGAAACACGCGCTATGACCGGAGTTAACATTCATTGGCCTTACAAATTTATCAATTTGCATACATGGTATAAAGAAATTTGCATGCGAAATCTCGAGATGATCGGATTACATTTTAGTTTTGCTTCTTTTTT
Source organism: Amaurobius ferox (assembly GCA_951213105.1). Taxonomy (NCBI): domain Eukaryota; kingdom Metazoa; phylum Arthropoda; class Arachnida; order Araneae; family Amaurobiidae; genus Amaurobius; species Amaurobius ferox. The sequence goes on from OX578140.1 coordinate 60,406,312, forward strand.
TTGCAAAAGAGTATATATATATATATATATATATATATATATATATATATATATATATATATATATATATATATATATATATATATCCGTTATAAGTAGTTATAGAAGTCGGACAGGCAGACAGAAAAATGTTTAAAATACTCGTTTTTCTTTACTGTGGTATAGGGTAATTGCTTGATATTTTGCATTCTTCCAGGTTGTCACTTTTCTTGTTTCATTTCCTCTTTGATTGGTTAGTTAATAAGCATATGTACAAATGTTTGATTTGAATTGTTTTATTTTTTTTAAATTGCTCTGTAAACCTTCGCCCCAACTTTTACTAGATTTTTCATTTCATAGACTCGTATATTATTCCGTTGATAATGATACAGATTGAAATAATATCATTAAAATAATGAAACGGAAATTGTCTTGAAGAAATATCATTAGAATTTAAGAAATTTAAGTTAAAAGCGTGCATTGATATTACTTCTTTTATGTATGATGTTTCTTTAGAAAATTACTAGCAACTTGAACATTCTCCAGTAAATCAACATAATTAAATGTTAGATGAAAGTTGAGCTGGGTGAGTACTTTATGAAGTAGCCAGAAACAATTCATCTCAGTTCATGTGCAGGACATACGTGTTAAGCAAAATATAATACCTTTTTTTACTAAACAAAGTTTCATGGGACGAGAGAGCCATTTTAAGTGATAAAATGCTATTTCTACGAACATGTAAAATATCTTCACTGCAGGTTCTTTTGAGAATCAGAATGGGATAACACCTTTACAGACGACCCTTCCTATTACGTGAATTCATGGTTAACAAACTTGCCTATTTATCGCTAACTGGAAACTTTTAGCAACTTTTCGAATGCACTCGAACCTTCTCGAAGTAACGAATATTATGGGAGATATGAGAGGCTTCTGTAAGTCATCACTCTGTTGCAGAGCATTTGAAGTGATACAAGCTACGCTGAATTGTGAGATACGTCACTGTTTGAAGAATATTATTGGCTGTTTTGTGATATTAGTGAGATTGCTGTTTTATTGTACGTGACAGTTGTTTAGTTATCGTGTGAGATAGTTATTCAGCTATTTGCTATATACTATTCCTGTTTATGCTGTGTTAGTAAATAAACTCGTTAGCCAGAAATTTGGACTAATTTTTGTAGTATTCTGAGAGTACATCTACGATTTCGGAGGATACGTTGCAACAATATTAGGTTGCCATTTTAAGACGGATGAACGCAAATATACCGACACGAAGCTGACAAAAGTTAATTATCTCTCTCAATAAAATAAAACGTTCCATATCCATATATTACTTTCCTTATATACATAATGTATAAGAAAATATTGTGACGGGGTCGAAAATTCGAATTCGAGTTTTTGACGGGAGACTACGTTTCAAGCATCCCTGATCAAGTATCAAACATATTTTGAATACGTGTCACGCTCATTGTTTTTCAACGTAATCGAATGATCAGAACCCCCTAAATTTTCGAGGGAAATATTGAAAAATTCATCAAAAAATCAAGACTTTAAATAAAGTTACGCAAATAGACATTTCTTATGTAATTTTTCCTTAAAAAACTATTGACATACATTTTAGAACGCTAGCATGAACCGTTCTCGAGATATTACACATTTTTCGAACACATTTATCAAAAAATTTCATAAATTAAAAAAATATATTAACTGTTGAGAAACATGTTCACTTTTCATATGTAATATCATGCGATAAATTTGGTGACATCATTCTCGGTGATATAGCTTGTTCCATTTATGAGAAAAGATACTTAGAGTAATACTTTTGTATTTGAACGCCAATAGTCATTTACCTGCTATAAGAATAACTTATTTCTCCGTCCATAACGCTTGGCGAAAATTTGGCGACGAATTTTATGGAATATCGCCAACTTGGCGACTTTTTAAAATGTTGTCAATTTAACGAAAATATCTCCTTAAATTGATGAAAATGACGCTAAATCAATGAAATGACGACTCATAGTCGAAAATTCATATAATTGGAGCAAATATAAGTATCTACTATAAGAAAAATCTATTTTTTACTGTAAATGTAGTAAATTCATTGCATTATATGAGGAAAGTCATGTGTTGCCAACATCAGATTTTTCAATTGCGTCACGTTTCTTATTTAAAAGGGAACAAGTGAATAAAAATTACTTTTATGTGTTGAGTTAGTTTTCGAATTTCTATATATACTTTTAAGAAATTCCAAACTAACTCGTGCTTCTGAAATGCTATCCCAGCTACACTTTTATAAAAAACAGGACAAAGTATTGAGTACATATACATTATTTAGCATATAACATTAGTTAGTAAAATATTAATCAGGTATATCTCATATTTTCAAGGGAGGATAAACAACTATAATACAAAAACTGGATACAATGATAAGAACCAAAAATAATCTTTAGACTTAAAGTCTATTTGATCGCCTTTTATCTTTAAAAAATCATTTCCTTCCTATTTTGCAGCAGCTGTGCTGCAACATCATTTCTGTATAATTAGTAAATACACATTGGAATGCCAAATGAAAAAGATAATTAACTGCGATGATTTATGACTTTTTCCCCTGTATTTGTATTATAGGTAATTTCATTAACTCTATATTGAGCGACATATGGGTATTCTGCGCTATGATTTCACAACCTCTTATCTTATAGCGTATTTAATTGTATTAAGTCATAAACAGTTTTAAATTTTATAGGGGTCATTATATGAGAGTAAATTGAAAGGTAATGTATATTTCAGTGTTATTTTTAACGTTGCCTTCTTGCCTGCTTGCTTTAGTGCCTTCTTGCTTAAAATTTACAGTAACCATTTACATCAGAGTGTAATGGTAAAAGCTATGTCAATACAATCCGATCTAATTTCACATATAATGCAATTTTCTTTCTGTGCTGTCTGTTTAGTATACCTTGAAATGATTTAATTTTAATCCAAAGAGATTTATTCTTAAAACATATGACTGGTATTTATAAGAAGTACATCAAACATGTTGTAACTGCAATTAAGCGAGCATGGAAATCATTCAGGTCATGAGTAGTTAGCAAATTCCATTGAAGTGATCCTGCAATTCAGCACGTTGCTGTGAATGTCTATCACACCACATGTGATAAAATGCTTGCTTCATATCTTTAAACGTGCTGTAATTATGCATAAACTTTTCAGTGTCTCAATATATTTCATTTCGATTCACAAGCATCTAAAATTGTTTATTGATATTGCCTTTGTTATTCAGATCGAATGGCCGTTAATCTCACTTATTCTTAATGTTTTGCCATATCTATTCCATTGTAATTTCCACCCATTCATATACTTTTCCTTGACTAATGCATATTTCAACATGTTTGATATCACTCTATTATGAATGTTTTAAAGTTAGAACACCTTGTGATCACAAAACGATGATTACGTCATGTTTACTGACTGTACTTTTGGAAATTGGTTCCCACATGTTTACAGGATCGTAGTCAGGAAGAGGCAGAAAGAGGTAAGCCCGTCCCCAAGACGTATACTCAGTCCCACTGATAAAAATGTTAAAATTTTAATAGTGATAAGAAATTTCAACCAACATGTCTTTTAGATTTTGCATAGAAATTTATTTATGAGATTTTTTTATAAATTACTTTGTTTTAAAGATTTTTTAATTTAGCTGAATTCTTGGCTATACTGATAATCAATTTATCTATACAAGATATGTTATTTAAAAACATAAAAATTTTAAAAAGTAAAACAATAGTATTTGGATACTTTTGTACTATCGCATGGTTCAATGATTTACATTATAGTGTTAAAAACAACTGATAGGTAGTTAACAGTTAATATTAAGCTTTAACTTGTATTAACTTTCAGATTTTTTGATTTATTAACAGATTTGCTACTAGTTAATGCTTGCATTAAAACCCATTGTAATTATTATATATTATAATATTGATGTATAGTAACTATATGGATTTTCCAAATCAAATCTTAGCTTACAAATATAAATATACAAATTTTTATTAATAATTTATATGTATTAAAATTTATAATAGTAAAAATTATGGTTAATAAATACTAATGATTAACTTTGGGTGAGACCCTCCTTCAAGACTGCTGATCCCCTTATGAATTTCATTTCACTCCTTTTTTGATTTCTTCACTGGAAACGGCCTTGCATGTTTACAACTCAAGTGTTACATTTGAATTGACTACAAGTGAGAAACCGCTTTTACCCTATTGCCATTTTCGTCCATGCATACACGTTTCCTTGGCTAATGGACGTTCCACCATACTTCTTATTAATTCTATTGTGAATATTTAAAAGTATGAACCACTCCCCTTCTAATAACGAAAATATTAATAAAGTTTACTGGTAGTGATAATGGAAAGCGGCCCCAACATGTTTACATTTTGCGTGTTGGGGACAACGGCCGTGCCGTGCTGAAAACAGCGGTTCTCGTTAGATCACCGAACTCAGGCAGCATCGGGCGCGGTTAGTACTTGGGTGGGTGACCACCTGGGAACACCGCGTGCTGTTGCAAATTTCGGGCGCGGTAGCTCGGTGGTTTGAGCGCTGGATTTGCACGCTGCCACAACTGCCGTAGTGTTCATGCGGAGTACGATCACGTTAAACATGTGGGTCTGTAAGTCCTTCCGAAAGGTTGATGGTAGGGGAAGGAGGGTACGGTCCCTGTGGATGCCTTCCCCACTGGGTTCCTGTAAAAATTGTGTGGCACTTCCCGACCATCCAAACAGTTACCTTACAGCTTTCTGGCAGCGGGCGCGGTAGCCCATTGGTTAGCGCGCTGGAATTGCACTCGGTAGGCCCGGGTTCGATTCCAGCCACTGCCAAAACTGCCGCCGTGTTCATGCGGAGTACGATCACGTTAAACATGTGGGTCCGAAAGTCCTTCCGAGAGGTTGGTGGTAGGGGAAGGAGGGTACGGTCCCTGTGGATGCCTCCCCCACTGGGTTCCGGTCTAAATTGGGTGGCACTTCCCGACCGTCCAAACAGTTACCTTACACCTTTCTGGTAGGTCGGACGGTCTGGGTTTCAACAACAACACCTTTCTGGCAGGTCGGACGGTCTGGGTCTCAACAACAACAACATTTCGCGTGTTGCATCCGAATTGAGTTCAGGCAAAAATTGAAGCACGTGTTGACGTTCCAATATTGTAGACAAGGTGAATTTCGATTCTTGTTCGGGATTACTGTGCTAGTGTAACACTTAATATATCTTTACTTATTATGCATTCTTATATGTTCCTTATGTTCATATTTTCATTAATAAAAAACAGGTTTATATTTCAAATTTTATCTATGTTTAATGAATTGCTTGATATGAAGAAATCATTTATGTTACAAATGTTTACGATAAACAGATTTCCTCACATATATTACTCAGTTTACTTACAATGTATTCCTTTCTGTATAGATAAAATTTCTTATTTTTAATCATAAATTCCAAGAAGCAATATAACATTCAAAGTCTGCACCTTTAATTTTGACTGTACTCAAAATATAAAGTTTTAAGACTGTGTTTCGACACGCCAGGAGCTATTTTTTGTTTTCCAAGTATTAATATTTTCATTCGTCGTATATATATCTACACGGGTTATGTCGTCTTTGGAGTGTTTAAAATGTTTCTATAATTCTGTTGAAAATCGTGCACATTAATTTGAACCAACCTTAATAAATTGACCATTTCCCGATAATCGAATATTTTTTCAATGCTGATTATATATCCGAACATATAAAATACCAATATGAAAAGAACGTTACGTACTACTTTTTCGTATAATGGATATCCAAATTGCTGTATATATTATTTATTTTTATACAGCAGTAAAAGTATTAGCAGCAGTTTAAGTATTTTTTATTTAAGAATTTACCACATGTAATAACTTCATATTAATTGATGATACTATCCTAAAACTTGGACTAACAAGTTTCATGTTAAACTGATAAGTATGTTGTGTTGTTGTTGTTACTAATCCCCCGTGGTGAAGGAGCGCCTATGCACCACTATTATTAAAGTATAGATTATCATATTTATTTACGTTGATGATATACTTTTCATTTTAAACTTTTGAGTTCACAAGTATCCTGATATAAATTAATCATGTAAATTTTTTAATAAATGCAGTTTATTTGAAACTTCAGATATTGAAAGTTAATTTAAAATATGTTAAAATAATGTTCGAATTATATAGTTGGGACGAATTACTCAAAATTTCAAATACATTTTTCGTGATCTAGTAGACAGCTTCCCGTTTAGATACATTTGTATTTCTCTGAGCGTTGATTAAATTTTTATAAATATTATTCACATTTATAAATATTCTTTGCATTTTTAGTGTTTATTTCAGCAGTTTTGAAATAAATTCCTTCAAGCTCTTTTTAAAGATAACATTTTACTAAATTTGTTTTTTGACTCAGATAATGAAACATTCTAGACATAATATTCGGACAGATAACTTGAATGCAACTAGTACGGAAACAAAATATCAAGTAAATTTTGAGAAGTATGCATGCTTTATTCCATTTTTATCAGTAATTGATCGCCTTAAATATTATTTGTCTGTGCATCTATAGATACAATACACTCTCTATTGAAATAAATCAAACAGACACACCACTAAAGTCTTGTTTGAAAATTTTGAAACGCAGCGTGCATATACCAATTGGTTATATTGACAAATGGTTAGTATTGGTTATCAATAAGTAAACGTAGTTGCTCAAATTCTTATCAAACTAAGGCACATATGAGAGACATTGCTTACAAGCCATCTTAAAACAGTTTTCGCCATAACTGTTTCATTTCTTTCAATTCCGGGTGCATATGGCTAGATGCACACAATGGCAGGGGTAACTGCACAAAGTAAGAGAAGAGACGTAGGAGAATTTGGATGGATCACCGGATATATCAGCTGTTGCCACCGTCAGATATATGTGACAGCAAAACGATTTAGCCGCAGCACGTCTAAAAGTGATATCATAAATGAATAAAAATCGCGCTAGGAGAAAGATTTGACCATGATTAATGTATGGTAGGAGTAGCCGAAAGAAACTGAAAGCTAGTCTGTCAACAATCCAAATACACCTATACTCAACTATACATCATGTCGTGCCGTTGCACTAAACTGCATAAGGAGTACTACACATTATGCATCCATAAGGCTTTCTATCACTGACTACCTAGCACAGTTAGCAGCACTTAAAGATTTTTCTAGACCAAGGATCATATACGTCATTTGAATGACATCGATAAATGCTTAGATATGAAGGTCGGTTCTGCAAGGGAGATGAACACCGCTTCTACATTGCAAAAACGACTCTAAATTATTTGAAAAAAATGAATTAATTACTAAAATATTTTCATATATCAACTATATTGCTTATTGCAGATGCTATCAATATTGATAACTGTCAATTTAAAATTGTGGGAAATATAAGTTAATGTGTTGCTTGTTTTGCACATTGTCATCCGGAAAAGCTCCAAATGTACAATTCAACGTTACAAACATAGTGACATGAATCTTATACATCATGTTTTTGCTGTGAAAGGAGTAAATTAATTGCATTATAAAGGGAAATTCATGAGCAGTTCACATCAGAATTTTACACTTATAAAGCATGTTAAACATGATAAACATCAATAAACATAAGTTTATAAATAATTAGTTCCATTTCACTCAAATAAATATATAATTCTTGAACACCCGGTGTATATCACATATCAATGACCCAACGTATTATACAACATTTGTTATTAAAATTTCTTGGCAACTTGTTTCTAATCTGCTAAAGCTAAATTTTTCATAATACGCTAATGACATGCAACACAATTTAAACTCTTAGACAGCAGTGTCCTCGGATAAATAAAGTTTGTATATTTCTTAAATAAAAGTTCTCTTTCAAACTCGGGATTTTGACACTGAAGTTAAAATGTGTTACATTTGAGACGGAAATCTCGGGCTAGCATGAGATATTCAGAAGTGAAAGGAAAGTTTAAGACCTGTAGGGAACTTTCTTTTGACTTTGAAGTAGTTTCGAGTTTCATAATACAAGGATTTTACTTGGCTTAAGACTTTTGCGTGAGGTAATGTGTACGTTTATTTATTCGCATATTGAATATATCAAATGACTTTTAAATATAATGTGTGATTAATTTAATCATTTAATAACACACCATTGCTTTCCCAACGTTCCCAAAGTTAGGGTCGCACTATATTCTAGATATCATCTTCTAGATACAGACGGCTGTGGATTTTTTGCACGTTTGAGTATTTTTAACATCGATTTACCGATACCTGCAAAGACAGAAAGAAAACAAGCAGAGTACTGCAATTTTACGAACCTCTATAACGTACCAACACATTCTATCTCATCATGCAGTTGCTCTAAAACTTCGTAAAGGTTAAACACACAGTGAACGGGTCTACAATGGCCAAGTAAATACTCATATAACCCTCCAAAAAGTTGATCTCTCAAATCAAGGATGGGTTTCTTTTTTGCAGATATTAGCAATTCTGGACCGGTTTCGCGCCCATAATTTGCTTGCCAGAACGAAATATCTGATACTTACAATAGCAGCAAGAAAACAGTCAAGCTCTTTTTCTGGCAGTGCTGACAACAGAGAAACAATGGTATCAATTCTATTTTACTGAAATTACTAAATATCAATTATTCCTTATTGCTCTTTTTCTGGCAGTGCTGACAACAGACCAACTATGGTATCAATTCTATTTTACTGAAATTACTAAATATCAATTATTCCTTATGCTGAAACCACGAATCCAATTCGTCGATGCTATGGAAGAGGAAATAATTAAATTATCAATTTTGATGAACCTAGGCATCTTACGTAATAATGGAATATGTCTGCGTTTCTATGCCATTTGTAAAGGGTAATTTAAGCGTTGTGCGACCATTTAATTTGATACAAAGATGTTTTCGGTCCCGAATAGTTACATTCCGACTTTTTTTAAATGCCAAATTTAATTTAGTTTTTTATAGGCTTGGATTTCATGTGCGACCACTACAAACATCATAAAACGCGTGGAGAAAAATCCCACTGAAATTTCATTCGAGGCATGGTGATGTTAGATCATACATAATCGCATCGCTCGCAAAGCCGAAATTTACGGGCAGCTGATGATTCAGTAATAGGATGTAAAATTCTGAAATTTAAAATTATGAATATTACAGATATATAATCAAATGTTTATGTATAAGAATGTAACAGAAGCATTCCTTTGAAAAATTACGTTTCTACGATTTTAACTTCTCAAGTTAGTGATTAAGATTTTAAAAGACCGTAAAATAAATGCTTATTGATGCACGATCTTGCCGGCAGAGGCAGGGATTTTTGGCATGCTAATAGAGTAAAAAATATGATGTGGGCAACACATGACTTTCCTTATATAATGCAATGAATTTACTACGTTTACAAAAGTAGGTTTCTCTTACAGTAGATATTTACATTCTTTCCAAGATATTGAATTTTCGATAATTAGTCGCTATTTTCATTGATTTGGCGTCATATCTATCCATTTGACGAGATATTCGTTAATTGGCAACAATTAAAAAAGTCGCCAAGTTGGCGATATTCCGCCAAATTCGTCGCCAAAATCTCGCCAAGAGTTATGGACGAAGAAATAAGTCATTCTTATAGCAGATAAATAACGATTGACGTTCAAATACAAAAGTATTCCTCAAAGTATCTTTCCTCATGAATGGAACGAGCTAGATCCACGAGAATGATGTCACCCAATTTATCGCATGATATTACATATAAAAAGTGAACATGTTTCTCAAAAGTTAATATTTTTTTTATTTATGGGATTTTTTGATATATTTATTTGCAAAATGTGCAATATCTCGAGAACGGTTCATGCTAGCTGTCTAAAGTTTATGTCAATCGTTCTCTAAGGAAAAATTACATAAGAAATGTCTATTTTCGTTACTTTATTAAAGGTTTTGATTTGTTGATGATTTTTTCAAAATTTCACTCGAAAATTTAGGCGGGTTTTGAACATTCGATTACGTTTAAAACAATAGACTTCTAGTAGTCATGGTTTGTGATTTTTGTACAAAATTTCATTCGAATCGCTTCATTCGTTCATGAGATATCGTCTCCACACACACACACACACACACACACACACACACACACACAGACATCACCTCAAACATGTTTGATTCGTGATCAGGCATGCTTGAAACGTGCTCTTCCATCGAAAACTCGAATTGGAACTTTCGACCCCGTCACAATAATTTCCTTATACATTATGCTTATAAGGAAAATAAAAATAATTTCATAGACTCAGGAAACGTGGGAAATTCGCTCTGTTATTGCATATATCTGATTATGAATCCATTATCTTATAAGCAATACATAGGTGTATACTCATATATTTAATCTATTTAAAATTCACTGAATAATTGTCCTAGTAGTAAAGAATTTTGTTTAGCAAATGTTATTCTATATTTACTTTTTCAGTTATTATAATTAATTTATAGAATTTTTTAACTATCGAAACATATTGTTCATAAACAATCATAATACTATATTGTTAATTGCATACTGTTTACAAGTCTAGCATGATGAATGTCTAGAAATAATATGTTTTTGTATATTCATTTAATGATTCCAAAATTTACCCTAAATTTTATATTTTTATACTAAAGTTAAAGGTGCTTATTTTAAGTACCGAAATTCTTAGTTTATAGAAATATTAAAGGACAAAAGAAGGTGTTTAATATATAGGCTACAGTTCTATATTGATTTTATAAAGTTTTATTTTTCATTCTACATCGATTTTAATTCTACATATGATTTTCATTAATTAGTTTCCTTGTATACATAATGTATAAGAAAGTTTTGTGACGAAAATTCGAATTCGAGTTTTCGACGGGAGAGCACGTTTCAAGCATCCTTGATCACAAATCAAACATTTTTGAAGTGATGTCTGTGAAAGTGTGTGTGTGTGTGTGTGTGTCAGTGAGTATGTGGAGACAATAACTGACGAACAAATGGACCGATTCGAACCAAATTTGGTACAAAAATCACAATCCGTAAGCACTGGAAGCCTATTGTTTTTATACGCCATCAAACGTTCAGAATCCCCCTAAATTTTCGAATGAAATTTTGAAAAAATCGTCAAACAATTAAAACCACTAATAAAATTACGCAAATAGACATTTCTTATGTAATTTTTCATTACAAAACGATTCACATAAATTTTAGAACGCTAACATGAACCGTTCTCGAGATATTGCAAATTTTTCAAAAATATTATCAAAAAGTCATATAAAATAGAAAAAAAAAATTTCCTATTGAGAAACATGTTTACTTTTCATATGTGATATCATGCGATAAATTGGGTGGCATCGTTCTCGTGGATCTAGCTCGTTTCATTCATGAAAAAAGATGCTTTGAGTAATACTTTTGTATTTGAACGCCAATAGTCATTTATCTGCTGTAAGAATAACTTATTTCTTCGTCCATAACGCTTGGCGAGATTTTGGCGATGAAATTGGCGGAATGTCGCTAACTTGGCGACTTTTTAAAATGTTGGCAAATTAACGAAAATCTCGCGAAATGGATAAAAATGACGCCAAATCAATGAAAATGACGACTAATTGTCGAAAATTCAATATCTTGAAAATAATATTAGTATCTACTATAAGAAAAACCTATTTTTTTACTGTAAATGTACATTCATTACATTATATAAGGAAAGTTATGTGTTGCCCACATCAGATTTTTTGGAACGTATTCGTTTGTGTGCTAAATGAATTCGTTTGAGTGGTAAATGCTAATTCATTAATATGAATGAATTTAGTCTAAACTGTTACACTCTTTTAATTGCATTTCTCAAAGAAAGTTTCTCTGAGCATGGAATAAAAAAACGTATATTCAACTGATTGCGGATAGTTGGCCAAAACAAAAACGTTTCTGAACCGTTTATTTATCCTCTTTCATGTGAATGGTAACCTACATGTGCCTAATTTAAATAACAATTATAAGTGCTTACACATCTCCTGATCTACTGAACAACCGAATTCTACTGACTTTTATACCGTATATCATTTGTTTAACTAAATTCTTTAGGGATTTAAACTGATGTCTCAAATCAAGCGATCCTTAGAAAATTGCAATATTCCTTTTATGAATAGGTTCTTTCAATATGAAAATCCATGTATCGGAACCACAGGTCTCTAAGTAAATAAAGTATAAAATAAAAAAAAATCTGATGTGGCCAACACATGACTTTCCTTATATAATGCAATGAATTTACTACTTTTACAGTAAAAAAAAAGATTTTTTTATAGTAGTTATTTATATTCTTTAGAAGATATTGAATTTTCGTCAATGAGTCGTCATTTTCCATGTCGTCATCATCAATGAGTCATCACTGATTTAGCGTCATTTTAATCCATTTGGCGAGTTTTCGTTTATTTAGCAAAGTTTTAAAAAGTCGCCAAGTTGGCGACATTCCGCCAAATCCGTCGCCAAAATCTCGCCAAGCGTTATAGACGAAGAAATAAGTTATTCTTACAGCAGATACATGACTATTGGTTTTCAAATACAAAAGTATTACACAAAGTATCTTTTTTCATGAATGGAACGAGTTAGATCCACGAGAATGATGTCACCAAATTCATCACATGGTATGACATACTAAAAGTGAACATGTTTCTTAATAGGCCAATAGTTATTTATCTGCTATAAGAATAACATATTTCTCTGTCTATAACGCTTGGCAAGATTTTGACGGAATGTCGCTTACTTGGCGACTTTTTTCAATATTGCCAAATTAACGAAAATATTTCCAAATGGATATATATAACACTAAATCTATGAAAATGGCGACTAATTTACGAAAATTCAATATCTTGGAAAGAATATAAATATCTACTATAAGAAAACCTATTTTTATTGTAATTGTAGTAAATTCATTGCATTATATGGGGAAAGTCATATGTTGCCCACATCAGATTTTTTAAACATATATTTAAAGCTAAAATTTACACTAGTAACACGATTGAAATTACGTTAGTTAATAATACACATTTCGAGGTAGGAAAATACTGTAAAGAATATCTCCTAATTCATAAATTACTTAAGTATAATCTAAAAACCCTTACATCCGTCTTGACTAAATATTTTCAGTTATTAAAATATTTTTGAAACAAGTTTTAAATTTATAACTTTAACTCCATGAACTTGACGCTTGAGAAAGCTATTTGGTTTTCAAAGACTATCTTTGAAATTCTAGAATTTAATTCTAGTCTCCGAGTCCCTGAGTTTAAAAGGAGACAAAATATTTCTCGGAGGTTCATGTTATTCTACAACATTGACATATTCAATGCTTTTACAATTCTTAAAACCTTAATTTTGCAAGCTTTGAAAAATTTTGTTGTTTCAAAAATTGTTTAGTTTAATTCTATGCTTTATACATATTACTGAAACTTCGAACTTAATACATCTTAAAAGAAGTTCAAACAGATTCGCTGATGGCTTTCTTTTTATTTAATTTCCAGTTGATAAAATTTATGTTTTATCTAAGCACTACTAGCAGAAACGGACTTATTATAACTGATTAAATAAAATTTATTATTTAATTAATGAATTAAAATTATAGTTAAATACAAAATTAATTATTTAATTGATAGGTTTATTAAATATAAGATTTTCACTCCTACACTTACCCAATTAATAAAAGGAATTTTAATACTTGCGTTGATGGTCTATAATGGCCTTTTATAATTCAAAAACCGGTTAACCAAATTACATATTTTTTGGTTTGTTTATAAAAATTGAAGGCAATGCACCGATTTTAATTTTATTTCGGTATTATACAGGGTAAAAAAAGTAGACTGAGTCTAGAAGATTTTCCGAGAGTATTTATATAAAACTTATCAATCTTCAATCTAAGACCAATGTAAAACATAATTAAGTTAAAATTCAATAATTAGCATAGGAAACTCCCTTAAATAGTTTCTGGTTTATGTTATAAGAGAAAAAAAATAGAGAAATATTGGGAACTGCTGACTAAGGTATCATAGATTAGGACGTGCAATGTATGCAAAAATGCATTCTGTTAATTACTACAAGAATGAAACCAAAAATAAAGATTAAATGAAATAGAAATGGAATAAAACGTGATTAATAAACTTTTTGAAGTCCTTTATAAGTTTTGTTTGTTGATTTACTACATTTTCTACGTTATTTTCGACCTTTAATTGTTCCAAAATTTTCAGAAAAATACGTATAAACATTTTATTAAAATATTTATTAAACTATGACAAACATGGATATATCTATACGTAAAATTAGTCATCTAAAAATATTCTAAATAAAATTGGATTTTAAAATTCATTACAATCACCAACCATTCCTTAAAGTCCTCACCAACATAAATAATCAGGACTTGTTTGGAATTATTTTTCTACATGCAAGGGAAAGTATAATAAAAAATTAAATATATAGATTGTTGACAAAGCGCTGAAATATATTATTAAATATAGTATTATGTAACATGTTTCAAAAAGATTACAAGACTAAATGTTTCTTGAAAGAATGGTCATATATCCACCCTTCCAATTTAAGAAAAGTTTTATTTTATGTAAAGTATCAAACTATGTAATGTTGGTACATACAAGTCCATTTAGCAAAAAAGTACAACATAAATTAAGATAAACATAAAAAACCACATAAATTTTTAAACGGTCCCCGTTAAAAATGTGCATTATCAAGTATGAAAATATTTTCCATAGCTCAATAAGTTTGACAAATGAAGTTTTATTATAATACAATAAAAAAAACTCAAAATATCGATAACTCAACATTTCAACCGCAAAATGGGGGAAAGAAAATATTTCCTATTGGGACACATTTTCACTTTTCATATATGTAATACCATGCGATAAATTGGGTGACACCAATCTCGTGGAACTAGCTCGTTCCATTCATGAAAAAAGATACTTTAAGTAATGTATTTGTATTTGAACGCCAATAGTCATTTATCTTCTCTAAGAGTAACTTATTTCTTCGTCCATAACGCTTGACAAGATTTTGGCGACGAATTTGGCGGAATGTCGCCAACTTGGCGACTTTTTGAAATGTTGCCAAATTAACGAAAATCTCGCCAAATGGATAAAAATGACGCTAAATCAACGACTCATTGTCGAAAATTCAATATCTTGGAAAGAATATTAGTATCTACTGTAAGAAAAACCTGTTTTTTTACTGTAAAAATAGTAAATTCATTACATTATATAAGGAAAGTCATGTGTTGCCCACATCAGATTTTTTATAGAATTATCCTTGTGAGTTTGTAATCTATGTATCTCATTGGGAGTCAGTGAGTCTGATATATCCAAAAAGTGACAAACGTGATAGGATATTATCATAATTATTTGAATCAATAACCATAAGAAGCTTTTGAATTTTAGAGAGAATGTATATATAAGGAAACTCATTTAAAATAGAAATAGCATTATATTTTAAAGGTATAACTTTTCCAGATATTGTCGGTATAATTTGCAATGTAGTTTGATATTTAAAAAAATCTGATGTGGGCAACACATGACATTCCTTATATAATGTAATTCATTTACTACTTTTACAGTAAAAAAAAGTAGGTTTTTCTTATAGTAGATACTAATATTATTTCCAAGATATTACATTTTCGACAATTAGTCGTCATTTTTATCTATTTGGCGAGATTTTCGTTAATTTGGCAGCATTTCAAAAAGTCTCCAAGTTGGCGACATTCCGCGAAATTCGCCGCCAAAATCTCGCCAAGCGTTTTGCAATAAGAAATAAGTTATTCTTACAGCAGATAAATGACTATTGGCGTTCAAACACAAAAGTATTAATAAAAGTATATTTTTTCATGAATGGAATGAGCTAGTTCCACGTGAATGATGTAACCCAATTTATCACATGGTATTGCATATGAAAAGTGAACATGTTTCTCAATAGGAATTTTTTTTATATGACTTTTTGATAATTTTTTCTTAAAAAATGAACAATATCTCAAGAACGGTTCATGTTAGCGTTCTAAAATTTATGTCAATCGTTTTCTAATGAAAAATTACATAAGAAATGTCTATTTGCGTAACTTTATTAGTGGTTTTGATTTTTTGACGATTTTTTCAAAATTACATTCGAAAATTGAGGGGGGTTCGTAACATTCGATTGCATATAAAAGCAATAGGCCTCCAGTGTTTACGGATTGTGATTTTTGTACCAAATTTGGTTCGAATCGGTCCATTCGTTCGTCAGTTATCGTCTCCACAGACTCACTGACACACACACATACTTTCACACACACACACACACACACACACACACACACACACACACACACACACACACACACACACACACACACACACATACACACACACAGACATCACTTCAAAAATGTTTGATTCGTGATCAGGGATGCTTGAAACGTGCTCTCCCGTCGAAAACTCGAATTCGAATTTTCGACCCCGTCACAATACTTTCCTTATACATTATGTATATAAGGAAAGTAACAAATGGCGTTATATAATATGATCTACACATGGGGTTGGACAGCCCACTGCTTAGAGTTCCGGGATTACATTCGCACAAACCGAGTTCGATTCTCTGCTCAGCTTAAACTGTCCCGTTGTTCAAGCGGAGTACGTATACGTTAAATATGTGGATCCGTAAAATCTACCAAGAGGTTGGTGGTAGAGGATGGTTTAACATTTAAAACACTTTCCATAGATCTTACACATTATTTTTTCACCGTTAAAGAAGTAAATTCATTGCATTATAAAGGGTGCTACCCACATCAGATTGGTTTTGGGTATATCATTTCTTTCTGTACACGTAAGGTCTATGAATGATACCTCATTGAATATTCCCCTTCCTGAAGGGGCAGAAAAAAAGGGATAATCATGCCACTTGATTATACTACCCACATTTTACTCCCTATAAGAGTAGATGACTAAAGTTCGTTCTTTGTTTTAACTTTTTATCCATGATGATCTTTATTGCAACAATTCAGGCTCTTAACTAAATGTCTTAAAGAGATATAGTGATGATTAAATGTGAAGCACTCAGTAGCAGCTTCACAGTTTATGTTTCCAGAAAACCGCAGTTTACATGTTAATAGTAGTTACACTACGATAGCTCAAAGGTATTCGAATTTCTGAAAAAATATATATATGTATATATATAATAGGAATTAATCTGTTTTTGTAATATTTATTAAAATAATGCAACTTTTAATAATTTTTACTGCATAAAGTCTTAATATAATACTTTCTATTTAGTTTACCAATGCATGTTTCAAATTTATATGTAACGAAATTTGAATTTTAAAATATAAGACATGAACATACAATGAATGCCATCTGTATACACCCTAACATTTGCACATTCAAATAAATTTTACATTTTCAAAAACGTATAAATCCGTAATAATTCAAACAATTATTTCCTGAAGTAGCGACAGTATTATCATTTATACATTTGATTCATGATCATACTAATAGGATATTTATTCACTAATGGTAGCTTAGTACTTGGTGGCATGGTTAATGATTAATTATCAATTTTGTAATTCTGCATACTTGACTGTTGAACGAAGGATTTCGATTCATGTTTAAGCTCTCTGAAACGCGATACTGATAAATTGCTCAGTTCTCATCTGCTTTCTTCAATTACAATAGTGGTTAATGATTTCAAGGGCTATTTAAGAAGCATATTTTGTTTTCCAAAGGATAATAAATAATTAAATCTTTATTACAAGAGTTGTAACGGGGGGTGGTTAGTATATGACGTCATTGTAAGTAGAAAATCGTTTAAATTTGTAATACATTAAAATTGAATTATTATTTAAACGTCAAATATGGGGCCAAATTAAAATTTAGCATCAATCTAATATGCAATGTGGTATGTGCTTTGCTCGTGAAATGCTAGTTATGAAAAATACTACAAAATATACAGGACGGTGTCCTAGATTAAAGATTCAACCATCTGGGTAAAATACCACAATAGACGACGAATTCTCAAAAAGAAGTAAACGCTTTTACAGTGTGCTATTTTAAAATTAAAACTAAATTGCCTGGTGCACGTATGTAATACACCCTAAATAAGCGAGCCAACGGCCCTACCGTGCTGAAAACACCGGTTCTCGTTGAATCACCGAAGTCAAGCAGCATCGGGCGTGGTTAGTACTTGGATGGGTGACCACCTGGGAACACCGCATGCTGTTGGCACAATTCGGCGGACCGGAATTCTCAAAAAGAAGTAAACGCTTTTACAGTGTGCTATTTTAAAATTAAAACTAAATTGCCTGGTGCACGTATGTAATACACCCTAAATAAGCGAGCCAACGGACCTACCGTGCTGAAAACACCGGTTCTCGTTGAATCACCGAAGTCAAGCAGCATCGGGCGTGGTTAGTACTTGGATGGGTGACCACCTGGGAACACCGCATGCTGTTGGCACAATTTCGGTAGCCCGGTGGTTTGCGCGCTGGATTTGCGCGCTGCCACAACTGCCGACGTGCTTATGCGGAGTACGATCACCTTAACCATGTGGGTCCGTACGTCCTTCCGAGAGGTTGGTGGTGGGGGAAGGAGGGTACGTCCCCGTGGATGCCTCCTCCCCTGGGTTCCGGTCTAAATTGGGTGGCACTTCCCGGCTGTCCAAACGGTTACCTTACACCTTTCAGGTAGGTCGGACGGTCTGGGGCTCAACATCAGCAACACCCTAAATAAGTAAGCGAGTTACGTGCAATCCGGGTAAATTGGCTTGGATCAAGCTTGACAGTTCAATCTCTAACGATACCCTATTGCAACTTTAGAAGCTAAAATTCAAAATTATCAAACTAATGTGTTTTACGTTGCTTTTAGAACACCATTCCTCAAGAAAACACGGTAAGGAAATGATTAATAAAGAATAAATGTAAGAGAAATAGATTTCTAAAAATTAAACTCTATCTCAGCCAGTTTTTATTAGCATTTTATCTTTTTAGCACAATGCTCCTAATGGTAATATAACATCAAATTAAAAAAAATGACCGAAATCTGTTACATTCGCAAAGTAATTTCTTTTATTCTTAGCCCTAGTTATTGTAACGACAGATATCTGAAACATCATCGTTTTCATTGGCTGGACAGCCTACTGTGGGCCTTAGCCTTCCTCGGAAGATTCTTACAGTCTGTCCCCCTGGTGCAATGATTTTCCAATTTTGAATATTTAACACATCAAAATCTATGTCGAAACAATCGATGCACTTAAACCTCGGTTGCCCTCTGGGTATTTTCCTGATCGGTGCACTGAAAAACACTCGACAACACTGGCTCATTTTTTTCAGCTACTTTCAAGCAAGTATTCATACAGGGGCAGTTGGGAGTGGACCCCCATCCCTCCCCCCGAAATGAACTTTCTGGATACGTCTTGGCCTGCGCTCTCGTGTTTTCTCGTTCAATTGAGATCCAGTATCAATATAGTCAACTTTTAGTCAAGTTTACTTCGTTTTTCTTCATACTGTTTTTTGGATTGAAACTGATCCAGTATTAATTTAGTCAACTTTTAGTCAAGTTTAGTTATTTTTTTTCAAAATCTTTTTTGGATTGAAAGTTCACTATACTTTGCCCCCCCCCCCCTTTCCGAAATGAAATTTCTGGATGCGTACTTGACTACTTTGTTGATAATTTCGACAATCTGATCAGAAAAGCGGCAATTACAGTCGTTCAGGAAAATTCCCGTTTCTGTACTGAAATGTTCAGCTTATTATCGTCTGCCGAAACTTTTCTTGTAGGTGGTAGTATACATTAAACTAAGCATTTTTCGTCATAGTTTTTCGGGTCGGAAATGAAACATAAATGCGTCAGTGGGCACTTAATGGTGAAACTGATGAAGTGAGGCAAAAGCATAAGAAGTTAAACAAGAAAGATCAATCATGCTTAAAGCATTGATTATGAAACACTTTCCATCTTCAATGCAATTTTATTTAAACAAGTCGAAAATGCAATACATTCCTCGGTAATATTTTAAAACTTATCACAATACTACATTGATTTATTATATTTGAAAACTTAAACCTTCATTGAAAAAAAGAACTTCATTCAAATGACGGCATTGAAATATAAATTGCCTGGTTTAAATATCTCTAAAATGCAATACATTCCACGGTAATAT
Source organism: Amaurobius ferox (assembly GCA_951213105.1). Classification (NCBI taxonomy): domain Eukaryota; kingdom Metazoa; phylum Arthropoda; class Arachnida; order Araneae; family Amaurobiidae; genus Amaurobius; species Amaurobius ferox. Next base: position 60,426,512 of record OX578140.1, read on the forward strand.
TTTTAAAACTATCATAATACTACGATAATTTATTATATTTGAAAACTTCATCGAAAACAACTGAAATAAATTCAAATGACGTCATAGAAAAAATAACTCGCCTGGATCTCTCTATAAAAGCAGGATTTCATTCATAACTTTCTCCATTTCATTCATCACAATACTATAATAATTTATTGCATTTAAAAATTAAGACCATGGAGCTACAATTCATAAACTTTATGCTTAAAACTTCATCGAAAAAAATCGTCCTTCTGTTTATAAAATCAATTAATATTTCATTCATATCAGCCATGCAGACTCCATGGACTGAATTATTTTGTGTTAAAGAAATACAGTAATTCTAATACAACTCATTCTACATATTTTGCTGTTTACATTTTACATAGGTGAAAAATAGGCTTAGTTGTGGAAATAATCAAATTTGAATGAGAATTTAAACTCAAATATATTGTCATTGTGTTGTTTTAGTATGTAGATGCACAGAATTTAAGCAAAAATAAAGTAGTTTTTGGACGGATACAACACTCAATATGAATTAAAAAGAACTTAAAAAAATCACGATTTTGAAACAAGATGGATGCCATATATCATTTTGAAGTAGGTCATGTGATCGTTTCATATCATGGTCACGTGATCGTTTCATATAAGATGTGTAATTATTATTTTAATTTTTATTTAAAAAAGTACTGAATGTATTTCGCTGAATTTTTTTTTATATATTTTATGGAACAATTTGACTATTACCTAAAATTTTCGAAGCAACTTGTGAATTTTAAATCCGCTTAAAAATATTTGAAAAATTAGGTCCCATAGGGCTTAATGTATTTCATTTTTTTAACCCGGGTTCAATCCAAAACTAATTGGGTGATATTATTCATTTATATTCCCATAGGTCCTACAGACCGTCTGAACAACATACTAAAATTTCATTTTGATTAAGTCATTTTTACGGCAGTTATCGTGCTAACGGACAGAGAGACAGACAGACAGACAGAATGAACAAAGTCATAAAAACTTTTCATCTTTGTTGTAAAGTGTTAAAAATAACATTTAATAAACAATAATTACAGATGTGACTCAAAGGAACGACCTCCAACCTGAATGCCAGTCTCACAACAATTCAGCAATTCTTACACATTTCATTTTACAGCTTGATGTGTTTACATTTTGCATACCTTATATATATAATTAGGCTTATTTGTAGAAATAACCAAAGTTTGCGAATCAATTAAACAAAAATATATTGTAATTGTGCTTTCGCAGAATATAGATGCACAGAAATTACGCAAAAATAGAGCGGTCTTAGGAAAAATGCAACAATACATATAAATTAAAAAGAACTCTAAAAATCACGATATTGATATTGGGAAAAAGATGGTTGCGATATTTTATTGTTAAGTGTGTCACGTGATCTCTTCATATAATATGGGTGTCATTATAATTTTAATTTTTATTAGCTACGGAGCATATTTTTCTGAATTCTTTTTTTATACATTTTATGGAATAATTTGAATATTTCCTAAAACTTTTGAAGCAATTTGTAAATTTTAAATTCGTTAGAAAAATGTTTGAAAAATTAGGTCCCATACGGTTCAATGTATTTATTTTCTTCAACTCGGGTTCTATCCAAATCTAATTGTTTAAGATTATTTATTTACATTTCCGTATGTCCCCCAAACCGTCACAACAACATACTAAATTTTCATTTTGATGAAGTCATTTTTACGGGAGTTATCGTGTGAACGGACAGACAGATAGACAGAATGAACAAAGTCATAAACACTTTTCAACTATGTTGTGGAGTGTTAATAAACTACTAGACTTTTAAAAAGTCATTTTTAATATACTACTAGACTTTTAATATACTACTAGACTTTTAATATACTACTAGACTTTTAATATACTACTAGACTAATAAACTACTAGACTTTTAAAAAGTCATTTGATCATAACTTTAATATTGAAGGAGGAGATAGCTTTTTAAATAGGTGTCGATTTTATTCTATTTAGAGTTTTATTTTACAAATATTGAAATAGTTACTAGACTGTTCGAGTATTTGTTTCTTGTCCGTTTCCGGATCATTCACTATATTGAAATAACCCACGAAGTTCAAGGTCCAATAGTGGCTTCGGAATTTTATGGTACAAAAATGAATAGTACAAAACATATCACTGCGGGAGCTGGGCGTAGCATTTGCCACGTATCAATAAGGTATATGTATTTTGTGTAGAAGGATGAAAGACTCTGCAAAAACCGATAAAATGTTTCCCTCTATTGCAAATTGGCAAAAGTAAATAAACTTTCCAAGTATAGCAATTCTTAAATTGCAGTTAAAAATGATCCCCCAATATTTGGTTCATATTACATTAAATGTATAATTGAGTTAAATATATGTAATAATTAATAATAATTGAGCTAAATATATACATTAAGCATACATATAATTTAGTTAAATAATATTTCAAAGATATTTTTTGGTTTAAAAGAGAGTAGTGAAATATATGAAATGCATTTTAATAATTAATAAGTAAGTTATCATGTCCCATTAAAATGTTGCTTCAAAGATTTTTAGTCACAATGGTTCTACATAATTTAGGAAATTTGTTTACATGCAGCTTGAGTTAATTACATTTCTATACTCGTTAAACTGAGTACGTGTCTCATAAGATAATCCCAATCTAAATTTATTTTTCCCTTTTAAGACTAGCATAAATAAGCTATAAGTAGGGAGTTGAACGGACCATCTCAGCATTTAAAATAGTAGACTTTTGTCTAAAATGACTCTAACCGTGATTTGCTTCATATTTCTTGCTCATGTGTGTCTATGTACTCATATACACAAAATCAGACACATCTGATGAATTTTGTTAATTTTAATGTATGCAATTATGTAATTTATTTTATCACATCATATAGTAGAAATAATATTATCGTTTACGAGGCTATTCGAAGTCATGATTTTGGCGCATTTTTTTTCATTTTGAAAAAGTTTCTGACCCTTTTGGTGTGGGATATCGTCTGTGAATATGTGTCTCTGATATGACGATTCGATAATTTTAAAGCAATGCCGTGTACATTTAATATTTTTTCTATATACATAATATGATATATGCGGGGTATTGTAACGGCGTTGGGAATTCAAATCAGAGTTTTCGTCGTAAGAACACGTTTTTAACTTCCCTGAACTCAAATCGAACGATTTTGAGCGAAGTGTATGTATGTATGTGTATGTATGTGTCTGTGCGCATGTGTGCGTAATTATGTGTGTGAATGTGTGTCTGTGAGTCTGTATAAATTATATATCACGAACTAATGGAGCGTTTAAAGTGACGGTACAGAAATAAGAACGTTCGTTAATGTTACGTAAATTATTATTTCGGATGTAGCTATTTATTAGAAAACTGTTGACACAAACTTTACAGTGCTACTTTGAACCATTCTTGGGATATTGCAATTTTTACAAATGTATAAAAAATTGTTGTGAAATAAACTCGCATTTCATATGTGAAATTACAAGATAAAGCTAACAACATCCTTGCCGTTTATCTAGGTGATCTCCATTCAAACCAACTCCAACTACGAATTTTGGTGATATATTTACTCTGTAGAACCTTATACAAGAACTTTTATTTAATCACAACACTGAATGTTTCCAACCATAAAAGGAAAATAAATTACGATATATGTTTGAAATTTTGTCTAAAATATATATTTTTTACATTTTTATGCTGGTTTTTTTTATCAATGCCAAAGGAATTTAGATTTCAAAATGTATATTTCATCCGTTTCTAGAAATTAATTTCTTCACATTACACCAAACTACAGTGCTATAAAAAATTCAGCAACGTTACCTTAATTAAACTTTCTTAGTAGTATTTTTATTCCTCCACTGAGGTAAGTTATGCATGCGGGCCATAAGTTATCAACCCTAAAATGAGATAAAGCAGCTCTTAAAGGTTTGACCCGAACGATATGTCAGTACCCCCTGAGAAGAAACAATCCTTCTCTCTTATCGATCACAATATGCCACGATGCAGGGAGAAGTACTACTTCATCATTGGACTATTGACCCTAACGAAAACGAGGGGAGGCCGTTAATAACTTCCCTATGTTGATCTATGAAGGTAGGGTGAACATGTTCGATTTTTACGTGGCTCCGTTTCCAAAGATATTGTCTGAGAAGTGATGTATTAAGAAAATCTTCAGGACTGTACCATCAAGCACGCTGAATATCGCGATATGTTAAGAGAAACTCCAGTATTTATGACTGAAAATGATTAACTGATGTTGAAACCGTCTTCACACACACACACACATATATATATATATATATATATATATATATATATATATATATATATGAAGAGTTCCCTTATTTATATATGAAAAATAATCTGTTTCTGTTCCAAGTCATTCCAGACAACCGAATTAAGACGGTAGAGTACAATCAATTCTCACAAATTTGCCAAAGGAAATGGGATATCATTTACCGTCATTTTCTTAGTGTATTTTTATATGCTGATTGCGCAATGGATCAAATATGATACTGGGCATCTGGCCAATGAATTTCAAATGTTGATCCTGGATATAAAGATCCGCTCTGTGCAGTTATTATCAGATCCGGTACTCAAAACTGATTACCGAAATGAACAGAGAAATATCATTAAGGATTTCTATAAAATATGATGGGATATCTCTTTCACAAAAGAAAACTAAGTAATATGAAGAAAGTGACTGTTTTTATTTAAATTAAATATGCGTACAGCTCATAGAAAGGTATTGAAATGATTGCAAAATCAATACCGCATGACCCATTAATGGTTAGCGATAGCACATTATATTTTCAAATCAGTAACTGATGAAAAACCCCTTTGCCGCAATCCATGTCTGTATACGTCTAGGTAAGGAGTGATAAAGTTTCCTAATGCCATCCTGCAATGTGTTCTGCCAGGCATTTCTCAATTGTTGCTCCAGATCTGCTACATATCGGGGTGCCTGAATCTGGCTTCCTAGCATGCCCATACATGGTCGATTGACGACAAGTCTGGTGACCTTGCTGGCCCAGAAACTTTATCAACAGCACAGAGACATTATACAGATATGTCAGCCGAATATGGCGTGGCATTATCTTGTTCGAAAATGGACCATGAATGACGTGCCATGAGGGGTAACGCAAAAAGCCGCAGGATTTCATCTGCATATCATTGAGCTGTTAAAGTTGTATGCAGGATGACTAGAAGCGACCAGCTGGTGTAAGAGATAACATCCCACACCATCATACCAGGGGTAATGGTTGTGTGCCTATGTAAAACAAAGGCTGGTTGGGGCCGCTGGCCCAGGCACCTCCGCACCTGTAACCGATGGTCATCTGTTGAAAGACTGAAGCGTGATTCATCGCTGAACACTATGCGATGCCACTCTGCTGGCAGCCATGATGCTCGGCTACACCACTCCAAACGACTCTGGTGATGTTGTGGGGTTATGGGCAGTTGTCTTAAAGGCCGCCATGAGCGTAACCCCACCTTCGCCAAGCGCCGTGAGATGGTGGAAGATACCGCGGGTGGTATGAAAGAATCTATAGCACGTTGGATGGCGGACAATGATGCCGTTGAGCTAGTTTGGGCATGTTATACAATCATCCGATCTGGCCTCGCATTCATGCACCTCGCCCTTCCAGAGCCTTCGTTCCGTCGATGATTTCCTTGTAGCAACCATTGCTGCCAACACCTTTCAACAGCGGTGTCCGTTCAGTGCAGGTGGCCGCTTATTGCTCGGTATAACCAGCCAGCGTCAAGCATGCCGACTATACGACCACGTTCAAACTCGTCTAATTGCTTATAAGGTCTTCGGCAACGTCGTAATGGCATTATTGATTGTGTTTCCACGTAACTGCAACGCTGATAACGAACAAAGATAAACCGGCCACATTTTAAACTTGTTTCATAGGATGCTGGTTTCGAAGTAGCAACGCGCGCTATGACCGAAGTTAACACTCATTGTCCTTGCAAATTTAATCATTTACATACTTGGTATAAAGGAATTTGTATGCGAAATTTCGAGATGATCGAATAATTTTTCAGGGGTGCTTCGCTTTTTTTTTCAAAATAGTGTATAATTTGGTTACATTTCTGTAATTAATTTTTGCCACTGTTCTAACTGTTCGTCAAATTTGCATATATATATTTTGGAAATAATAAAAAAAACATTGATGTTGGTTTACAGAGCTTAAACATAATAATAATTTAATTTGATCAAAAAAATACATCTTCAGTAATACATCGTATAATAAATAATTAATTAAATGTATCAACGTTTCTTGAGGCAAATGATATGTTCTTCCTAAAGATAAGTGGGACACAGTTGTAATTCCAGGAATTACAAAATGCTTGCTAATTAGAACACTAGTAAATTATGAAACTAGCCAAATTAAGCAAACATAATAATTAAGCAACCATTAAATTAAGAATAATTATTTAATACATTAAGTAAGTTTTTAAATGTGTAAGTATTTTCCTGTCTTTCTCGGAGTCACTGCTATATCTCATTTATCCTAATGAAGGCGAGTATTTCGGCCTCAAAAACCAATTGAATTATTACATATTTGTTTTATTCTATTTTATTAAGAACGCATTTCCTTTATACATATTAATACAACAGTTTAATGAATTAATTTAAATTATATTTTGAAGCAAAATCCTTAACAATACAACTGCTATAACCATATCCTACTTTCACACCTATAACAACTCTCTTTGCAGTATAATATTCTCCTTACCCACTACTTTGGAGAGCATTCTTGTCTTAAGATATAGAACGTGAATATGAAAATAATTAACCATCTAATCAGTATAGGAAAGCTATTACAACTGATAAACCAAATGATTTATGGAAATGACAGACCTATTGCTAACTTAAATATATTCTTTTAGAAATTTTTACAAAATATTATAAAATAATAACTTGGAAAGCAAAGCTAATTAAACGATTTTTTTTTATCTTCTGATGCTGATTATGAATCGAGTAACGAAACACATCCCCAATATTGTTATTTTAAAAGTAAAATTTAAACTGCATACATTTAAATATTTATTGTTCTTTTGAAAGAAATATTTGCCATTTACGAGAAATTTCAGATTCCTTCCTCGTTAAAAACTGTTGCTATTCAACTTAACTTTACAAAACTATAGCTGTATAAACCTTATAAACCCTACTGGAATATTCGTATGCCATTTCTCTTACTTAATCTCTGATCATTCCTCATACTGATAGGAGGGAATCATCAATAATCGCAGATCGCCGAAACCTGCCATTTCAGCTGTCTCCAAAAAATAATAAATCAAGAATATTTTGACAGATCCATATCTGTTTTCCTTATCGAGAGTGGAATTCATACTTAAAATATGATCCAGATAAGAAAGGAAAGATATGCATCAAATATGTTGATTATAATTTTTTAATTTTAAAAAATGGGTTTCAGCTGGAAACTGAACATCTCAGTTGCCCGGTATTTAAAACAAAGCTTGATTCAATTCATTAAGTGTTTTGAAATGTTTAGTTGCCTGACGCTGGAGCACACTTTAATTGCAAAACACACGCGAGCACATGCTCTCCCTAAATAGTCACTTAATCGCACCTTAGACCCCTGTTTGAGTATGTAATACGCCTTGATTCCAGCCCTTGGTACATCGGATGTTATGCCCTAATACTACAGTGTTTTAAGCCCTAAATATTCATTCTGTACTGAGAGTGGGTGTATAAGTTCCTTCGATAAGTCTGTGAGACCAGAAATAGATCTCACATGAAACAGTTTTATGTGAAAATTTATTGTGGCCAAAACGGCGAACAGTACTTGAGTCTAGCTGGCACCGTGTTTTATCACTCCGTGAACCTAAAGGTCAGAAGACCATAAATTTAGGGGGCCATAGCAGAGGGGCTGCGCTAGGCCTTAAGAGATGTGGAATGGTTCCATTGGTTAAAGGATTAACAAATAAAAGAAAGAAGATTGTTACGTCAAACTTAATGCGACAAATGGAAGAAAAGGGAGTTACCCTTCCCCCCCCCCCCAATGAGGAAACCACAGCCTGTGATCCGAGAATCAAGCAGACAATAATGAAGATTTGACTTAAGAAGGACGTGAGCAGATTTGTGCAACTTGTGCACATATAGCTTGTACAACATGACTTAAAGATTTGTGCGAATGTTCCAAAAATACTGGCTAGATCTATATAATGTGTGTGTGCAATCAGATTACGAGAAGGAGCCACACACCAAAGAGTTATAGCGGTGCAAATAACTGATGCAAGCATTTGATATATGATCAAAGCCCAAGACAGATTTGAAGGTACGTGCTCATTAACAATCACAGGTCATAGACACATGATAGTAATTTTAATAGTACTGGTCACATATATCCCCTCCGCCGCAATAATTAATGAGAATAATTGTTGTTAAGCATATAATTAATAATATGAATAATTGGTGCAATTAAATAATTTAGATTTGATGTTGTTAATAAATGTTTTATTGTTAAAGTTTAAATGGTGTGATCCATTTAGCATTTTAAAATAATTAATAATTCCTTTACAGGACTCAAACGAAAGGTAAATAATTGGAGGGTTTCATATAGTGGCACAACTAGCAATGTACGATTAAATAATAAGTCCACTAATATGTATGAATTTACGGCCATGTCAATCTTAATGAATTTAATATTTAAAAAGTTTAACTTTAATTTAATTTCTTATTTTAAAATTTCCCCAAGTCATAACTAAGATTTTGATACACCCTAAAAAAGTTCTTTTGATACTCAATAATGTCCTTTTGTTCACCCCAAATACGCCTTTCGTCCTCTGTGTGAACGTAATACGTTTAAAACATGCTCTTTTGATACTCAATAATGTCCTTTTGTTCATCCCAAATACGCCTTTCGTCCTCTGTGTGGATGTAATACGTTTAAAACATGCTCTTTTGATACACTCTATATGCACTTCTTTGATTCACTATATAAGCTCATAAAATTCTTTGATTAAAATCAACACTGTTTTCTAAATGAAAATACTTGAAAACTCTGATGATATGTCCAATTCTAGTATCAAAAAATATAAAAAAAATCAGTAAACAAATGACGTCATTCCTACTGATAACAAGTCATCGGATACCTGTGTTTTTTGGCCCCGCCCAAGGTGTGGGAAAATCATGTTTATTCAACCGTCCTGTGCTTGTTAGAATTATTTTGAACATATATAAGGTTTTCTCTTAAAAAAACTTAATGGAAGGAATAGAGCAGAAATATAACTTTTGGATTGTAGCATCGTGTGATATTCAAAGAAACATATGTTGAATTATGAAGATGGGATTGTCAATCAATTATTACTTTCCTTATATACATAATGTATAAAGAAAGTATTGTGACGGAGTCGAAAATTCGAATTCAAGTTTTCGACGGGAGAGCATGTTTCAAGCATTCCTGATCACGAATCAAACATTTTTAAGGTAATGTCTGTGTGTGTGTGTAAAAGTATGTGTGTGGGAGTGTGAAAGTATGTGTGTGGGTGTGTGGGTGTGTCAGTGAGTCTGTGGAGACGATATCTCAAGAACGAAATGAGCGATTCGAATGAAATTTGGTACAAAAATCACAATCCATGAATACTGGCAGCCTATGGTTTTCATACGCAATCGGATGTTCAGAACCCCCTAAAATTTCGAGTGAAATATTTAAAAAATCATAAAAAAATCAATACCTTTAATAAAGTTACGCAGATAGATATTTCTTATGTAATTTTTCCTTAGAAAACGATTGACATAAATTTTAGATCGCTAGAATGAACCGTTCTCGAGATATTGCACATTTTTAAAATAAATTTATCAAAAAAAACTAATAAATTAAATAAAATCTATTAACTGTTGAGAAACATGTTCACTTTTCATATGTAATATTGTCGCGAACGTTTTGGTATACTCGACAGAGAAGACAAAGTTTTGAAATCAAACACATTTATTAAACATGAAATAACAAGGCAGTTGATCGAAAACAGTGGAGTACAAGCATTTCTCGCAATAACTCAGAGTTACACTCGGTAGGGTGACCATTAAGAACACCCCTGGAGGAAGAGGAACCAAGAGAATACACATATTTTCTGATACATAAAATAAACACAATATTCCTCATATTATACTTGACATTTATATATCACATTTGTATACTTTGAACATATACGACATTTTCATATAACATCATCAATGACTTGATACTCACGAGGATTTGACAATTAACACTCTATTCGTTAGGTGGAAGACTAAATATATATAAAACTTTACCTCGTCTCTTTTAAATATAACATTTACAATTCTGTACCATGGGAAAGGATATCAGGATGGACTCTCGGCATAAACTCATCGAGATTCTTGCGCAGAACAAAATCCATAATGGTCGGGAAACTTGACTACACAACATCATGCTGGCGGAATTCGACATCTTGGTTGGTTACGGAGATTGGTTGATTCGTACCTTAGGACACAAGGAGGAGTCAGGCAAATACAAATCGCTGTAAAATGAGCTTTCCCTCTAGCCCTATTAGCGATTCAAGCCGACCAGTGAAAGAACCATTTTCTCTTTTCACAAGACTCATTATTCCATTACTACCAGGCTGATTCATTTAAAAACACGAGTGACTCATCTCTGAACCGAGCCAAACGACTCTACGCACAACTTGTCGAACTATGTTACATATTTTAATCACATCCTTCCACTTTCAAAATTAATCCACCTTTTCTTAAAATTCGCGATCATACGCGAATCAAACACACACGTCTACATTTTTCCACGACTCCTTCCACACTGCTTCCAAAATCCTTTTTCAAAACCGCGCGTGCGCAAAACCTGCAAGTTCCCAACTAGCGACTGAGAAGCGAAAATACAAAACTATTACTATTTTTCTGGAACATAAACACTTTTGCGATTTTAGAGTTCACTTCCCTTAAAAGTCAATGTAATTGAAAACATGTAGAAAAGACATTTACATTTCGAAATTGACACTTTCAATCACACAGAAATAAAACAATACTTTAATATACAATTTTAACACAGAGGTGTGAAAGCCTTATCACACTCCTTCGGGGCCCGGGAGAAAAATTTCCTGCAAAGCGGGGAATTTTTCCACACAATACTAGGAAAATACCTGCATTAAGTTCCCAATGACATATGTTCCATTGAGAGGAATTTAGTGTAAATTTTGAGCGATGTACATGTACATCAAAGAAAAAAACAAAAACAAACAAGATCATGACCAGCATAATAACCAAAATCCAAGAGTGGCCTAAAGTTTGACTCGTGAGTCAAAAAAAAATAAGTCTCAATACAAGCATAGACCTTTACAAGACAACACCAAATTAACAAGACACAAATGATGAAATTGCCCCTTTTAAAATTTAAACACTAATACATTTTCTGGTGAGTACCACAGAGACATGAAAATTTAATTTACTCAACTCACAAAAAGTTTAACTAAACAAAAGGTTTTCTTTCTTCAAAAATCTTACAATTAAAATTCTATAAATTTACTTTTCACAGAAATCAATTTATTAACTATTATCCAACCTTGCCAACAAATTACTTTAAAGGACATTTAAAAAAAATTACTAATTTAGAAAATGAGACAAATTTTCAAACCAAGAATGTTGATCAGGCACCCAGGCAAGAAACAAGTCCATTAGAAAGTTGCAAACCTAGAGGTGGCGGTACCCCCAACCAATAAGTCAACAAACACCAAATGACAAAAAAAAATTTCTAAAATTTACTAGACCTTTAAATTAAAAAAAATCATTCACACATTCATAAAATAAAACAGAGATAAAAATTATCAGTTATCCTTAAAAATCCTTACCAAAACTCTAATCCATCAAGTACTTAATTATCTTAAAATTACTTTAAAAGATTACTGCTTATCATTAAAGTAAAGCAAAAAAAAATTATTATTTAAGTATTTAGAATTTTAAAACACTACTTCAACCTGATTAACATGGCACTCACATTCAGAAAGCTGCACTGGCACAGAACTTGCAGTACAGAACATTCAGCTGACTGACACATAAAGCAAATTACACAGAAGTTCAGAAATATTGGATCCATTTTAACATAGCATACAGTTTTGCAAAACATTTTGTGAAACAATTGAAAATATAATATTATGAAACATAATTGTCCATCTCACAACAATATCAGTCTTTTTTTTTTTTTTTTTTTTTGAAAATGTGAGAATTTCATAATCTAAACATTTTACTTTACTTTTGAGCCAATTGCTCTCTTGACATATTGCCTTAATTGACAAGTAACTTTAATGAATAAATTGGCCTCTTGGGCCCAAGTCATACTTGTGTGAATTAGGAACATTTTGAGTTTTAACCCTATTTTGATGGTTTAGAAAATATCTACTTTTAAATTGTCTTGTTTCCTGAGTTGAAGAATTATCAATGTTATCATTATATGTGCTAGAAATCAATTCACTACGTCTAGGAGGTAAAGGAGTTAATCTATTAACGTGGACCAATTGCTGATTACATGGATTGTTTTTGTGTTGAATGACAAAGTTAACTTCAGTTGTTTGCTTGATAACTTCAAAAGGACCATGATTTAAAGAACTGAGTTTTTTTGATTGGCCTGGCCGAATATGAGGTGTGTAAAGATAGACCAGATCACCAACTTTAATCTTAGGCATTTTAGCAGATTTATGTTGTTGAAGTTGTTGTGATTCCTGAGCTTCCTCAAGGTTTTTCTTAACAGTTACAAAGGTCTTTTTTAAGCGAACCTGTAAGTCATCTGAATAATCATGAGTAGATTTGTAAACTGGATATTTTACACCTGTTAAAAGAGCATCAGGTAGCACAGGGTCTCGACCAAAGACAAGATGTGCTGGGGACTCGCCTGTTGAGGCATGGACTGACGTTCTATGAGCCATTAAAGCAAATTGAATCATCCGATCCCAATCGCCCTTATCAGAATAGACCAGATTCTTTAAGGATCTAACTAACGTACCGTTCAGTCTTTCGACTAGCCCGTCTGACTGGGGATGGTACGCTGAAGTATTATGTTTTTTTATGCCTAATTTCTTGTATAGATTGTTGGCAGCTTCAGAAATGAAGTTACTACCTTGATCCGTAATTAAGTGAGCAGGAATTCCATGAATACTTATAAATCTCTCTAAACAAGCGAGAATATCCTCCGTTTTAACTGTAGCAAGTGGATAAGCCTCTGGCCATCTAGTGAAGTAATCTGTAATGACAAGAATGTACTTCATCCCAGAATTCGAGATAGGTAGTGGGCCGACTACATCCATAGCCACACGTTCAAAAGGATAAGTTGTAATAGGAAATTTCTGTATTGGAGCCTTGTTGTTACGAAAACCTCTGTTTTGTACACAAGTTGTGCACGACTTCACATAATTTTCAGTCTGAGCATGCATGTCTGGCCAATAATAGTTAACTGAAATTTTTGCCAGAGTTCTTTGAAAACCACAATGTGCAGCAACAGGAGAATCATGGCAAAGCCATAGAATTTCTGAGACTAAGTCTTGAGGAATAACTACTCTCTCATTATATTGCTGTCTCTGCTTTGGATTTTTGTGTATGCAATGTAACATATCATTTTTCATGAAAAATGAAAGTTTTTGTGGGTATGGTTTTACACCTTTTTCCAGAAGATTTTTGATTTTTATACATCTAGGATCTTTCAATTGACCAATAGCTATCCTAGTTACCAGAGAAGCTTCCACAGTAGTCTGTACTTGATCTTGAGAATTTTCAACGATTGCATTTATGTTTTCACTACTATCATTATTCTGTACCACTACTTTTCCAGAAATTTTCGTAGGGACAGATTCTACAATACTTTTAGGAACAGTTTGTTTCTGAGTGTTTTGAGATTTCTTTGAAGAAGACTCATCAATACATCTCGAAAAATAGTCAGCTACAACATTATGTTTCCCCGGTTTATGAATGATTTCATAATCAAAAGCCTGCAATGAAACGATCCAGCGAGCTATGCGCGAAGTAGGATCTCTTAATTTGAAAATGAACGATAAGGATGCTTGATCACAGTAAATTTTGAAATGTTTGCCTAAGAGATAGTGCTTAAATTGCTGGGTAGCCCAAACCACAGCCAAAGCTTCTTTCTCGACTACACTGTAATTCACTTCAGCACCTTGTAATTTTCGACTAGCAAAGGAAACTGGGTGAGATAACCCATGTTCATCCAATTGCGAAAGAACTGATCCCAAAGCGTAATTAGAGGCATCTGTATGCAAAGTAAAGGGCAAATTAAAATTTGGTAATTTTAAAATTGGTTCTTGAATAAGCTTGTTCTTAAGTATTTCAAAAGCTTCCTGAGCCTCCTGACTCCACACAAACTTTTTCTGCTTTGATTTTAAAAGATTAGTTAGTGGAAGAGTAATCTTTGCATAATCTGGTACAAACTTCCTATAAAAGCCTGTCAAACCCAAAAATTGTCTGATATTCTTGACACAGGTGGGTACTTTAAATTTTTGCACTAAATCAATGTTATGAGGGTCTGGCTGAACTTTTCCCTCAGACACTCTGAAACCTAAGTACTTTATTGTCTTTCTGAAAAAGAAGCATTTTGATGGCTTTAACTTAAGACCATGTTGAGATAATTTAATAAAAACTTCTTCTAATTTCATCATGTGTTCTTCAAAAGTTTTTGATGAGATGATAACATCATCTATGTATATTCCTGATAACCCTGCCAGTACAAGAGACATTAATCTCTGAAAAGACGCTGGTGCGTTTTTTAGACCAAAAGGGGTCCTACACCATTCGTAGTGACCGGTGGGCGTGGAAAAAGCTGTTTTGTGTGAATCCTGTGGTTTCAAATGCAATTGGTAGAATCCTGAAGTTAAGTCCAAAGTTGAGAAAAATGTAGCACCTGCTAAATTATCAATCAATTCACTAATGTTAGGAATTGGAAAATTTTCTGTAATAGTAAGTTTGTTTAACTTGCGAAAATCACAACATAATCTATAAGAACCATCCGGTTTCCTTACAAACAGTACTGGCGTATTGTAAGGTGAAAAACTAGGTTTAATTATTTTAGCTTCTAATAATTCTGTGACTTGTCTATTGAGTTCCCCTTGTAAATGATGTGGAACTTTATATGGTTTCTGATAAACAGGAACAGATGTTTCCAAATTTATCTCATGTAATATGGTTTTACAACCAGACAACTCAGCAACATTCTTTGCAAATACTTGTCTATATTTATTCAACAAAGTTGATAATTTATGTTTTTGATCTTTTTGGAGATGACTCAGGTCAAAATCTCCTCCCCAACTTTCAAAAGGCTCCAAAGGTTCACTGGAGTCCAACTCTCCCTCACTCACTACATTAACTTCAACCTCCTCAGACACCTGAATTTCCTGAACATGAGCCACTTTTCTACCCTTATTCAAATGATAAGGTTTTTCCTCTGGGTTAGCAACACGAACCCAAATAATTCCATCCTTAGGAGCTCTATATACAGCTCTAGCAATGAAGATGTGGTCATTTTTCTCTGATTCCAGAAGCAAGGTGGAATTTTCCGGAAACCCTTCTGAAAGTTTGATTTTAATAAATGATTCAGATAAAGGAGGAATTATACATTTTTGTGAATTTTTCACAATAATTGGCTCTTTAATTTTTGTATTTAGAGTTTCTTTTACTCTACATAAGTTATTAACAGTTTTAATGTTTAAGTTCTTATGCTGTGCCACTTCTTCAGTACCACCTCTAACATAATTTTGCTTTTCCCCCATATGCAAAGTAACATTCTGTGCATTTACTACCAAATCTCTAAAAGATTTGCTTCCATTTTCCAAATCGTTAATATGTACCTCTTCACTACCCAAATGTGGCACTACATTATTTTCCGAAAAATTTCTGCTCACATACTCTTCCCGAATGACCTGAGACTCATTCACTACCGGTGCCAGATCTGCTTTGCATTTGGCACATGCATTCGTATGGAACTCTTTCGGTTTACAGTCCTCTACCACACGAACATTTTTTCCACTACTCATCTGCGAGTCAGGCACAGCAATACGCTTTGCGACACTACTTAGGTTTGAGTCTGCAATTTCCGACTCATTTGCCGGTTCATGATTTGAAATCGAAAGTAAATTATTCGTACATTGATAACCAACAAAAGGAATGGAAGAGTTTGAAAACTTAAAACAGAAGTGATTATAATCTATAATAGCATTATGTTTATGTAAAAACTTGTTACCAAGGATTACATTATATGAAATAGGAGCTGGTGATTTTAACACAAAAAATTCGGTAGGGAATCTTTCTTTTCCCAAATTTAGTGAAATAGTGGCTAAACATTCAACTTTAGTATCTTGTGAACTAAAGCTACGCAAAATTGTTGGTTTGTATGTTAGCAACATATGTGCAATGGGTACAGTATTTAAAGCTTCCTCATACACTAAATTAATTGAACTACCCGTATCAATCAATATTGACACTTCACTGCTCACTAATTTTCCTTTTATAATAGAAGAAGATGACAAAGAATTTGTAATATTATGACAAATATTATTTTCCTCAAAATGTGATGTTTGCCTATCAAAAGTTTTTCTATTATTATAATTGTGCATGGGATATCTACTCTGATTCCCAGAAGAATGATTTTTGGAATTTTGCAAAGATTTATATGACTCCTTATTTTTATAATTTTGCGTTCCTTGCTTTCTATACTTCCACTCATTTGCAGACATTTGCCCTCTGTGTCTTTCACCCTGGTGATACCTAGTTCCAGGACTGGTATAAATTTTCCTACATTTTATACCGTACACATCTCTTTTTTGAAAAACCTTTTTCCAACACTGTTCTTGAACGTGACCTAATTTACCACATTTGTCACACTTTGGACGCGGTGAACGCTTTTCGTTAACTTTATCTGAATTAAACTTAAATTTTTCTATTTTACCCCTAAGAAATTCAATGTCCCTTTCCTGTTCTAACACTTTTCTTTTTAAATCTGACATACTTTCACTTCGATCTGGTGTGAGAACATATTTTTCTGGTGTGAGAACACCTTTTTTTGTAAGTACCGGATTAGTCAAGTACATAGCATTATTTTCATTTAAAATAGATTCCTCAAGAATTGCAAGTTTTCTAGCCGAATAAAAATCTCTAGGGTTTTGTGACAACACCAATCTTTTTAGTTCCGGATATAAACCATTAATAAATGAAGTTTTCAAAAGTGTTTGCCTGATTTTATTCTCACTTTCGGAATCTACATCTTCCGGAACAACCTTAAATGAAGCAGCTTCGATTCTCATCGAAAACTGTTTAACCGACTCATTTGGTCTCTGTGTAAAGTTCACGAGTGAAATTATGTTTTTAGTAACATTTTCGGTCACTTCAAAATGATCTTTCAAAATGTGAATAATTTCCTGCAAATTTTTACAATTTCTGTGCTTTGGATTCTCTTCAATCAATCTATTTGCTTCCCCCTCTAAATTCAATCTCAAACAAACCAATTTGTCACACTCACTCCAGTTTGCATGAGTGGCTACTAAATTTAACTTTTCCAAAAACTGTGACAACGAAAGCTCTGAATTTCCCGAGAATTTTGGAATATGATGTGCGAACTTAGGTGTGAAAATATGGAATGATTTTAACATGTTATCATTTACCGATGAAGCACTGTTTTGATTTGGCAAAGTGCCAGAAGAAGAATTCAGACATACCGGCGATTTATCTGATATATTTTCCTCATTAGATTTAGCTTTGTGGCTAACATTTTTAATTTTACTTTTAGAATTAACAGAATCCGACTCAGTAGCAATATCAAGCGACAAATTCAAGGAGGAATTTAATTTTTTACTTGAATTTTTACTCATCTTACCGACATTTACTTTTTTGTTTCTAGTAATTGGAGCCATTTTGCATAACAATCAAATATACTCGTATAGTTTAACACAATATGCAATTGCAATGTTCTTAAACAGTATTTACAATAAAACCAGTTTTTATCAAATCAAATGACATAAATATGCAAACAAATCAATTTTTTTTATCAAATGGCACATATCAAATTCCAAGAACACTCGTTTTTGAGAATACCGAAAACAGAACATGGAACTCTGTTTACTTAAGAAAACACTCATTTTAGCACAACGGTAATTTTTAACCTTCAAAATTTCAATTCTTAAGAAAATTTTTAAAAATTTTAATTCTCTCAGCTCTTCCCCACTCACCGAGAAAAGTAACGGCACCAATTCTGTCGCGAACGTTTTGGTATACTCGACAGAGAAGACAAAGTTTTGAAATCAAACACATTTATTAAACATGAAATAACAAGGCAGTTGATCGAAAACAGTGGAGTACAAGCATTTCTCGCAATAACTCAGAGTTACACTCGGTAGGGTGACCATTAAGAACACCCCTGGAGGAAGAGGAACCAAGAGAATACACATATTTTCTGATACATAAAATAAACACAATATTCCTCATATTATACTTGACATTTATATATCACATTTGTATACTTTGAACATATACGACATTTTCATATAACATCATCAATGACTTGATACTCACGAGGATTTGACAATTAACACTCTATTCGTTAGGTGGAAGACTAAATATATATAAAACTTTACCTCGTCTCTTTTAAATATAACATTTACAATTCTGTACCATGGGAAAGGATATCAGGATGGACTCTCGGCATAAACTCATCGAGATTCTTGCGCAGAACAAAATCCATAATGGTCGGGAAACTTGACTACACAACATCATGCTGGCGGAATTCGACATCTTGGTTGGTTACGGAGATTGGTTGATTCGTACCTTAGGACACAAGGAGGAGTCAGGCAAATACAAATCGCTGTAAAATGAGCTTTCCCTCTAGCCCTATTAGCGATTCAAGCCGACCAGTGAAAGAACCATTTTCTCTTTTCACAAGACTCATTATTCCATTACTACCAGGCTGATTCATTTAAAAACACGAGTGACTCATCTCTGAACCGAGCCAAACGACTCTACGCACAACTTGTCGAACTATGTTACATATTTTAATCACATCCTTCCACTTTCAAAATTAATCCACCTTTTCTTAAAATTCGCGATCATACGCGAATCAAACACACACGTCTACATTTTTCCACGACTCCTTCCACACTGCTTCCAAAATCCTTTTTCAAAACCGCGCGTGCGCAAAACCTGCAAGTTCCCAACTAGCGACTGAGAAGCGAAAATACAAAACTATTACTATTTTTCTGGAACATAAACACTTTTGCGATTTTAGAGTTCACTTCCCTTAAAAGTCAATGTAATTGAAAACATGTAGAAAAGACATTTACATTTCGAAATTGACACTTTCAATCACACAGAAATAAAACAATACTTTAATATACAATTTTAACACAGAGGTGTGAAAGCCTTATCACAATATTATGCGATATATTGGGTGACATCATTCTCATGGATCTAGCTCGTTCCATTCATGGGAAAAGGTACTTTGAGAAATACTTTTGCATTTGAACGCCAATAGTCATTTATATGCTATAAGAATAACTTATTTCTCCGTTTATAACTCTGCGCGATTTTGGCGACGAATTTGGCATAATATCGTCAACTTGGCGACTTTTTAAAATGTTGTCAAATTAACAAAAATGTCGTCAAATGAATAAAAATGACGCTAAATCAATGAAAATAACAACTGATTGATGAAAATTTAATATCTTGGAAAGAATATAAGTATCTACTAAAAGAAAACCTATTTTTTTACTGTAAAAAAATTCATTGCATTATATAAGGAAAGTCATGTGGTGCCCACATCGGATTTTTTTGGATCGCAATATAAAAGTCGTTAATGTTTTTTAACAAGCGAAAAAAAATACATATATTTTTAAAGTGCACGAAAATTCGTTTGCTAATCATTTTAATTCCGTTCAAAATTTGTTTTAAAGATGATTTCTCGATCTTATAGATAATGCCATAATGGTGAAAACTCTGCAGCAATATTTTTGGTATTTAAGGAACTGCTTTGTTCTAAAAGATAAATGACTAAAACACTAATTTGAATTTTAAAAAAAATGGTGAGGCATATCGTCTCGGGGTCTCAAGTATATGTATACCAGCATTCATGTCCGTATGATATTTAAATATTCAGCTGTACAATTATTCAGACAGACATTATTATAGACTGTTTAATCCTTAGAATTATTCGCAAACGCATTTAAAAAGATAGGGAAACTATCGTAATTTTTTTCCATATTTATTCTATAACAATCTGAATGTAGCCTGCAGATTGTGAAGGAAAGTCTTATACGACTTCTTGAAGACATTGCAAACATGTTGGAAATATTTATGGTCTATGTTTAGATGTAGAGTAGATGTAAAGGGGTATTAGGATATTATCCTTAAAATCTTTTGCTTTCTTTTCTTTATGTTATTTTATGAAAAACGAATTCTGCAACTGAATAGTTTAAAACTTATATATTTTTTAACATTTTTATGGATGTTTTTTGATACATTAGTAGTAAAACGTGTTATAGGTTCTAAAAAGCAGGAAAAGCAATAGTATGCACCGGACATGAGACAAGCCCCCACTTTTTGTTATGCGATGGACTTTCATTTGTGGTTAAGAAAATTAACGATGACCTCAAGGCACATGAGTTCCGTGGACTCAAGCAATGCCTCAGGCATAAAGGTGATTATTCAATGGATAGCGTGGACGGCCTTTTACAGCCCACCGAGTCAATGAGCAAACACATGCCGGAAAATCATTGGGAACAAGGGAGTGGGGGAGGTCACAGAGTACTCCGTGCAACAGAATTCAAAAAGTTCACTTTTTTTTTTTTACTTTTGACTTTGACTTTGTAACTGGAGTTGAAAAGGTGAAGTCGGTCACTTTGATTTGTGATGTTGACCTGAAAATGTGAAGAGAGCAAGTGCTCTTAAAATTAGCTGTGTGCAGTGAAGCTCAGTTGAATGTTCCAATACTTCTGGACAAAGATTCCATGCCAAAGGCGATGCACCAAAAATGAACAAAGTAACATTTTATGAATGATATTTGAGGAGAATAATATAAGACTGGTTGTATGTTAGTAACTAGTCTTCACTGTATATCACAATTCTCCTTTTGTATACAGAATCATCTGCAGTAATATTGGAGATTGATTATTTGCAAATATAAAATATAACGATGAATTGAATTTTGAGCGAATTTAACATAAATAAAATTTTAATAAAATTATAATTTGACCAATAATATATCTTCATTGTGTGCTAAATCTAAATGTGTGTCTATTAATCAATTTTATTTTCACACAATGCCGGATATATATAACTATAAATTTACTTGTTATCACAACGGCAATGTACCATTTTAAATTCCCGGCCACTCAAAAAGTTTTAAGCTAAAGCTTAAGCTCATATAATTTTTTTACAAGACAGTTTCACAGTTTTCTTAGAAGCATATATGCTGAATCGGAATGGTTTTTGGAGTATAAAATCACGCTGAAGTAGTTTGAAATGTTCAGTTTATTATGCTAATTGCTGCAGTATATATATATATATATATATATATATATATATATATATATATATATATATATATATATATATATATATATATATATATATACCCGACCAGTTTATGATACTTTTCATTTCCGAACTTCTTTTTCCCTTGCTTATGCATCGTGATATCTGTTGGGAATTTTATATATATGCATATATATATATACTTAAATATAGATAACTATAAATTCTACTGCAATTTATAGTAATAAATATTCGCAGTTCTATAATATTTATTTCAAATTTTTACTTTCCAAATTAACGACGGCTTTGTCAATTATAAATTTCATTTCCCGCCATAATAATTAGATTTTAATTCTCCAATGAGTTTAATGCTTGTCGGTGGCATAGTTTAAGATTAATTAGCAATTTTCAAGTACCGCGTGTTTAGACGCTAAGCGATAGATTTCAATTCATCTTTAATTTCACTAAAACGCAGTGTTGATAAATTGTTCCATTCTCATCAGCGATCATCAATTATGTCAGTGGCCAAAGTCTTCAATAGTGATCGAAGAAGACTATTTTGAAATTTAGAGGAGACTGAAAGATATGATAAATTTGCAAATATATGATGCTCCAGAAAACTTGCAATGGCTCTTCAGGACTAGTAAAATATGTCACAAAGAGTGCAGTGTTGCTTATAAATTACATAGAGACTTTATTATTAGAATATCGAGGTCGCAAAATCATATTATTAGAAATTTATCATAATGCCTTAACATCACTTTCAAAATTCCAGTTAAAAGTCTAGAATTATGTGAATGAACCTAAATTCAAATATTACTTTAAGCAAAATTGAATCTTTAACTTATTTTATTTAGCTTTATAATATACAGGATCCTTTCCTGAGTCTTTTATACATTCCTTTAGCTTTCAATTAAAGTGTTCCATTGTAGGGCTACAAAGGCTGAATCTACTGGTAGAAAAGCGACTATGCGCTTTCAATTGAGAAAGTTTGCAACTTCTCTAGCCGCGAACTGAAGAAATTAGAATTCCTATCTCGTAAACGAAGCAAGATAGGTGAAATTTTTCAATTACAAAATTTTAGTCCGTTCTGCATTTTGTATAAGAAGATGTGTGATGTGAACATAATATGTAGAAATACTATAAAAATGATGTTAACTATAATATATAATTATTGAACTGTATAATTTTCAGAAATTTTATAAAACACCATTTATTTTTACCGAAAAATTTATTCTTAATTAGTGTTCTAATAAAATGCTGTTGCAGATTTTATAATACATTTTATTTTTAAAATAATTTGCAGTGATCGAAAATCACGTCAGTTATGTACTGTTTCGTACTAGATAATATACGTATGCAAAGTTCGATACTATGAGTATGCAAGCTTCTAGAGGGACTGCAAATGCTTTCGTAAAACTTCCTCGATTTTGTCGGCTTCTGGGCGAGCAATTGAAAGTCTGGCTTGTGTGCTGTCACGTGGTTGATGTTGTAAGTGTATCCAACATATTCAGCTTTCCAGATCACCAGTTAGGTGTGTAATGGATCTGGAAATATTTTATTATCACCTCTTTTCACGGAGCCTCCCAGGAGAAAAATCGAAAATCTAGTTTCTTTAAATTATGCTCAGTGGTAGATACAGTAACTGTTAAAAAACCAAGAATAATCGGTCAAAAGAGGGGAATTCTGGACAGGCACTCGTTATTATACAGATATATTATTATGTAGCCAACAAAAACCTCTTCCAATCTTGAAAATGTTTCAAATCATAGCCTCGTATTATACAGACATATATATTGATACTGTCTTCAAAGAACAAAAGTTTGGTGTTAATAATACTATTTCTGCTGAATAATTTGACTCATTTTTGCAAATGATATTCCTACTTACAACAATATCCCGTTCCATTGGGAAGACATAATCTGGTTAATGTTGTCATATGGATAATTTTTTACACATTGTAATTCTGGAGTCGTTAGATTTTACTTTAAGTAGACCCTTTTTGTTTTTCAAAAGAATTTATTAATAAAATATTTATTTTTGGAGTCATATAGTAGGGTTTTAAATGGTTAGTATAAATTTTTCGTAGAAATGATTATATCCTGGTTATTTTCGGGTATCTGCAATTAGTAGCACATTTTTCTAAAAAGTCGCAGAGCTGTGAAATTGAATTTAACTAAAAGGAAGATTACAGTATCTCTATATATACTAATTGCCAAGTGTCCGTCTGTCTGTCTGTCTGTCATGATTTGTTTAGGCACTTCCCGAAAATATAGAGATTTGCAATTTGGTACATGGCTTGGTCGTTCGACAAAACCCCCTGGAAAAATCAATTTTTTTGGAAACGTTCTCCAGGGCAGGGGGCTGCACACCAAAACGTTCGAAAAGTGAAATGATAAGAAAATCTGTTTTGTGATAAGATAGAGATTTCAAATTTGGTGTATGGGTAAACCGTTTAAAAGGAAGAAAGTGTACAATTTCAGATTTCGAATATTTTCTACTTAAGGGATTGCCGCAGACTAAAATTTTCGATTTACCGAATAAATGAGAAACGGCTACTTTAAAATTTGATATAGGTTTTTAATTTGGTAAATGGGCTAATCAGTTGATGAAAACACCCAAAACGAATATAGTTTTCTAAAATGTTTGTTTAGGGGGTGCTCCACACCAAAACGTTCGAAAAGTTAAATGATTGGAAAGTAAGCTTTGCGATAAGATAGAGATTTTAAATTTGGCGTATGGGTAAACCGTTTGAAAGGAAGAAAGTGTACAATTTCAGTCTATATATACTAATTGCCAAGTGTCCGCCTGTCCGTCTGTCTGTGTCTGTCTGTCTGCCACGCTTTGTTTAGGCACTTCCCGAATATATAGAGATTTGCAATTTGGTACACGGCTTGGTCGTTCGATAAAACCCCCTGGAAAAATCGAATTTTTCGGAAACGTTCTCCATGGGGGAGGGGGGTGCTCCACACTCCGTTCGAAAAGTGAAATGATAAGAAAGTATGCTTTGCGATAAGATAGAGACTCCAAATTTAGTGTATGGATAAATCGTTTGAAAGGAAGAAAGTGTACAATTTTATATTTCGAATATTTTTTTATTAAGGGGATGCCGCACACCGAAATGTTCGATTTACCAAATAAATGAGAAACGACTATTTTAAAATTTTATTGAGGCTTGATATTTGGTATATAGGCGAATAATGTGATAGTAAACCCAATAAAAATGAATTATATCAAGAATGTGTATTTAAGGGGGGTGGGTATTGCATACAAATGCATTCGAAAGGTGAATTGATAGAAAAAATGCTTCGCAATGAGATAGATACTTCAAATATGGTGTAGGGGTAAATAAAAGGAAAGGTAGAAAGTGTGCAATTTCAGTTTTCCAACATTTGCTATTGTAGGGGGTGCCGTTCACTAAAATATTCGATTTGTCGAACAAATTGAAAACGCCTTCTTTACAGTGTGATAGAGGCTTGAAATGTAGTATATGGGCTCATCATTGGAAGAGCAAACCAAAGCTGAATGCGGTTTTCCAAAAATGTTCATTTAAGGGGATGCTACACAGAAAAACATTCGAAAGGTTAAGTGATAGAAAAATATGCTTCGCAATAGGATATATACTTCAAATTTGGTGTACGGAGAGATAGTTTAAAAAGAAGAAAGTGTGCAATTTCAGATTTCCAATATTTGCTACTTTAGGGTGTGCGGTACACCAATTCGTTCGATTTTCCGAATACATGAGACACTCTTCCTTTTAAATGTGATAGAGGCTTGATATTTGGTATATGGCCCAGACATCTGATAAGAAACTCAAGATAAACAAAGTTTTTCAGAAATGTTCATTTATGGATCTGCTCCACAGAAAAACATTCTAAAGGAGAAATGATAAATTAGCATGCTTCAGGGTGAGATAAAGACTTTAATTTGGTGTACGGGTAGATAGCTATAAAGGACGAAGTTCACAATTTAAGTTTTCCAATAATTTCTTCTTTAGGGGTTCTGCACACCAAAATATTCGATTTGCCGAATAAATGTGAAACGCGAATTATTCGAAAATTTACATTATTCAGGGATTGCTTATTGTGAGACCGTTGATTTTCAACAGGTTTTCGGCTATTTTATATAATTCCCTGATTCACCTTTTTTTTTTAATTTCGAAGTAATGTGGATTCCTTATTCCTTCTTTAATTACGCATTTATATATAACATTAAAATTTTCTAGAACAAACTCAGAAGTACCCACGGTTGCGATTTCTATTTCTAAGAGGAACTACGAATCAATGAGATTGAGTTAGTATAATACATATGATATGAACCTCGCAAGTTTACATTTCTGAAAGTCATATTTTTATATTTGTTATATAATCTTTGCTCCCCAAAATATTGCTCAATAATATCCAATGCATGCTATTGTTGAAAACAATTTTTTATTCTTCATGAAAACTTTGAAGGATTTCACCCTAATAATTATAGTGTCATTAAATATTTGTAATGGGATGGTCTATGTGAGAGTTAAAATAAACTGGAGGACTGGAGGCAATATCTAGTTTTCTACGGGAAAATAGTGGAGGCAAACTATTGACATATTTTTCAATTTATGTTCTGCATTCACGTTAACAAAATATAGGCAGTATATCACATACATTTTTTTATCAAATGGTCAGGCACTTGACTTCCATCATTCGCTTATATATCGGCCAGAAACGTGAACCATTTAGCCGTCCTGGGACGTTACCCCAGGCGCACCAGAGAGGAGCGGAACACACTACGCCCAACAACACAACATCCATGTTTTAAGTAGGACTCGAACCCACAACGCGGCGGTCGAACGATCGCTTGGAAACGCTCGCATTGACCGCTCGACCACCGCGTCGGCATATCACATACATTTGATCTCAATGGTGTCAACGGTTTTTATGATTATGATGGGCCGTTTTGTTGATAAAATCTCGTTTTAGAACTAAACTATATATAGTTATTTTACTTTATTCGCTTTAGCATCTATATAATGTACGCAACTTGCCACCTAAATTTGGTACAAAATTTGATTAAGTTATTTTTAAAATTACGAAGGTCGATTTGACACACACTCACACACGCCCACATGCTCATATATACAAAAATGTTTGTGGTATATAAGCAACCCAACGGTATATTTACAGTAAAACACGATATCTGATAAAATCCTGATTACAATCATTTTCTGAAGATACATTGATTAAAATAACTTTTGCTTAATCAACTGCGAAAAGCATTTCTATCAAGAAAAGTCACAATTGCTACCACCATACATTCCACTAGCTAAGTAAGAGAATAAATTAATGCATTCATATCATTGCACTATATAAATATCAACAAATATATTGCATCCTAATATAACCAAACTTGATATACATGCAGGTACGATATCTGAAGTGTTCTCTAATATGTCATATCATATAAAATATCCATAGAACTGAAGCAACGTGATAAATGGAACTTGTTGATCTAGCTTCATAGATCAACATGGTGATGATATTAATGGGTTAATCGTTTTCTATAAGGGTGGACCCTCCACCTCATGGCCTATTGTGTTCGACAGTGGAGAAGGATTGCCTAGTTCCATGGTTCTGGGCGATAGAGATGTAACTAAATATTACAAATTTTGTTGGCAACAGGTGGATTAATTGCTTAATTTTGTAGAGAGAGAGAAATAAGTCTCCATTATGTGAAGTTGTATGACACATATTCGATACATTTAAATCTCTAGTTATGCAGATAATTGAATTTGAAAAATAAATAAAGAAATGTATTTAAAAAGAATAGACAAAATGTTTGCTAACGTAAGAGACAGTAATTATTAATTTATATGCGATTTGATCCGTAGAATTCGAATTTTTCTTTCAACCTAATTTTTATCTTGATTTAGTGTATATTTCTCATTGTGATTCAAGTATTTCAGGCCCTAATTAAACAGGTTCCATGATTTATAGTAACATGTAATTTAGTGTGTTATTTTTGTGTATATATTCTAGTTCTTTGGATTGTTAATCT
Source organism: Amaurobius ferox (assembly GCA_951213105.1). Lineage (NCBI taxonomy): Eukaryota > Metazoa > Arthropoda > Arachnida > Araneae > Amaurobiidae > Amaurobius > Amaurobius ferox. Next base: position 60,454,098 of record OX578140.1, read on the forward strand.
TAACGGTCTCGCCCGTCCTGAGCCCGTCCTAAGAATATATTCGGGTTTGGGGAATAATTCGAGAACTAATGGAGAATGTACGTCCAAATTTGGTACGTCGTGTTCTTTTGTGATGTATTTTAATACTTTGAATTTTGATCAAATATATACCACTCTTAAAATGATCATTTGCAATGGTGAGAATAAACTTTTTCTAGATTTAAAATTTCTAGACTGATATTATAATAATAAAAATGTGGCTAACTAAAGTGTATTTACATATGCAAATGAGACAACAGTATGCCGTCTATGATAGAATAGTCTGCTGTCTGATTGTCTGCTATGTCATTTCATATGTGATATAAAATGTACTTATGGAATGAAATAGCAGACAAATTTGAGTTGAATTTTTCTTTTAAACAATTATATATTCAGCTAATATATATTGACGTTTTTAAATGGGTATATTCTCCTTAAATCATCAAATTATTAATTTTTTATTTTCTATTAGTGTTAAATGAAGTGTTTTAGATTATTTCAAGATTATATTATTAAAACTTTTTAAATAGAGAGCATTTTATTTTAAATTGATGCAATGGATGTACAAACCAAGTAATGTTATCTTACTTTACGATTGTTTTTCTCAAAACGTTTATTTCAATTTTACTTGCATTGGCGAGTAAACACTAATGAAAATCATTTTAAAACTTGATGGTATTGTATGGTATTGTATTATGTGCATATTTACATATTCCATTTAAGTGAAAATAAACGCATCTCATTTTAAAAAAATCTATAGAACATTTTGATATTTTTAGCATTTTATCACAAAATTGTACCAAAAAATATTATGCCACGCAATTAAATAATGCAAAAACCTAAATAAATCTGCAAATTCAAAGTATGCCCTATATTGCACGACACATTTTCAAACGAAATTTCACAACTTTTTGTAATGTGATGTGTAAAATTATTTATTATGCAGATGGATACATTTACTAAGATTTAATTTTGTGGATAAACCTTATTTATTTATATCTATTTGCTATGGCGTAAGATAAGCCCATCTTAAATACACACGATTTTAGTAAAAATGTCATATTTGTATATGGATGAAATTCGCAATATAGGTAAATTCATCAGAAATTGCAAATATGAGATATCTGGAACCGTTGCACTTGCATTTCAGCACATATACCAGTTTGTGCTTTCAGGGTAGTTAGAATTAAAGTATCCCTATTAAGAACACTGTAGGGAAAAAACAGTGGTCATAAGAAAGCCAAATCTGTGTGGTATGCATTTCAAAACATATGGAAACGAATGACGAAAAAAAATTCAAAAATGACAGATATGCAATGCCCGATATGCTGAGCAATGGAAAATCACCATCTATTTAAACAGTTCCCCTTATATTCTCCAAAAATAACTGTTTGAATTGGGTTTACTGCAACATTTCTGATTGGCCGCTATTTTTTAACACTTTACAACAAAGTTGAAAAGTGTTTATGACTTTGTTCATTCTGTCTGTCTGTCTGTCTGTCTGTCTGTCTGTCTGTCCGTTAGCACGATAACTGCCGTAAAAATGAGTTTATCAAAATGAAATTTTAGTATGTTGTTCAGACGGTCTGTAGGACCTATGGGAATATAAATAAATAATATCACCCAATTAGTTTTTTATTGAACCCGGGTTGAAAAAATGAAATGCATTGAACCCTATGGGACCTAATTTTTCAAACATTTTTTAAGTAAATTTAAAATTCACGAATTGCTTCGAAATTTTTAGAAAATATTCACATTATCCCATAGAATATATATAAAAAATTCAGTAAAATATGTTAAGTAGTTTTTTAATTAAAAAAATTATTTAATATAGGGAAAAAAACAAATTCAATTAAATTCTGATTTTGGGATATCTTCCAGAAAGAAAAGAGAGAGATATTATATAATAAATATCTCTCCATTTGTTTAAACGTTTTGCATATGGGAGTGGCTTCATATTTTAAAATAAATTTGGTAGATAAAAATTTTTCATTTTTTTTAAATTTTATATAACTCTTCATGATAAATTTAATTGATGGCATTTTAAATGCACTTTCCTACGTCCTAGAGAGTTAAAATTTGGTACACAGCTTAAATTTGTTGAACATTTTATTCGACAAAAATTTGATGGATCTTTAAATATAGATCATACATTTTTTTCGAAATGGCCTGAAAATAATCCCCGTTCACTTCTATAAACCATTGGTGTAATATTGTTAAAAATTCTGATGTGGACAGCACATGTCTTTCTCTGCAGACTCATATTCACGTTATCTTTATTTCTTCAATAATAATTTGAGTTTATCTGCACAAAATAACAGCCATAAGTATTTTAAATGACATTGAATTTGCACGTTAAACTTAAATTTGGTTCTCATTTGATAGCTGGACTTATTGTCAAAGGTGGCGTAGCGAAAACGCGAAAAAACTAGAATATCTCAAGAACGGCTAGTCCTAGAGTAATGGGGTTAGTCTTATTCTTTTTGTTGTCAAAAATCACATATAAAATAGGAATTTAATTGATATAATTGAGCACACGTAGTCTTTTATTTTCATATATAACGATTTTTGCTGGCCATTTCGCAAAAATAGCCCGTTCCTTTTTCCCGAATCGTAGTAGAATAACCTACAAATTATTTATATACAAAATTTTGTTAAATTTGGTATATAAATCACTTGTAGGTTATTGAAATATTATACTCCAAATTTTGTTAAATTCGGTTCATTAGTTTTTAGCTAGAGTGGATAAAGGCAATTTCTGCGGCCATTTCGCAAAGAAGGCAAATTCTTTTATTACGAATCGTACTATAATCTAATGAACATCAGGATTTCCCACAAAAAACATACCTACCAAATTGTATGAAATTCGGTCCATTAGTTTTTCAATTAGAGTGGATGTAATATCCACACAGACACACAGAAACATACACAGATACACCCTTACACACACAGACGTCTTCCTAAAAGTAGTTTTTTCGTGTTCTAGAAGTCCCAAAACGTGTAGATCCTTTGAAAATTCGAGTTCCGATCTTCGGCACGATTCCGATACTTTGAGTACATACACATACACATATATATTATCTGTGTATTATCTGTGTATCTAAATTCCGTGCCTATGCAATTACAATAGTTGTGATTTTAAATGATCCCTAAACTTTTATTATTTCTTCAAGGAAGCCTAATTTTAACATATGCAGAATGCAAATATCTCAAGTGATTGTAAGATGAATTACATAAGAATTGCTGAATTTTTTTCACACAAAATTATTTAGCTCTGTAGTCTGGAATACAAGTTATATGAATGAAATATTCATTGATTTTGCATAAAGAATCAGATGATTTATATTTCGATACAGTTTTAAATATTTAAGTATAATAAATTACTGTAGTACTGTGATAATGTAAAAGATATTACCACTGAATGAATCACATTTTAGAAATTTTTAAATGAAATTACATTTCAGTTGGAAAGTGTTTCATAATCAATGCTTATGCATGATTGATCTTTCTTGTTTTTAAGAAATCTACCCACAAGGACCAACGACATATTCTCTTACTGCTCAGCGTCATAAGGACATGTTGCAAAACTTCGTTGTTACTCATCTCCAAAAACGAGGATGTCTCAACCTCACCATATTCCAACAAGATGGAGCACCTCCCCTCATCGGTTGCCCTGTCTTGCAGTTATTGCAACAACATCTGTCAGAAAATTGAGTAATCGTTCCATAGATATGGCGTTCCCGTTCACCATATCTAAACCTTCATGATTTTTGTCGATGGATTTAACTGAAAATCATGGTTTATCATGGAGATATTCGTAACCTTGCAGATTTGAAGGACATGCTTCACTATATTTTGTATTCTGTAAATTTAAATCAAAATCTCTCTAAATTCGAATCCGGAATTCTCTTATTCGAGTCCTGGACTGTGTGAGAAATAAGCTAAATTAAACTGAATCGAGGATATTTCGGAATATCTCCAAGAAAGAAGTGTTGTTGTTGTTGAGACCCAGACCGTCCGACCTACCAGAAAGGTGTAAGGTAACTGTATGGACGGCCGGTAAGTGCCACCCAATTTAGACCGGAACCCAGTGGGGGTGGCATCCACAGGGACCGTACCCTCCTTCCCCTACCACCAACCTCTCGGAAGGACTTACGGACCCACATGTTTAACGTGATCGTACTCCGCATGAACACGGCGGCATTTGTAGCAGCGTGCAAATCTAGCGCGCAAACCACGGGGATACCGCACCCGAGATGGCCAACAGCACGCGGCGTTCCGAGGTGGTCACCCACGAAGTACTAACCGCGCCCGATGCTGCTTCACTTCGGTGATCTAACGAGAACCGGTGTTTTCAGCACGGTAGGGCCGTTGGCCCCAAGAAAGAAGTGTGAAAATGCAAGCCCCGATATAAAGGTATCTCTTTCTTTCGAGTTACCTCCTACCTACACAGAAGTGTAATGAATATGTTTGGACAGCCGGGCCCATACCCACAATATAGACTGGAACTCGGTAGAAGCAACATCCACAGAGACCGTACCATCCTTTTCATGCCACAAATCTTGTGACTTAACCAATAGGATACCATGTCCATAGGAAAAATATTTTATTTCGTTCTTTCTTTCTTTCGATCCAGGCAGTTCGGACTATCAGAAAATGTGTGCTACCTGGTTTTGGACGGAAAGGGCAGATCCACACAATTTGGAGCATACACAGGGACCATGCATTCTTTCTTCTTCCTCCAACCTCTCGAAAGGAGTTTTAGAATTAGATCGTGCGTTATTCCGCTTAAACACTTGGATAGTCTGAGAAGCACAGGGAGTCGAAATTGGATCCTACATTTGCAATTCTTCTGCCTCAACCACTAGGCTATACTACCACCGAAAAAAGCTCTACCATAGGTGATTGTTTGAGGAACATGTACCAACATTTCACATCGCTGTTGTTGTTCCTGCGTAATTTCAAACTGTAGAAACGACAGTACATATTTCATTGAACATGTTTCCTCCCAAACTCACTCCAGTCTAATTTTATTACATTATGACAACTATGCATTCATTTAGCGCAAATTTATTGCCAACAGAAAGGTAGTTATGATTTTATACAGTGCTATGTAATTATAAAGTTAATCATTAAACATATAACAAAATGGTAGATTATTAAATATATTCCAATCAAAAGTACTAAATGTATATCCTCATTATCTCTTCTCCATAGATATTAATTTTATACGTACAACTGAATAAGATATTTTAAATACCAATCATATAAAAATATAAAAGCGATAATAAAGCTTGCTTCTCTGATTAGTTTTCTGAGATATTGTTCCATCTAATGCGTCTATTCACAACTGTTATAACTAATGGCAGGATGCATTTGAACTTTATCACAATTATCACCATATCGTTGAGTAGAAAGATAGCACAAACGTCGAGATATCGTTAGATGGATCATTTCCCATCTATATAGATATAATTTTAAAGATAAGCAGTGGCGTGTTTAAAAAATTAAACATAAATATTTTATAAATTTAAATATTACATGTTGAACGTTTTAAAAGTTTAACATATGTAAATCATACTGTGTATAATAGATATGGACATTTAAACTTTTTAATTATTGTATTCGAAAATACTGCAAAATGTAATTTAATTTTAGTAAATATAAATGATTGTAAGTTTTAGAACAATTATAAATACACTAATGGAAACATAAGTTGCCATAGTAACAGTTCATCTACTAATACGGTTAAGGTCTAAACATTAGTTCCACAGGTTCCAGGTTTAATGTCCTAGTATCAGAACTACCCTGATCATGTTAATACTAGTTCCTGTTCTCTAGTGTTATTTAAGCATAATATTTTATTATTTCTACAATATGTAGTTTGCTTTCTAATAAAATCATAGTTAAATATGTGTACATTCCAATCTTATTATATCGAAGTTGATTTCTTTAATATAAAGCCATTGTTAAAATGTTATGTATATTTCTATATAAAATTACTTTAAAAATCCAAAAGAAACTACTTATAAAGTTATTCAAAAAGTAATATTTTCGAAATTCAAGAACATAGGTGTTATTCGAAATCGTTGCCCATAAATTTAGCTATTTTGACCTACCACTATCTTTTCGTAAATTGCTTAACAACCAAATTCCCAACTATGAAACTTTGCGAATGTAAATATTTTTGTTTGAAATGTAGTACAGAATGTATATCGTGTGAACGAGGAAAATCAATTACAGGTTTTAGTAGTATAGATAACAAAATCCAAATGATCAATGCAGATGGTAGGAATGCGAAGCCTGCCCAGAACGGGCTTCAAACCTACGGAATCTGTATTGCAAAACATGCACTTTTAAAACTGTCGTGTTCAAGTCTGTGACTGGGGTTAAATAGCCTGTTTGATTGCATGCTTTAATGTTTTTTCACATAGCAAAATTCAGAGAATTAGTATCGTTGGGGTAATGTAAGATTTGAAAACCAATCTTCATAGACTGGGATTCAAATTTTAAACCTCTTGAACGTAAGACTCTGAAAACTCCTGTGCCAGGATATGGTGGATGGTGGATGGTGGTGGGATAGACTGAATAATTAACTGAGTTTTTAATGGTATAGATACATTATCGTGTCAATAAAATGTCTTATAAGAAGAATCAAACATGAGAATCTTCGAGTTTTTAGATAGAGGTGAAACTTCCAGTTTGATCTAACTATTCATTCTGCACGTTTTATGTAGGCTACCTGTCATAAAAGATATGACATTTTGTGCAATCCTAATTATTGCACAGGATTTAAGAACCTTTTAAACCTTTTTTAATTTAAATCATAATGAAGTTAAAGTTAATATTTTACAAAGTTTCTTTTTAAAAGTATTCTAAAGACATTCGCCTGGCAAAAGAGCCATTTTCAAAATCATTTTCACACGTGATGTAACATCTGCAGGATGAGGTCACAGCTGCAAAAGAGAGCAGTCTACAGCACCCCCCCCCCTTTAGCACATGCAAGGAAGATTTTACATTGCTTAACCCGTAACGGTCAAAATTCCTTCACAGCCACAAACTTTGTTTCCCACAGAAACCTTATACTGGAATTCTGCGCCCTTCAAGTTCACATGGGCAGTCATTTGAAGATGGCCATTTTCACTGTCAACTTCCAAAAATAATGGGGAAAAGTTACTCCCACTTTACAGTACAGCTGGACAAAAGTAGCGGATGGACATGACACTTCAAGGGGGAATTCAACATCATATCCCCTTGGATTTTGCATTATAGCAGGCTACATCCAATAAGAAGTTCCGTAAGCCAAGGAGTAGCCAATTACAGATGTTACTGCAAGAGCGCTATGACTAGCGCAGCAAAAATATAAAATAAAAAAAATAGAGAGGAGAGAGTCGTCGAAAAGTGTGGTCCGGCTCGCGCCGGCCACTCTGGGCATTTTCCTACAGAAATGATGACGACAAAAATTTGGCCGCACCATGCTGGTTAAGAATTTGCATGTACGAAACTACGGACAGGAGTCCGGATGACCCGAGCCATACTTTAGGCTTAGAGGCCCACTTCGCTCGTTATGTTTTTTTTTTTCTTTCCAAAGAAATGTTTCTAAATTTTGGTCTGTTGCTGACCTATACAAAAAGGAATGCTGGCTCTAAGATTGGAGCGACTCTATACAGGACTTGGGGTCCTAATGGCAGTAATTCTTTACTAATGGAGGCTTAAGCCTACATATACTCCGGAAATCAACTATGGAATGTTCATAATATCAATTGACAATGGCGACATCTTCTGACGAGCTGATAGCGGTGATATTGGAATAATCGATGGCTATGAAACGAAACTCTGCTCAATGGATACCCCAGCTACCTCTGTTCTACGGTTGACAAAGGCTGATTTATGGCCGAGAAACTTTACATCATCACTAATGCTGTGAAATAAGTCGGTGGACTCACAATTTGTGAAAAATAGAACCATTCCGAGCAAAAAAAAAAGAAAAGACGAACTTTATGTCACCGATGACAATAGCAGGTACCTCAACCCACAAGCCTCAGCATATCATGCCCGTAAGTTACTCAATTTCTAATATAGTAATTCCATTGTCCAATGACTCTAATTAATTAGAATAATATAATGAAGCGATAAAGATAAAAACTAAAACTGTGTTATTTGTAACTATTGATTGAGATAACAAAATGTAGCAATACTTTAAACAATTTTTAATGGATTGACATTCGAATCCTAGCATTTATTTACAATGCTTAAATATAATAATGATTGAATAATGTTAAATGAAACTCCCATAGAGACATAGATGAAAGAATATAATTACTAACATGACGAATATTAAAATGTAAAATTATAATGATGAAACATATTTAAATAATTTTAAGAAGTGTTATACGAGAAGTAATATAATTAAATATGGTTTATGTGATTATGAATTAAGTTGTTATTATAAGACTGTGCAATGGATAAATATTCCCTTCTCTCGAATATAAATAAATACATATATATATTAATAAATGTTATTTTGGATCCACACCTGCCTCTTCCTTTGACTCCAAGCCTTTTAAAATTAATTAACAATAATATGATTTGTTTCAGGAATCTTGGAGGGTAAGTCTGTTTATTTTTTAAAATGCTAGCCACTAGTGATCAAATTATTTAAATTTGAGTAATAGACCATAACTATTTATAGCTTAATGAAGTATACATTTAAGGATTTAATTATTAGAGTTTTTCGTGGTCTATATACTTCTTTAATTTTGTGTCAGGATAGATGCGGCCTTCAACATCCTGATACTACCATCTTCCGGATCCTAATAGTTTGGAAATGTAAATCTTAGACGTGAATCGTAAAATTTCTATCAAAATTTAAACCGTTCTTTTAATTTTTAATTATTATTGCATCTAACCAGCGATTCAATTTGTTTTAACGCCATTGTAAAAAACTCAAGTCCGAACCAGGATTTAAATTAAATATCTTAAAAAGTATCAAACTATGATATCTGCATTAAGCTACTGAGACAATATTCTTATAGCATGTAGTGTCAATGAACCCTGCAACTGTTACTATTAAACTAAGTTCATTGAGTACTGAGAATATTAATAATGTCATGCTTTATTATTTGTAATACATAATTTAAAATTAACATTCCTGGCATTTAAAATGGTACCGGCTTTTTTAAAATTTACCAATTGAAAATACCTTTATTTATTTCAAATTGGTAAATCGATGTGAAAAATGCGAAAGTTGGTTCCAGTGGAATCCAACCCAAATATTTCCGACACATTTCTTTTCCGAGTTCGTGACAAGGAAATCCGTAGTAGTCTATTTTCGGCACATTGCTTCACTGCTTACGCATTAGGGCTGATGATAGGGGTATTTTTTCTTTGCTATTCATTTTATCCATGTGAGGGGAAAAGGGTTAGATTTAGTGGTATTTGGAGAAGATTTTTTAAAAGTAATTTGATTTTAAGATAACTTAAACGCTTTATCTCATCGTAATTTAGAATATCTGCGTGCAGTAATGACATAAAACTTTGCATAAAATATATTATTGGGTTGAAAGACAGCTCAAAACCTATTAATTATTACTCTCATTTTATACCTAGTATAATATATAAGGAAAAAATTGTAAAGGGGCCGAAAATTCGAATTTCCAGTTTTCGACGAAGAGCACGTTTCAAGCCTCCCTGAATACGAATCAAATGATTTTGAGTTGTGTGTGCGTGTGTGTGCGTGCGTGTTTGTGTGTGTATTAAAATGTTCTGAACCCCACTCCAATTTGGAGTGCAATTTTGAAAAAAATAACAAAAAATCAAAACCTTTAAAAAAGTTATGTAAATATTCATTTGTGTAATTTTTTATTAGAAAAATATTGACTTAAACTTTAGAATAGTAGCATGAATCGTTCTCGAGGTCTTGCACATTTTTCAAATAAATTTATTAAAAAGTCAGAAATGAAAAATAAATTATTATCTATGGTAAAATACGTTAATTTTTCATATGTAATACCTAGCGATACATTTGTTGATATCATTCTCGTGGATCTAGCTAGTTCCATGCATGATAAAAATACTTTCTGTAATTCTTTTGTATTTGAACGCCAACCGTCATTTATCTGCTAATAGAATAACTTTCTTTCTATCCATAAAATTTCGCATGATTTTGCCGAAGAATTTGGCGGAATGTCGTTATTGAATCAATGAAAATGATGACTAATTGATGAAAGTTCAATATTTTGGAAAGAACATAAGAGTAGGCTATAAGACTAACCCATTTCTCCGTTCGTCCGTCTGTAACGTTTAGCGGACCTCCCTAACTTGACGACTATTTTAAATGTTAACAAAGTAACGAAGAGGTTGCCAAATTGATATAAATGACGCCAAATTTGAAGTAATGTGTCGAAAATTCTGATTTCCGTCATATGACGGCCATACATTCTACTATATAAAAATGTTTTTCTCTCCGTTTGTCTGTAATACTTGGTTATGCGTTTGGCAAACTTGGTGAGTAATTTAGCAAAGTATCCCCTATTTGGCGGTATTTTGCAAAATATAGTCAAAATTTCAGTCAAAATATAGTCAAAATTGCAAAAATGATACTAAATTAATAAAAATGGCTCGTAATTAATGAATTAATTCTTAAAATATTTTCATATATGGACTATATCGCTTATTGAGAATGCTATTAATATTGATACTTTTTTATGTAAAGTTTCGCGAAATTTAAGTTAATTGGGTACTGTGAAATGATTTTGCATATTGTCATCCAGAAAATGGTCAAATGTACATTTCTACGATAGACACACTGTACCGTGGATCTTATAGATTATTTTTTTATTGAAAAATTTGTATTTTCATTGCATCATATAAGGAAAGCCATGTGCTGCCCACATTATTTTTTTTTACTTTTATATACACTAAGAAAAGACTGCCTTTCTTGGAATCCAACATGGCAACATGGCAACATGGACTTCTTGGTTTGAAATGTTTAAGATGTGTGAAATTTAAATTTGAAATTAATGTATTTAAAAAGTAAACTAAATACACTACTCTGAGTCAATTGAATCCATCTGAGATGCTATGCATACACATCAATTATAAAATGTCCCTTTATTGAATTTTATTTCATGGATTGTTGAATATTGGAAAACGGGGTTACTGGGAAGATTTTAAGTCAGTTATTGCAATGTCGCAAATCAACTTCATTTTTCGAGATATTTAATTTTTGAAAATTTAGTGACATTTTCTTAAATTTGCCGACTTTTTTACAAATATGGTGATAGTTTTCAATTTGTCGATATATTCCAGAAAGTCACTTAATTTTCTATCGAGCTTTACAGAGATATGGAAGGGATTTTCTTATATATAATTACTAGCAGCGATTACCCAGAGTTGCGCGAGATTTACGATGAAAAACTCTGATAAAATTTACATCAGAACATATAGGGCCGTGAAACTTATACATTGTTTTTTCACTGTGAAAGAAGTAAATTCATAGCATTATGTAAGAACAAACAAGAAAGATCAATCATGCATAAAGCATTAATTATGAAACACTTTCCAACATCAATGCAAGTTTTTTAAACATCTCTAAAATGCGATACATTCCTCGGGAATATTTTAAAAATTATCACAATATTACATTAATTTATTATAATTGAAAATCTGAAACTTCATTGAAAACAATGAAGTTTCAGATCAAATCAATGAAGTTTCAGTTCTCCATTCAAATGACGGCAGTGAGATATAAATTGCCTGGATTAAACATCTCTAAAATGCGATACATTCCTCGATAATATTTTTAAAATTATCACAATACATTAATTTATTATATTTTAAAACTTAAAATTTCATCGAAAAAAATGAGCTTCATTCAAATGACGGCATTGCCTGCGGCATTGCCTGTTGCCTGCGATTTTCAAAAGTGACTAATACGTTCAATAAACTCCCACAAAACTCATTTAGAGTTTAATTAACTTCGACGTTTAAAACCAAAGATTTCCAGCATTTTCCATTCAGAATCACGGAGTTAGTGAATAGAACTCCTAGGAAAAAGTTTCGTTTTCCATTAATATCTCGACAGCCCCTGGTAGCCCCTCGTAAAAACTCAAAACTTGAACTAAAATTTGACTGAAGCTATTTCAAGACCATCCACCAAATTTCATCAAATTCGGTTCAGCCGTTCTCCCGTGATCTTGAATCATACATACGTACATACATACATGCATACATACATAAACACATACATAAATACATACATTTCTTCGTTAAATGTATAGATATATATAGCAGTACATAACGCATTAAATTGAAGGAAAACTGAAAAAAATCTGATATGGGCAACTTATGACTTTCCTTATATAATGCGATGAATTTACTACGTTTACAGTAAAAAAACAAGAAAGATCAATCATGCTTAAAGCATTGATTATGAAACACTTTCGAACTTTAATGCAATTTTATTTTAAAAAGTCTAAAATGCAATATATTCCTCGGTAATATTTTAAAACTTATCACAAAACTACATTAATTTATTATATTTGAAAACTTAAACCTTCATTGAAAAAAATGAACTTCATTCAAATGACGGCATTGAAATATAAATTGCCTGGTTTAAATATCTCTAAAATGCGATACATTCCAAGGTAATATTTTTAAAACTATCATAATACTACGAAAATTTATTGTATTTGAAAACTTCATCGAAAACAGCTGAAATTAATTCAAATGACGTCATAGAAAAAATAACACGCCTGGATCTCTCTAAAAAAACAGTATTTCACTCATAACTTTCTCCCATTCATTTCATTCATCACAAGAGTATAATAATTTATTTTATTTAAAAATTAAGACCATGGAGATACAAGTAATTAATCTCTATGCTTAAAACTTCATCGAAAAAAAATCGTCCTTCTCGTTATAAAATCAATTAATATTTCATTCATATCAGCCATGCAGACTCCATGGGCTAAATTATTTTGTGTTAAAGATATACAGCAATTCTAATACAACTCATTCTACATATAATAATTTATTTTATTTAAAAATTAATTCCATGGAGCTACAAGTAATTAAACTCTATGCTTAAAACTTCATGGAAAAAACTATTCTTCTCTTTATAATATCAATTAATATTTCACTCATATCAGCCATGCAGACTCCATAGGCTAAATTATTTTGTGTTAACGAAATACAGCAATTCTAATACAACTCATTCTCTATATTTTGCTGTTTACATTTTACATAAGTGAAAAATAGGCTTCGTTGTAGAAATAATCAAATTCGGATAATCATTTAAACTCAAATATATCGTATTTGCATTGTTTCAGTATGTAAATGCACATAATTTAAGCAAAAATAAAGTAGTTTTAGGACGGATACAACACTCAATATGAATTAAAAAGAACTTTGAAAATCACGATTTCGAAACAAGATAGATGCCATATATCATTTTGAAGTGGGTCAGGTGCTTTTTTCAAATTATTGCCACGTCGTATAGATCGTTTCATATGTAATTATTATTTTAAATTTTATTTAAAAAACTACTGAATATATATTTCGCTGAATTTTTTTTATATATTTTATGGAACAATTTGTCTATTACCTAACATTTTCGAAGCAATTTGTGAATTTTAAATCCGCTTAAAAAATGTTTGAAAAATTAGGTCCCATAGGGCTCAATGTAATTCATTTTTTCAACCCGGGTTCAATCCAAAACTAAATGGGTGATATTATTCATTTATATTCCCATAGGTCCTACAGACCGTCTGAACAACATACTAAAATTTCATTTTGATTAAGTCATTTTTACGGCAGTTATCGTGATAACGGACAGACAGACAGACAGACGGACAGACAGACAGACAGACAGAATAAACAAAGTCATAAACACTTTTCAACTTTGTTGTAAAGTGTTAAAAACGACTATTCTTATAGTATTCTTTCCAAGATATAGAATATTCGATAATTAGTCGTCATTTTTAACACTTTACAACAAAGTTGAAAAGTGTTTATGACTTTGCTCATTCTGTCTGTCTGCATGTTTGTCTGTCTGCCTGTCTGTCTTTTAGCACGATAACTGCCGTAAAAATGACTTAATCAAAATGAAATTTTAGTATGTTGTTCAGACGGTCTGTAGGACCTATAAGAATATAAATGAATAATATCACCCAATTAGTTTTGGATTGAACCCGGATGGAAAAATTGTAATACATTGAGCCCTATGGGACCTAATTTTTTAAACATTTTTCTAGCGGATTTAAAATTCACAAATTGCTTCGAAAATTTTAGGTAATATTCAAATTGTTCCATAAAGTATATAAAAAACATTCAACGAACTATATTCAGTTGTTTTCGATGAAGTTTTCAATTATAATAAATTATCGCTGTATTATGATAATTCTAAAATTATTACCGAGGAATGTATCGCATTTTAGTGATGTTTAAACCAGGCAATTTATATTTCAATGCCGTTATTTGAATGAAGTTCATTTTTTTCAATGAAGGTTTAGGATTTCAAATATAATAAATTATATAGTATTGTTATCAGTTTTAAAATATTGCCGAGGAATGTATTGCATTTTAGACATGTTTAAATAAAATTACATTGGAGTTGGAAAGTGTTTCATAATCAATGCTTTAAGCATGATTGATCTTTCTTGTTCGGTTTTAGATGACTAAAATATTTATTTTACTTTAATAAAATTAATTAAATCTTGAAGTGGTGTTATTTTTAGCCAGAAAGCATCTGAATATTTGACGGCTTTCAATTTATAAAAGGCGAAAAAAATATTACTTGGAAATGAATTTGATATCTGCCATGAAATACCCCTGTATCGATGTCCATAGCTGCACTAAGGCTGGCTTTTACGTTATGCTGTGCACAAGCAGAAATTATAGGTTATTATTATTGAAGATCAGTACGAATTATTTGGCATTGCGCGGAACCTAATTCGGTGCCTACTTATTATAAATAAAATAACTGCTCGATGCCTTATTAATAGATACATATAACACCATACTTAATTTCCAAATTGCCTCTATTGAACTAAAACCATTCTTAATATAAGAATTAAATTTCCAAATCATAAAATAAGAATCACAATTGACCATCGCTCATGAAAACGTGAAAGTAAGTAAATGACTCCGCTTATGAGCATGCGCAAATGTAGACGTGTCTTCAGTAGGTGGAAGAGCTGAAACCAGACGGTCCTGACTTCAATGAGGAAATGTTCGTCTGATTCAAAATATTTAATGTTCGTGGGTTTAAAAAAATACAATTAATGAAGAGATGGTTTCAAGAAATAAAGTTTTGCTTTGGAGTAGTGTGTGGCATTTAAAGTAGCTGATATTAAATTATAAACAGTGAATTTGCAGTCAATTTTTTATACCGGAATTTAAAAATCGGTGGCTATTAGAATGCACGAAAAGTATATATTATTTAGAAATCCACCTAAATTCGTCTATTAATCGTTTGGATTCTTTTCAGGTGATTTAAGAGAGAAACACTGTGATAATGTTTTTGCTCGCGAAGGAACCGATTTGTGTAAATATCGCCCAACATCTTATAAATCAGAATAAAACATAAAATAACTAGAAAATTGATTCGAATGAAATATAAATTATCTCCGAGGTGCACCTTCCCGGTCCTAAAGTACCTGTGTATCATATTTTATGGCCTTATAAATTTCACGGCCCTCTACTTAAATAATACATATGGATATAATGAAAAGATCTTTTATCTAGAAATTGCATTCTCCAAATCGCACGTTATCCGCAAAATAACAAAAATGCTCAATCATACATAAACATTGATTATAAAACACTTTCCAATCGAAATGCAATGTTATGTAAATATCTCTGAAATGCGATACATTCAACACTGATATACTTTAAATTACCGCAGTACTGAAATAATTTATTATATTTTAAAATTTAAAATGTCATTCAAAAAATTTAACTTTATTCAAATGACGTCTTCGAAATATAAATCGTCTGGCTCGTTATTTAAAAGCAGCAAATATTCCATTTATACACTTTATTCCAGACTCCAGAGTTAAATAATTTTACGTGCAAGAAATTCAGCATTTCTTATACAGCTCATCCTACAATCACATGTTTACCTTCTGCATACATTAAAATTAGGCTTCGATGTAGAAATAATCAAAGTTTGATGATCATTTAAACCCAAAAATAATGTAATTGCGTTGGCGCAGAATATAGATGCAAAGAAAATACGAAAAAATAAAGCGGTCTTAAGGAAGGATGCAGCACTAAATATAAATTTAAAAGAACTTTAAAAATCACGATTTTTGTACTTGGAAAAAAAGATGAGTGGCATATTTAATTTTGAAGTGGGTTACGTAATCTCTTTATATTATATGGGTGTAATTATTATTTTAATTTTTATTTAACAATCTACAGAACATATTTTACTGAAACTTTTTTGTATATTTTATGGGATAATTGGAATGTTTTTAAATTATTCAAAGCAACTTGCAAATTTTAACTTCATTTAAAAAGTGTTTGAAATATTAGGTCCCATAAGGTTCAATATATTTCATTTATTCAAACCGGGTACAATCCAAATCTAATCGGATGATATTATTCATTAACATTTCCTTATGTCCCACAGACAGTCACAATAACATACTAAATCTTCATTTTGGTAGTTAATGACAGTTATCATGCATACATATAGACAGACAGACAGAATGAACAATACCATAAACACTTTTCAACAATGTTGAAAAGGGTTGAAAACAGAAATATAGTTAATACAGATTCCACTTCGAATACTTCCAGCACATTTCTTCCTTGATATCAGAATAGTGAAATCCGAAGTAATATATCTTCAGCACTCTGTTTTACTGAACATACATTAAAGTTGATGACGGGGTTTTATCTTACTTTCTTCTTCTTGAAGCTGCCGTAGTATTTTAAGCAGATTTCAACAAATGTAATTTAAATATTTTATAACACTTAAATGTTACTCATACGTATGGTATACTTATATACTCAGTGATATAAATTTAAATGATGCATTTCACACGGGTTTTGCTAATTCGGGCAATTAATTTAACTTTATTCAAATGACTTCAACGAAATAAAAAATCGAGCTTAAATTGATTACAAAAAAATCTGAAGTGGGCAACACATGACATTCCTTGTATAATGAATGAAATTGCTACTTTTACAATTAAAAAAATAAGTTATTCTTATAGTAGATACTTATAGTAGATACAACATTCTTATAGTAGATACACTTTCCAAGATATTGAATTTTCTTCAATAAGTTTTCTTCATTCAGTCGTCATTTCCATTGATTTAGCGTCATATTTATACTTTTGGTGAGATTTTCGTTAATTTGGCAATATTTTAAAATGTCGCCATGTTGGCGACGTTCCTCTAAATTCGTCGCCGAAATATCGCCAAGCGTTATTTAAGGAGAAATAAGTTATTCTTACAGCAGATAAATGACTATTGTGCGTTCAAATACAAAAGTATTACTCAAAGTATATTTTCCCGTCAATGGAACGAGTTAGATCCATGATAATTATATCACCAAATTTATCGCATGATATTACATATGAAAAGTAAACATGTTTCTCAACACTTAATATATATTTTTTTATGTTATGGTATTTTTTAATAAATTTATTTGAAACATGTGCAATATCTAGAGAACGGTTTATGCTAGCGTTCTAAAGTTTATGTCAATCGTTTTCTAAGGAAAAATTACATATGTCTACATGCGTAACTTTATTAAAGGTTTTGATTTTTTGATGATTTTTTTCAAAATTGCACTCGGAAATTTATGGGGTTCTGAACATTCGATTGTGTTTTAAAGCGATAGGCTTCCAATATTCATAGATTGTGATTTTTCTATCAAATTTCATTCGAATCGCTCCATTCGTCCGTCCGTTATAGTCTCCACAGTCTCACTGACACACACACACACACACACACACACACACACACACACACACAACCACACACACGCACACACACACATACACAGACATCACCTCAAAAATGTTCGATTTGTGATCAGGGATGCTTGAAACGTGCTGTCACTTCGATAACTCGAATTCGAATTTTCGACCCCGTCACAATACTTTCCTTATACATATGCATATAAGGAAAGTAATAAAAATGCCTGAACCACAATATTATAAGTTGATTTTATTTTCTTATTCTTAATTTTTCAAATTCAAAATTTGATTCAAAATATATTTTTCAGATAGCCTGACTGAGTATTTTTCTGCGCTGGGCAAAGACGTATTACGCTTAGCCGCGGACGAAGGTCTTTTTAGTCAACTTATCCGGGGTTGAAAAGTCCAAGAAGTGAGTTTTTCAGGGTAAACTGGCAAACTGGCCACTTCAACACTGACTGAACGGGACTTCGGGACTTCAACACTGATATATAACACAATTTTTTGAATGTATTGATGCCAAATAAAATTGGGAGAGGGATGGGAAAATTTAAATTTAAACAAAATAATGGGCAATAAATGAAATATTTTTTAGCTTAAAACGTTGGACACACTAAATTGCACTGTACACTATGTTAAAGAATATTGCGATTATTTTAAAAATTACAAGCTAAGAGTAAATAAATATGGTTATACAATCATTTAGTCTGTTGCATTAATTGTGGCTTATTATAGCCGAATGGACAAGAATGCCCTTCTAGATGACAGCAGGACTTTCCAGCGTGCTGAACTATTAGATGCCGGGTAAACGAATATATATTATTGTATTTCTCTTCTAGATAGACGCATTGTTATATCGCAGTGTAGTGTTTGAGAACATTTTGTTTATTTACTTTGTATATGTCTACTTTGTATATTTTTGACAGGATAAACACAATTAATAGTGTAGAAACATTCGACTTTTATATAATAAAATATTTCATCCCAAAGCAAGCTACGTTTAAAAAATGCGTCATCGCAATTCCATTCTTTGAAATTGGACATTTTAGTATCGGGAATAAAGGATAAATCAATGTACTGAAATGTCACTGAAATATTTTCGGCAGATTTCAAGACAGGAGAATAAAATCCTTGTCTGCTTGGTTTCGATACCTCGCGTCAAAGAGCAAGCCATATACTTCAATAAGCAATATTTTTTAACCTTTCTTTCAATTCAATAAAGAGCGACATTTAATTTGTAATGCTACTTTAGTGTATTCACTTTAGTATATAATTTATACTTTAGTATATAATTTATCAAAAACACGATATTATTAAAAAAATATATTCTTAAACATCGATTGTAAAACGTGATATATAATGTAAGTCATCATAGGTTTCGTAATATTTAACATTGAGCGGGCGTATTTCTCTTAGAATATCAACCATTATGTATGTTTCCCCTTGGCAGTATAATCTTATTTAACCGTTGAGTATTTAATTCCAACTCTTTTTTGTATATTCCACATATTTAATTCGTATCACGCGTATTTCACTTACATGTGTATTCTTTATTTCCCATTGCAAACACTTTAAATTTTTCATTGATGCCCGGTAGAAAACCCCTTTGTGGAATATTACATTAAAAGTATTAATATATTTCTAATATTTAAAAGAACATCAAAAAATATTTTTCGAACGCCTATTTTAAAGTTACATTAAAATATATTTAACATAATTAAAGCAGCTCATTACTTCAGAAAACTACGTATTTTAACAAAAGACGACGTAAAATCAGATACTGTGGAAGTAAATAAAGGTCCTCATTTGAAAATACTGACACTGAAGAGGTATGTCCTCACAAATAATTTTTTTATGTTTGAGAATGTTTCTCAGGCACCTTTAATTCAATTAAGGTTCATAAGAAATATCTCTATAAAGATAAATACAGATTTCGTCCATAATATTATACATCCATGTTCTGTAGATTATCAACAAAATATACTCAGCTCAAAAATTGCAACTCACTACACATTAAAATTTTCTTGTCTATCAACTCGCACTTAACTTTAACATATTCCACACTGTTAACACATATTCCATAATCTTCAGGTCTACTTGCATGCATATTTTATGGTTCCGCATCCTATTTTAGAATTATTTTTAAATATGTAAAAAATAATGAATATTTTTACATTGACCTGGAAAACAAATAGCATTAATATGATCAATATAGTAGTTTACATTACCTGTTTTACTCCATACACTAAATACCATAGAGTTAAAGGAAAATAATTAAAACATCATTTTGTGAAAACGAAAATTGTTTGGACAATAGTTCAGGTGATCCTGGGGTAAGATAATCCTTTTGAATTGCATTTATTTCTGTGGCGAAAGTCTCGTTTTGAATTATGTAATATCTATTTAAACAGTTATTTTTGCAGACATAAATGATCAGAGTAATACAATCTAGAGATTAAAAAATAAATAATATTTTTAATCACATTCCAACTAATTTAACCATTCAAATAAACTTAGTCTCCATATATAATTTATACCATACTTTGCAACCAGGAATAAAACACTTACAATTTGAACTCATAATTAAGATACTGTAATTAGAAAATAATAAAAAATACATATACTAAACACTACGTTTACCTACTCTGCTAAAGCAGTAGATAGGACTTTACTATCTCTAGGGACACCTAGTTATAATTCTCAAAGCATTGTGGCATTTACAAGATTTTTTATCCATAGCCGTTTTATACTCCATGGCATATACTATTATCACTGTATATAGCCCCAGTTTCATCGTTATTTTCCATGGGAGATATTGTTTTTAAAATCTTAAAATTCAAATAAATCGAATTCTAATAATGAGAATTACTAATTTTATCCTACTATTTTTTCAGATAACTTATCAATACACACCGCACAATCACAGAAAAATTTATAGACATACATACACATATACACATATGCACATACACATAATTACAGACGGGCATTTTTAGAATGTGCTTCAAACGGGGTGACTGCCTTAAAACGTACTTATATGTAAAAATCTCGAAATCGAAAATTTTCGGGAAAAGGAAGCTTTTTCTTTACAATATATAAAAGTAATTATATTAAACAGAATTTAATTATTTTTAAACACTACAATACATTACATATAAATGCTATACAAAAGACCAATGCTGCTTTACAGTGATACCTTAATATCTACGTCTCAATCGTGTGTCATTGTTATTTCATTCTTTAGATGTGAGAACTGGAATGTCAGGAACAAAGCGGATGAAGTAAATGTTCTGAAATATCTTTTTAGAAATATTTCCGGCACATTTCATTCTCAAGACAGGACAAAGTAATCCGAGTTACTATATTTTCAGTATCTCGTGTGAATGAGCAAGCAATAGCCTTGTAGGGATAGATTTTCTTCTTTCACCAGACTCAATAAAGAGACAAAAACGATTTGTATTTTATGTGTTAAATCAGTATCTTTAAAATTATCCTGTTTAATTTCTATAAATTATCTTAATTTAAATTAAATAATAATAAATCCCTATATTTCTATCAAATTCAATATATTTTGAGAAAAATTCAATATTGTAGTAAGATATATTGCAAACACGCCATATATTTTAATGGTGGTTCCAAATAGACACATTGCCCCTGTTATACAACCTAATATAATATTGGAAATAAATAAGCTTCAATAATAACAACACTGAAAGTTGCTTAAAATGTCAACATGTTTCAAAGACAAAATAAATCCATCATCGTCGGGATGCAGTCTAGCAATAGCAACATTGGTAGTGATACCACTTTCCTTGCGGAATAAAATATTTAGATATAATGGTAAAACAATAATATAACTTGGTAATTTTTTTTATATTTCAATTACGTTAAAAGTGAATAATATTTTGTATTTAAAGATTAAGCTAAGTGTAAAATAATTAGTGAAAATCGTTTGAATTTTTCAAAGAATATCAAATTTAACGTAAACATGCTTTTTTCATTTTTAATGACAAGAAGGTATTACAAATACAATCTTTCTTCATTAAGAATTAATTGAAGTGTGGATCAATTCGTCTCTCTCATACCAGAATTCATTTTTACTTTCCTTATATACATAATGTATAAGGAAAATATTGTGACGGGGTCGAAAATTCGAATTCGAGTTTTCGACGGGAGAGCACGTTTCAAGCATCCCTGATCACGAATCAAACATTTTTGAAGTGATGTCTGTGTGTGTGTGTGTGTGTGTGTGTGTGTATGTGTGTGTGTGAAAGTATGTGTGTGTGTGTGTGTGTGTGTGTGTGTGTGTGTGTGTCAGTGGGTCTGTGGAGACGATAACTGACGAACGAATGGACCGATTCGAACCAAATTTGGTACAAAAATCACAATCCGTAAACACTGGAAGCCTATTGTTTTTGTACGCAATCGAATGTTCAGAACCCCCCTAAATGTTCGAATGAAAATTTGAAAAAATCGTCAAAAAATCAAAACCACTAATAAAGTTACGGAAATAGACATTTCTTATGTAATTTTTCATTAGAAAACGATTGACATAAATTTTAGAACGCTAACATGAACCGTTCTCGAGATATTGCACATTTTTCAAAAAAAATATCAAAAAGTCATATAAAATTGAAAAAAAATCTTGTTCAGTAACATGTTCACTTTTCATATGTAATACCATGCGATAAATTGGGTGACATCATTCTCGTAGATCTAGCTTGTTCCATTCATGAAAAAAGATACTTTGAGTAATACTTTTGTATCTGAACGCCAATAACCATTTATCTGCTGTAAGAATAACTTATTTCTTCGTCCATAACGCTTGGCGAGATTTTGGCGACAAAATTGGCGGAATGTCGCCAACTTGGCGACTTTTTGAAATGTTGCCAAATTAACGAAAATCTCGCCAATGGGATAAAAATGACGCTAAATCAATGAAAATGACCACTAATTGTCGAAAATTCAATATCTTGGAAAGAATATTAGTATCTACTATAAGAAAAACCTATTTTTTTATTTTTACTGTAACAGCAGTAAATTCATTACATTATATAAGGAAAGTCATGTGTTGCCCACATCAGATTTTTTTTTTTCAAATGCTGCAAGGAAAAATTTGATAATTTGGTATCGTGGGTTCAAATAATTGCAACTATAGCATGCTACTATTCACTTTATAGGGCTTAAAAAGTTTTCTATTGATGCCATACTTGATAATATACCTCCAGGGGTAAATTGCCCCCAAAGGGGGCTAAAGACGTTAAGAACAACACAACACATTTTGTGTCACATCCGATCGTCCAAACAGCTACGCATGTCCTCGGACGAGTCGGACGGTCTGGGTCTTCAGCATTTTGTATCACGGCTATTTTACACAACGACGACTGAAACAATTAAATCTCATTATCATTGAGTCATAAACTCCTTTTTTAATTTAAACCGTTTGAAAGTGAACAATTTTAAGTTAAACCGTTTAGAAAATGTGGGAAACCTATTGTGGTGCCCATTTTTAATATAAAGAATACTATTATTTAATATAATACTTTTGTTAAATTAAATTTAATATATATAGTTGTAAATTGCTCGTATTAGTGAACTCATTATTATTGTACATTGCGATGTGTGTCGCTATTAACCCTCCAATTATTACTTTCCTTATATACATAATGTATAAGGAAAGTATTGTGACGGGGTCGAAAATTCGAATTCGAGTTTTCGACGGGAGAGAACGTTTCAAGCATCCCTGATCACGAATCAAACATTTTTGAAGTGATGTATGTGTGTGTGTGTGTGTGTGTGTGTGTGTGTGTGTGTGTGTGTGTGTGTGAAAGTATGTGTGTGTGTGTGTGAAAGTATGTGTGTGTGTGTGTGTGTGTCAGTGAGTCTGTGGAGACGATAACTGACGAACGAATGGACCGATTTGAACAAAATTTAGTACAAAAATCACAATCCGTAAACACTGGAAGTCTATTGTTTTTATACGCAATCGAATGTTCAGAACCCCCCTAAATTTTTGAATGGAATTTTGAAAAAATTGTAAAAAAATTAAAACCGCTAATAAAGTTACGCAAATCGACATTTCCTATGTACTTTTTCATTAGAAAACGATTGACATAAATTTTAGAACGCTAACATGAACCGTTCTCGAGATATCGTACATTTTTCAAAAAAATTATCAAAAAGTCATATAAAATTAAAAATATATATATCCTATTGAGCAACATGTTCACTTTTCATATGTAATACCATGCGATAATTTGAGTGGCATCATTCTCGTGGATCTAGGTCGTTCCATTCAAGAAAAAATATACTTTAAGTAATACTTTTGTATTTGAACGCCAATAGTCATTTATCTGCTGTAAGAATAACTTATATCTTCGTCCATAACGCTTGGCGAGATTTTGGCGACGAATTTGGCGGAATGTCGCCAACTTGGTGACTTTTTGAATTGTTGCCAAATTAACGAAAATCTCCCCAAATGAATAAAAATGACGCTATATCAATGAAAATGAAGATTAATTGTTGAAAATTCAATATCTTGGAAAGAATATTAGTATCTACTATAAGGAAAACCAATTTTTTTTACTGTAAAAGTAGTAAATTCATTACATTATATAAGGAAAGTCATGTGTTGTCCACATCAGATTTTTTATCTTTCGCGCAATGTCTGTAAAAGAATATTAATTAATATAATACTAAATTGACTGCATCAATTTAACTTCAACAATGAAATATTTATTAACAACATAACATACTTAATTATTTAATTACAACAATTATTCTTATTATTAATTATTCTGGCGGAGAGACCATGTGAGACCAGTATTAAAGTGCCAAAAATGTCTTGATGACCTGTAAATATTTGAGGAACACATACCTTCAATTTCGGCTTAGACCATAGACCATAAGTGCATTAGTAACTCGTACTGGCCGTAAATCTGGGTGTTTTGCTCCATCTCGTACTTCTGATGGCACTGCACAAATCAATAGATCTAGCCAATATTTTGGAACATCTACGAAACACTCTGCACCTCTAGTCGTCGTGCTAATCATAATCCAAGTATCGCCGTTCTGATTTTTAAGTCAGTATTAACCAAGTTATCGTGCTTCTATATTTTAGTTCTATCTTAGGTTGTGGCTCTTTTGCCTCAGGACTGTCACTCTCCCTTTTGCTTCTATTGACGGCATTCATGGCGACGCCACAAGCATATCTTCAATTGGTCATCCTCATTATCCAATGTCGATAATTAACATTTTCTCAAGAGTTCGACCCCTCTGTCCCGATATCCCTAAATTTATGGTTTTATCTGACCTTTGGGTCAGCACACAGTAAACCTTGGCGTCATTCAGCCTGGAGGTATTGATTGACATTTCAGACACAATAAATTACTGTCATAAAATTGTCTCAACATAACAAGTGTGAAAACTATTTCTGGTCTCACAGAAATAAACCGTTTTACATTTAAACTTTAGTTTGGCTTGAAACAGCTAGTGACCTCAGTAAACGCCAGCAATTATGAGGAAAAACTCGCAGCCTCCTTCGAATTTCTAGATCCAATAGGATTGTAGACTCATTACGAAAATTTTCACTTATGCATAATGTCGCGATAGTTAAATACAACCCGACTGTTCAACAATTTTTTTTAATATTTAATCACATTACCTATAAAAAACTAAATAATTAAAAGATAAAATATCCTATAAATTTTGTACTATATACAATATTTATAGAAAGTAGTCAAATATAAATAAAATCACACTAAAAGTTTTTAGAACATTTTTACTTTGAAACACTCTAACAAATCAAAAGCAGTTTTCAACAGTAATGGATTACAGTATTGAATAAATTAAGAAACAATGTTGCGCTGGAGTTAGACCTTGATTTATCAAGAAGCTGCATATAAAAATACCCAGTTTTCATTTTATTATAAGAAGTGAGAACTGTAAAGTATGGCGGAAAGTAAGTAGGGGGAGGGAGTAAATTTTCTGAAAGATTTTCTACAAAATATTTCCTGCACATTCCGTTTTCGGAATCAGGACAAGGAAATCCGAGTTAGCCTTTCAATACCCCACATCAAAGAACTTTAAATGGAGTTGAATATATAGTCTTTCTTTCTCCTTTAGACTCAACAAAGAGGAGGTAGAAAAGATGCCCTCATATTATTTCCATCGCATCCTTCAGTCACATTTAATAGTGTTATAAAATTTAATTAGGGTGGTTACCCTGTGATAAATACATTAGTTTTAGTTTTAAAAAACAACCTTGCTTATAATAAAAACGTCATATTCACTATCAAAAACACATATAATCTATTATAATGTAAGGAACTGATTCATATAGAATATTTTGGCTTTGAATGAAAGGTAAATGCGGCTGCTTACGCGTAAAAGTTGAGTTTCATGAAAGTTTTAACAGGATGTTTTCTCTAATGCAACATGCATTAGCACACTTATTAAAGCCCTTTGCAACAGTGGAGAAATTTATTTAAATCAGCCTTGCGGAAATGTAGCGGTAAGGTTTAGTTTAATGTGTTTATATATTTTTATCCATGACATTCTTTATACTCCAAATCTAAAATTGTATTAAGTTTATATTTTGTGAAAAATAGCGTACTTTTGCAGCCTTTTATTTAATTTGATCTCTCGCATGTCGTACTAGGGTCATTTTTTAAACCTCCGACATTTTTGCACTAGCCTACAGGGTTGATTTATTCGGGCGCCATTGTAAGGATTCTTGCTGCCTAAACCGGGAATCGAAGTCTGGATCTTCGAACTGGCCAGCTGCCCCTCTACCTTTAAGTTGCTGGGACAAAATTGCAAGCTCTTATCGCCGAAGTGGACTTCGCAACTGTATCCGACTAATTCAACCTGGGGCCGCCATAAGGATGTACCAGTTTTCTAGACATAACTTGAGATCCAGGATGATTAGAAAGCTCTCATTTGGCATATATCCTTCTCTTGTGGTGTATTTTAAATTTCATAGATTTTAAATTTTACCGGTTCTCTCTGTATCGGGACCTCTATAACAGTATACACGTTACTTTCTTGAAAGGCCAAATAACTGGATCAACTAGAAAATACAAATATGTCTTTGCTTTTTATGCATTTAAGTTACACACAATTTAGTAAATGCGTTTTCTATACATTTCAGTTACATACAAATAATAAAATGATTTACTACAGAAAGATGCATTTCTTCCATGCACTCTTTTACATTAAAGTTGTTTTTACCAAAGCAGTTCAAATTTGAAAGTTTTATTAACATACTCTAAGATATTTTATAATTATTTTACTACGAAAGCTTTATGCAGTATGAAAAAAACATGTAACTTAATTTTACGATATCTCGTCTACCACAATGTTATTTTTCTGAGTTTAGTACTGTATGCCATTTCAATTTATTTTAGTCGTGCGCTACGTTATCTACTAGGGAACAAAAAAAACATAATACCGATAGTCTTAGAAAAGAGGTATGTGTCAACTTGTCTATTGCTTCGACTGATTTTCGTATATTAATTGTATTCGAGAGAAAACACAATTCAGAAAACACCATGATCATATATGCAAAGGAATATCAGCTGCTTACGCCATGTCATAGTGAAATGCAATGTTTATGACTGATAACAGAAAACGTATAAAGTGTGTATTGGGGTCTTTATATGAAATAAATTTGTTTCAGTCGGTAGCGGTATGGACAGATTAAATATCATATTATAATATGATTCAGAAAATGATTTCTCATGTATATCAATACCGTAGAATAACGGTTATCCGAATCACAGTTATCCATAAATTAGCGTTTCTGAATTAATCCTTATTTTTAGATTTTTTTTTATTTTAGGCATTATTTTAATTCATGATTGTTTTTAGCTACTTATTTTTTAAACACTTTTAATATATTTAATATTGTTGAAAGTGTATTGAGGATAATAACTGATCGACGTAAATGGGATATGTATATTAATATACGATACAGTGGTCATTTTCATAAATATGCTATAAATTAGACAGTTGCTACTTACTAAGAATTTGTATGCACAATTACTTCATATCTTTATAAATTACGTAGTGATTTTCTCTTTCAGCTCAATTCAACATATTTTCAAAGAGAACTTGCAACACCACCTTTAATGCAATAGCACATTCGAAATTACTACATCCACTTGCACTTCAATGCAATGACGTGTTGCTTGTGGGATCTTTGTAGCTTCGGTGCGCGAAATTAGTGTATTTTCTTTTTGTCACATTCTGCTGTTCTTCAAACGTACCATCAATTTATTCACTGCAACAACTATTTTTTTTGCATTGGTGAAGTCTTACAAATCAGTTATTGAGAAAAGACCATAACCTCAGCATGGAATACCTCAAGAATTCATTTGAGCATATCCAAGAACACGTAGATATTAAGAACTGAATTTCCTTTCGGGTTTACAACTTAAACAGCTACTTCATGTTTGAACTATGTTTCAAACACTGGCTACTCAATCTCATCCGATAATATACACCCTCCCAGTTATACGAAAATTCCTATGAAACCTAAATCATTCGAAAAGGCTTCTGTATAGGGATTTTATTATAAGCGGGATTCTACTGAATATATTTTTGATGTTTATACTGTGATTGATTACTTTATAGTAAATATGGTGTATTTGCATTCTATATTGACGATTTTCATTTTGAGGCATGATAATTATTCACATACTGCATTTGGTTTCCAGATGAAAGCAAAATTGAATACCACCCTTCTGAGTTTATACATAGGAACGAATCACATGATTTAAATCATGAGATCACATCATATCACATGATTTAAATCATGAGATCACATCAGATACCATGATTTAAATCATAAGGTCACATCAGATCACTTGACTTAAATCATTCCGCGGTGACAAAAGTGTTGACTAAGGTCAACCTATTCTCTCTCACAGAGCATGACTTACTCAAGAAACAGAGATATGTTTATTTAGAGACAAAAATGTTCTGATCAGCCTAATTCCAATGGCGGGGAAAAGTAAAAAGTAACATCCATGGTGAATTTGACACAGGAGTGAGTGTGAAATATAAAACACCAGCCTCTGTATTAACAACAGGGGAAATTCAGAAGGACCGCCTCTGAAGAGTAATAAAGTCGTTCAGAATTTTGTTTTGCCAGGAAGTATAATATATTGTCTCATTTCAAAAATTTAGTCTTTGGCGATCCAGCACGTTATGCATCACTTTGTAGTTTAAGCAATATATAAGAAATTTGTAAATTCACATAAAATTAAACCTTATAAACATAAAACTTTTGCAGGCTAGTAAAAAACCTATCAATTTAATATACGTGTATTATAAAATCTTTGAGAAGTAATTACTTAATCACTTCTTTTAGTTATTTTCTTTTCTTTTTCAGTTATTTTCTTTATGCTATCAGAAATGAGTTTTAATTGCAAAAAATGGTATTTGGACATTTGAAAAGTTTCAACATTTAATGTACGTAATGAAGTAGCAATATATTTTTGAAAGCTTTGTACCGAAATATTTCAGAGGAATTTCCTTTACTAGAAAATGGTCCAGAATTCAATCTTTTTATATTTTATTTCTAGCAGATTGCTTCTCCGAACAAGTTATCACCCTAATGATGAACTTTTTCACTTCCTTTTCCTCTATGTAACGAGCAGTTGAGAGTGCTCAACCCCTTGATGTCTGTATTATTGTGGTAAGAAACAGTTTCCCCAAATTCAACTGCAGCATTTTAAAATGAATGTAGACATATATTAGATACTTGAAATATAATGGTTTAAGAATCTTTGGTTTAGTTACGTTCTTAAAATTAACATTAACATTTATTTTACACATCATTTTTCAATATACATGCATTTATACATTAATTTTCAGAAAGTTCAATGCAATAAACAATTAAATATACAGGTAAAATACACTTTTCTGCATTTATATTGCTTCATAGTTGGTTCAGCTCAATTACATGTATTTATTATATACTAATACAATTATATCTAATTATTATTGACTACTATAACACTAATAAGATATATAACTTAATACCCATACTCTATTCGCTGTTTATGTTGTATAAAATATGTACTATGTCATGCTAATTTTCAACTGCACAATAAAAACTTCTGATACATTTTAAAAGTAAGAAATATAATTTTGTACTGAATCAAATTTAGTAGGTGAATAGTTTTTGTCTAAATATATAATACTAATAAAGTGAAAAGGAATATACCATTTGTGTTTGGGATGATTTAGGTTGTACTGAAACGAGGTTTCATTGAATAATAAACTACTAATTTATGTCTCTCCAAACGACATTTTGTCCTGAGAGAACCAATCATTTTAATATATTTAAAGCATACACTAAAACATACTCCTTTGTACTTCGGAGTAAAGTACAGCGTGGAGTCAGTACAATTTTTTTTTTTCATTCTGCTTTTTGGACAAATATTATTTTTAATGTAACAATATGTGAAAATCATTTGCTACCATAAAACAATGAGTTCTGCAAAACATTATTAATATCACTTTGAAATGATTCAGGTCTCAGCCATCCACAATATCTACACTGCATGATTATATTGCATAGGCGTACCATTGAAAAAAAACCTCATACTCCAGCGGGATATTGAATGACTAATTCCCGGCTGGCAAAATGATATTTTATTCCTTGATATACAGATTGATTTTGTGCTATACTTGGAAGGAAACTTGTACAGAATTGTATGTGAAAATCATTTGCTACCATAAAACAAGGAGTTCTGCAAAACATCACTAATATCACTTTGAAATGATTCAGGTCTCAGCCATCCACAATATCTACACTGCATGATTATATTGCATAGGCGTACCATTGAAAAAAAACCTCATAATCCAGCGGGATATTGAATGACTAATTCCCGGCTGGCAAAATGATATTTAATTCCTTGATATACAAATTGATTTTGTTCTATACTTGGAAGGAAACGTGTACATAATTTTCGGATTTAATTATTATTATTGTCGTCTACGACATATTAATTAGAACAAATGAGATTTTAATTTTATTGGTAGCAATAATTTTGCCATAAAATGGTCTTAAAAAATTGCAACACCTATTTTTCAAGATCTACTGTGGATAGAGCTTATATGATGATTTCCCTGGATTTAGCTGTAAATTCTGATGTAGGGAGAATTCTGAAATTGGAAGAGCTACTATGGATTTCCACATTCGGTTCTTTTCTCCATTTTCGTTTCAATAATTGATATTTTTCTTGAAACATTTATTGTTAAATATTAGTTAGCAATAACTACAGTTTAGATGGCGACTGATATGGATTCAGAATGAAAATCTGAAGGAGGTGTGGTGATTCATGAAGAATTTCCACTTCCGTTTTAAAATAATTATTTTAAAAATTTATTTCTTAGGATTGTCCAAAAATCGAGCTTAAATAAGGACATATATGCTTGCAGCATCAAATTACAATTTGAGGACTCACTAGCAAGTCCATCTATGCAACTCATTGTTGTATATTATGTATGTATATAAAACAACTCATTGTTGTATATTATATATGTATATAAAACAACTCATTGTTGTATATTATGTATGTAGATAAAACAACTCATTGTTGTATAATGTATATGTTTATAAAACAATTGTGGCAGCAGCTGACAATGCTCCTGCCAAAGACATCGATCGAAGGTGCTAGGAATCAGTACTCGAATTATAAGTTCGGAGTCGAAACTAGCTTTTGCTCTAACCTTATAATGCCGGTCTTGTAAGCACGGGGTCCCGATTTCTGGTCTGGCAATATTGAATATGTACAATGGTGACCCGGACAACCGGACATATGTGCAACGGCAGCTGAGCTTCTCTACGGAGAAACGCTGCGTCTGCCAGGCGATTTTTTCCCCAATAGCTCCCAAATCACTGCCCCTCGGACTTCACAGTGCAGTTAAAAGAGGCAATGCAGGACCTCCGTTCCCCCTACTCCTCTCACTATCGGATGCAGATGATTTTTCTTCCAACCGCTCTTCACATAGCGTCGCATGTGTTTGTGAGTAATTTTTCAGTTAAAGCTACACTAGAAGCTCCATACCATGGACCATATCAGGTTTTAAAAAGAAACGATATTTTTTTAAAGCGAGATAAGTGAACATTGCACTTGATCGTATTAAACCGGCATTTTATGTGAATGATGATGAGGTACATACACCGACAACAACCGACCAACCGGTTTCGACCACTCAACTTCATCAGTGCCAAAAATGCCTTTGAAAATTACGACACACTCAGGCCGTCGTGTTAACTTCACAGAGCGTTATGGTTTCACTGTAAACCTTTAAGGAGGGGAGTGTGTTGCGGTTAACTGTCGCCATTTATTCCACCTGCACCAAAACGAACTAGAAGCGGCGTTTCTCTACGTAACTGATAACTGAGAAAACCGCATCCAGTTTCTTGTTTTGGACGTCTGACTTCTGAAGACTCCCAATGGGGATTTGCACATAACTTTAACGACGATGATAGACATAATTTTCGTCACCGGTATGTGTGAAAAACAATACGATGGTGCACATCGAAAACACGTGGGGAGCATGGGGGACACTCGCTTAAATGAGCCCGGACCTACGATGACCAGTGAGATGTTCGGGCACTCCTTCTGAGGCGTATACAAAATTAAGTTGAGAGAAAAACTTTCATCATTTCAAACGAGATTCGCTCCTGAAATCTCGACTCTCGGTCGAACCTCCGTTCGACTGCCTCGAACTTATCGTTCCAAAAATCAGGACTTATCCGCCTGCCGTAGAATCTCTCTGCAAAGTATTATTATGACGTATATAGATCTGTAAAATTTACGGTAATAAATGTTACTTTATGCAACGTTAACGTTTTACCTAGAGAACAACAGCAACGAAATTTCGGGGGATTATGCCGGGCATTAATACCGCATGTCAGGTTTAACCCACACAATCAAGCAGCAGTTCAATACCCCGCACAGCTCATTGTTGCATAGTATTCATGTTTATAAAAAAACTTATATACTATGTATGCATATAAAATTATCTTTGTATATAGTGTAAAGAAATGTCTAATTCGTTTACGTTTTAATATGAACTATTTTCAGTCAGGATTTTTAAGAAAATAAATGCTATAAAAGCATTTAGCTCTTGAATAGCTAGGCTCCATGTAACGAAAATTTGAATATCCATGGCAATTCTTTCTGAGGTCGACCACTGCGCAGGAAGATGTTTCAAATTAATTTACAATATGCAGGACAATTACATTAATACAGCAAATGTTTCAAACACATTTCTTAAAGTCTATTCCAAAGCTGCCAACATCCCGTACTGTTAATCTTGTGATCATTATCCGATCGTATTATTGCGCCCAGCTGTTGGGACCTTTGCACTCATTCTTGAAAATTGTTTCAGACGTTCTCACCTTCCACCACAGAAAAATTTAAATTATTGGCACTGCACAAAGAATGGGAAAAGCATAATTTTGTAGGGGAAGAAACATTGAAAAAGATTCATGTGTTAATAACAGTTAACGGCTATACATTATACATTCTGCTGGATAAAAATGGAGATTGGGTAGTCTGGGTTGAAGAAGATACTTGAAATTTAAATTCTTAAGATTTACTACGAAAATCAATATATTTTATTCCAAGGAATTTTCGGTTTGGATAAGTTCCTAAATTTGTCTTTATTACTTTTCATTCATGGTAATGCACGTGAAATTTGTCACATTTCTCTTGCAAGATAAATGAAATACACTATTTTTG
This sequence comes from Amaurobius ferox, assembly GCA_951213105.1. Taxonomy (NCBI): domain Eukaryota; kingdom Metazoa; phylum Arthropoda; class Arachnida; order Araneae; family Amaurobiidae; genus Amaurobius; species Amaurobius ferox. The sequence continues at coordinate 60,487,819 of OX578140.1, forward strand.
TAGACAACTTTTGAGTTTTAAGCTTTAGTTTCTTAACAATGTACAGAGCTTAGCTCCAAAAACTGTCACCGTAATCGAAAATGGTCATATAAATGTTCCGTCTGGTATTTGGTTCTAAAAGCGTGAAACGTTTTCGCTTTCTGGATTATCACTAGAAGGTTTAGAAGGGTCTGGAGACACATTTTGGTCCCCTGTTTTGTTCAGCACTGAGCAAGATATCAATGTGGTTCTTTATTGTGTGTTCTGTGGATGATACTTTGGAAACGGTTCTGGAGACACGGTACCAAATTGTAATAATGGAATTGGAGAAATGGTATCAAAATAATATCAAACATCAAACTGTAACCTTGAAATGACCTATAAAGTGACGGTGTTGCATGAAAAGGAGACAGGGATAGTTCAGTGGATGCCCGATATCACATGCACAAATTTATATAACGTGAAGGCCGTCGCGATCGTAAAAACGTTGTAAAATACAGAACAATAAAAATCAGTACAAATAAGATTAGTACCTACCTAAATGTACCTCTTCCTTGGTGATGGGTACAAAGGCCCACCACAATGACGGAAATGTAAATACATGGCAAGAAATGGATGACATATGGACACGAAATGATTACTCCCAAAATATGGTGGAATTAAATTATTTAATTAATATTATACATTATGTCATTTTAATAATCGCTTTCCTTTCCGAAGTAATATCATTACAAAACACATACTTTTGATTTCACATCTCTATATACATCAGTATTGTAGAAAACATTTAACATAAACTTTAAGAAATCAAAATCTACTTCAGAAATTCAAAATGAGTATCTATATGTAAAATAACACTTCCACATTAATTTCGTTACACTGAACATTGTTCCGATTTCAAAGCTGTGTCGGACACACTTTGGAACTTTAAGCGCAAGGTTAAACAACACCAATATGTTAATTAAATTGAAACTGATCATTTCAGTTCAAATCAGTCCAAAAGTTGTATATTTGGTAGTATTGAGGCTGGTGGGGTCAGGCCTCAAAGCCAAAGAAGTTCCTTTATAAGAAGTCCCAAAGAAGTTGCTTTATGAGAAGTCCCAAAGAAGTTCCTTTATAAGAAGTTTCAAAGAAGTTCCTTTATAGGAAGTCAAAAAGAAGTTTCTTTCAATATTTCAAAAAATATATTCTACTTACAAAATGGTTCTTCGACCATTAGATGAGTTCCGAATTTGATAGTCATGGTTCTGGTATCATTATCCAACTATTAGTGTATGTGTGTGGGGGGGGGAGTCTCCTTAAACAAGCAAATGTCCATTATTATTCTAAAATTTTTGGAGTGGATTGCCCACAGATCCGGTTTTTAGTAACACGTCAGTAAAAACATCACGCCTTCCAAATTTACAATTCAGGAAACGGTGGACGACACTCACAACTACTATACACGTCACGAGCCTTAGAGACTCCCTATTTCACATTGCCACAGCCGGGCAATAAACAGAACAAAAATTAATACATCTACTTCGAATTAACGGTCTCTTCAAAAGCGGAAGCGAAGTCGAAACATAAAAGATTACAAAAATCGTGCAGTTTTCGCACTAAAAAAACACTTAAATTAGAGCATAATTATGCAAGTACCAAACACAAAAAAATACATTTAAAATTTAACAAAGTTGATAATTTTTAAAACCCCGACACGGCAATTCTATTTGTGCTAAAAAAATTCAGCATTCTGAGTACCCAGGGGTCTAGTTGTTCTCTAAAGTCTTTATGTTCAGTCCCTCATTTTCTCCATCAACAAGGAAAAAATAAAAATTATGGATTTGTAAGGTTTCTAGTTTACGGAGGATACATCTAGAGGGTCTGGAAAGGCATAAAGAAAATGAATGCAGGTTATTATTATATCGACATAATCATTAGTCATTCATTTTCTATGATTAATCCAAAAATTTGGAACTTTAGAGGACAAAATGTATCTCTGTAATTATAATGTTTTTAAATACAGTTACTAGAGTTTTGTTCGATTTGAGATCAAACGAGGGAAATTTCGAAACGCTTAAAATATATCTTCTTTGAATTGAAAAAATTATTTCCATAAATCAAAAATTTTCTTTACATTAACTAGATTTTTTAGATGTATTGTATAAATATGACAACTGCTGTCTCATTTACTTTTAGTAAATTCAGCAAAAATCACCTGCAAGTTATAGGAACGGTTGGTTCCCTCTTATGTATTTGTAACAGTATGGCTGCACCTCATTTTTATCCTCTTCCCATTTATATTATGATTTCCTTCACACCTTGTACCCCGAGAAATTGCATATCCAAAATCGTTCAAGATTTAGAGATTTGGTTGGAAAATACATACATTAATAAAAGCAGCGCATTATGTGCAATAATTGCACGGCAGCGTTCAATTAAGTATTCTGTCTGTAAGATAATCTATAACATAGAACTACAGTGCAGAAAACTGTGAAGATTTAGAAGAATTATTAATAAACAGTATTTATCAGTAAAGGGGGATAGATATAATTCCCTTGCTGTTATAATTTGTTTTGATATAGATTAGGTTGTAAAGAAACCATGTTTTATTGAAAAATTTACAGCTGATTTACGACTTACCAGACGACGATTTGTTTTGAGACATTTGTACTATATTTCAAACAGACCATACATTTGTTTCTTGAGCTTGCAGATCAAAGGGAAACTTACGATCAGTATATTTGTCATATTTTTATCATTTTCAAGTCTCCTTCTCTTTAACATAACTCTTTGTGATTAGAAATCGCTGCCATATATATATAAATCGTAGGATTCTGTAAAACATTCCACTGTGGTCAGGTTATATTATCTGGACACACCATCATAATAACTCAGAAGGTTTTCGAAACACTGACCCTTGGCTCTCCGTATTTAAAGTAATTTTCTGTTAATGAAAGTCATGTGTCATAAGGTAAAATTGTCCTTATCAAAAATTACCAGTATAGGACTTACCTATGATGCCGTCGCTAAGGGTGGAGCATGTAAGCTCCCGGTCCTCAAGCTCGGATATAAACACACAAAACATAAAGAAATACTCATGCTTAATTGCTCAATTATTTTTAATATTTTGCTTAATATATATCCACTATAATCTGGAGTAATTATATTATGATTAAATCAATTATTTAAAGACACATAATACTAACAATATTACATTAATATATATTTACACACATAAAAAACATTGACTTAAATTTCTTAAATAACAGTTTCCTTTAAACAATCTATGAAGAATAATTCTTATAGTTCAATATTTACGAACTCGTTCATATGATCTACTCATACGAACTGGTAGTTAATTATCTTAATAATCGTTAAAGGTGTGCCTTCCGTGCTAATAGTGACAATTGAAAATCGGTTACCTCTACTCTTTGTTACGTGCATATTCGTGCCATCTCAATGATGTAGGAACATCGTTGCACTTCTCGTACTTGCACACGCTACCATTCTATTGCTCACAATCTACAGACACTTTGCACACAACCAAAAACATGATGCTGACCCGTTCGAAAGTTTTACGTCGACTAAAAGAACTCAGGTGCGTCTAGGACGCTGTCGAAATTGCATCTGTGGAAAGTTCTAGAACATTCTCTCAAACCTTTTTCTTTTCAGATTGTAGTGTCGTTGTTGATTCGTTGAAGTGACGAAGGGGATGCGCTGCTTATTTATGTTTGTATTGCCATTGGCTCCTTCTGCAGCATTTAAATAGCTCATTAGCTAGGTTGGCCTCCGTAATTTGAATTACGAAATGTCGTGCATGCCGTACGACATTTATCCCCCTCTGCATGAGATTAAATCTAGAATACGGTACAAAGCATATGCACTGAGAAAAATTGTCACAGGAAGTCACTAGTATCGTGTCCCACTGATACATCTATAAGAACTTGATGCACTGTTGTACTGAAGCACTAGAAACATATTGAGGTACCCTTGTCTGATACACTGCAAAGATATCTGTCACTAAAATGTTTATCACCGTACAGAAACACAATATTGTCACATTGGAAGTATCTTACCAGCACGGAAGACACATAATTGTCACCTGGAAGGCACACTATTATCTGTGGGAAGGCACACTATTGATTTGAACCACATAGTCATTATAATACTGAATAATGTTCTGTATAAAATACATTGTTCTGTGATAATTTTTTCACAGACCTGGTACTTCAATAGCTGTATTGTTATAATGTTTCCACTTATAGTCTATTATAGAGTTCGACTGCAGAACATGTTATTTTTCATTTCAATTTATATACACGTTCACAACATTACATTAAAATATACGCAAATCATTACCTTGATATCTTATCTTCACATACGTAAATAATTTTTTTTTTACACAATTTTTTAGCTGTATATATTTCTTATTTGTAATACACATACATGTTATATAACTGTTTAAGCGTGTATCAATCATGGGTATTTTGCACATCATAATTATATCATATTACGTCTCGGCATTTAAAATATCAAATCTATATACTCATTTCGCTACTCCAAAATACTGCATCTCCACAATAACAAGTATGCCTTTAAATTTCCTCTTCGGCTGCCCCTTAGTGTGAAACAACTGCGCTGGCGGAAGGGGAGAAAAAGAAAAAAGAAAAGATTTCGCTTGACCCGTAGCTTTCCTCTCTTCTCCTACGCGTTTCCACGGCAACTGCGAGCAATCGGTCATGCATGGCGATTTTCTGCGCCCCCACCCCCCGAAGCACGGAACGTTACATAAGATTGCAACTTTCAATCTCCTGTTCTGCCCAAATAATCGTTATCGTTTGCGATTTTGGCGGTATATTCTTCACAAGCGCGGGCTTTTCAGACTGTCCGATCTTGACGGCTTACGCTCACATTGAAGTGAGAGGTTTTACGTGTATCCTTTTAAGGAATTTAATTACAATTATATTTTATGTGTATCATATTATATATTTATTTTACATATGTTGTTATTAATTCTATTTAATTTAATATATATATATATTTTTTATTATTATTATCTTATAACCTTAACACAGATCTGACTGTTGAATTATTATTTTGATTTCATGTACTTTTAATTTATTGGATTTATTTATCCCTTGTTGCAACAACGCGTGATATATTATTTTATGTGTAGTATTATGAATATACCATGCTTTTGTTATGTTACTGATATAACTGACTTTATGTTCCCGTTTCAGCATAACTTTACATATTTATTTATTTAAATATAATTCTTTCATATTTGATTTTATCTGTTATTTATTTATTTTTTTTTTATTTACTGTGATGTCTAATTAATGCAATAATTTATTAACATACTCAATCATTTATCATTTACATACAAATCAATGTGTTTTCCTAATGTATTTTATTTTTTTATATACCGGCCGGTATTTTTAAATAACTATAATTGCCTGCAATTATAATTTTAAATTTTGATACCTTGATTGTATGCTTACAATAGAACTTTTTTTGTATTATTCTCGTACTATGCATGGGAGATTTTCTCCGATGTTTATTTATTTATTTTTTTTTTTTTGCCTGTCTATTTATTTTGAAGGTGAATAGCTTTCGCCGTACAATGGCCATATATGGAGCTGTTACGCTGACTGTGAAGGATGGGACACTACTCTTATTTCTTCAAGTTTATTAATCCACTTATGTAATTAATTTTTATTTTGTTTTCCAGATTGCGTGTTTTTGTAAAAGGTCTGTATACACTATTTATGCAATATATATTTATTAATTTACTAATTATTATTTACATCATCTGTGAGTGTTTATTTTGACTTCACACTTTTATTTATTTATTTATTTATGATTTTGCTTTTATTCTGTCAGCTTTTTATGAGGTATTTAATTAATACTTTTATGATTTTGAATATTATATACTTGCATTTACCATGTTCCATGACTTTATTTTGCATTTTATTAATTATGTTATACAATTTTTTCAAGACCCGTACAAGAAAAATGAAACAGTGCATATACTTCATCAGCATGTTACCATTGGAAACAAAATTTGCCACTTCCTCGTTGACCTCTACAGCCATTCATCATTTGTTATCAATAAAGACACATGACCATCAAGATTCTTGAATTGTCAACTCCCTATTACGACACTCCTACCCTTAATTCATCAGTCACCGTACAAGTAATACAAATTGAAAGTAAGTAAAATTTATTTATTTCTCTCTCTCTCTTTCTTACAACACATGTTAGTTTATTTTATTTTAGAACATTGAGGGGTATTGTATGTATTATTTATCACTTCTACATATTTTTTCTGATGTTTATTGCTCTATATATAAGTTATGTATCTATACATAAATGTTTATTTATTACCTATATTTTTGTTTTATCCTCATATTTAAAAAATCCTCATATTTATTTTACAAAATGAATCTCCCTGCTCTTATCCCCACTTACATAGTATTTGACAATGTCCATTTTTATAACGTAGACTAATTTTTATTTTGTTTGGAAGGGAAAAAACATTTATTTACTATTTTATGTTGTACACGTTGATACTTATTGACAACATTACTGCTAACCAGTCAACCCGCTGATAAACTTTCCTACTGTTATTTTTTTTTGTTGCTGTTGTTGCAGAAAAATCCATGATTTAAAACTTCCTATCCGCTGGACTTGCCTTCCTCCAGACAATTTTTTTGAAGTTTTATTTAATTTTGCGATTTTGTTGACTACCGTGCATTTTGGATAACTATCATGCCTATCCTCACACTAAGTCTTCACTACTACACAGTTTTCCTCAACACTACAGTTTTCACAATATACCATACATAATATACAATCATATAATACATATTTAAATTATCATTTTCATGCATTTTCTTATCATTCTACTGAGTTATATCTCATTATTAAATTCATTGTTAAATTCAATATTACATTCCACTTATTATTAAATTCACTTTTATATTCAAACTCATTATTAAATTTACTATTATATTCAAACTCATTATTAAATTTAATATTATATTCAAACTTATTATTAAATTTAATTTTGCCTTTTACTTATATTTTTTACTTTCTCTTATGAAAATTAATTCTCTCCGAGCTTGACCACATACGGCACCAATTCGCGCGGCGACATCATGTCATAAGGTAAAATTGTCCTTATCAAAAATTACCAGTATAGGACTTACCTATGATGCCGTCGCTAAGGGTGGAGCATGTAAGCTCCCGGTCCTCAAGCTCGGATATAAACACACAAAACATAAAGAAATACTCATGCTTAATTGCTCAATTATTTTTAATATTTTGCTTAATATATATCCACTATAATCTGGAGTAATTATATTATGATTAAATCAATTATTTAAAGACACATAATACTAACAATATTACATTAATATATATTTACACACATAAAAAACATTGACTTAAATTTCTTAAATAACAGTTTCCTTTAAACAATCTATGAAGAATAATTCTTATAGTTCAATATTTACGAACTCGTTCATATGATCTACTCATACGAACTGGTAGTTAATTATCTTAATAATCGTTAAAGGTGTGCCTTCCGTGCTAATAGTGACAATTGAAAATCGGTTACCTCTACTCTTTGTTACGTGCATATTCGTGCCATCTCAATGATGTAGGAACATCGTTGCACTTCTCGTACTTGCACACGCTACCATTCTATTGCTCACAATCTACAGACACTTTTCACACAACCAAAAACATGATGCTGACCCGTTCGAAAGTTTTACGTCGACTAAAAAAACTCAGGTGCGTCTAGGACGCTGTCGAAATTGCATCTGTGGAAAGTTCTAGAACATTCTCTCAAACCTTTTTCTTTTCAGATTGTAGTGTCGTTGTTGATTCGTTGAAGTGAGGAAGGGGATGCGCTGCTTATTTATGTTTGTATTGCCATTGGCTCCTTCTGCAGCATTTAAATAGCTCATTAGCTAGGTTGGCCTCCGTAATTTGAATTACGAAATGTCGTGCATGCCGTACGACATCATGGCCATAAATTATACTCTTTTATAAAACATCCCGCTTTGGAATTTTTCAAAATCAGACATCAACTACATCTACTTTAGATGGTTATATTGCCTGGGCACCACTGTGCAGAACTCATATCGTAACTGTTCATTGAGAAACTGATTCCTCGCTGACAAGAGGATAGTTTTCTGATATACTGAGCAATATTCTTCTAAACTTGGAGTGAAACCTGTAAAGTGTTTCTTATGTTTTACTGAATTTCTTTATTAGGTAAACATTAAATTTTTATAACTGATATTCTACTTTTCATTTCGAATATAAAAAAATGACAAATATTGCTATTGACTGCTTTATAAATAGTTTTTAAATGAAACTAAGGCAATCAAAAGTGCAGATAGATTTTTACCAAAAATACTAAGGTCAAAATATGTATTATTTGCTTGTAAATATTATTTTTTCAGATGAGATAGGGGTTAAAATTCTTTAAAATTTAGACAGATAGATAATGGATATAAGAAATTTGTAATATTTAACTGAAATAACATAAACTGAAATATATTTAAGGCTCATTATTTTTAACAGAATTTGGCTTTTGTGACTGTGAGAACATTTATTACTGTAATATGAAAACCAATATGAATTTTAAAATGAATTTAATTGAACCTCTCTCGAATTACTTTAAATTTTCAAGTATTACCAACTAATTTATTCCACCAAATGAAAAGTTTTTGAAAGGAAACATTTTCCAAAGGTACCGTCAAGAGAAAATGTTCCAGAATACATATCCTCAATATTCCATCTGCAGCCAGATTGCCTCGTTGAACAAGATATCGCCCTAATGATACACATTATCACCTCCTTTTATTACACATTTTTACTTTCTTTTATAGAACGAATATTTGAGAGTGTCCAACCCCTGTTAATGTTTCTATTAATATGGCAGGAAGCTAGTTTTTGAAAATTCAGTTGCAGTGCGAAGATTTTAAACCCAAAGGTTCTTTTTGATGGGGCAATTACACAAAATATTTTGTTGTATAAGAATCTGAATTTTGTGATGATGTTCTTATAATTAGCTAAATTAGCATTTCGCAATTTGAATCGCTTTTATAACTTCTACTGTTAAGCTCGTTATTTGATTTCTGTAATATACTTTGTAAAAGAAACATTAACGAGGAAAATTATCTAATAAAATTCTTATTCATGTGAAATATTGAAAGAAAATTAAATACGTTAATAATTTTTAGTCTATTTCGACAAATTTGAGATCCCCGTGATCCAGCCCCAAAACTCTCCTGTCGTAACCAAATGCTTTCCTCTGCAATTGAAAACGACACATTTAAAATTTCACACATTAAAACGCATTCAAAATTTTACACTCAAAAACATGTTTAAAAGTTCATACATAAAAGCATTCAAAATTTCTGTCTTTAGTTTATAAGTTAAGTGACGTATTGCTTTATCTAGAGCACAGACATTGAAATCTGGCAAATCAGTTGAATTTCTCCATTCAAATTGCAGTATATAATGAAATATATAGGCTAAAATAACGATCTATCAAATTATACTGATATATTAGATATATTTCCCGGAATATCTTAATATTAGATATATTAAGAAGTTATTTTTACAGCAATATAAATATTTATGTACATAAAATAATCTTCACCAATGATATTATTAGCAAATAATTGTCCTCATACATTCTTTGAAGTGTTTCTTTTAATCTAAATAATTTTATTACAATGATGCCTGAAACTCAAAACAGACTAAATAATTCAAATGAAAAACAGAGAGCCAGTATTATATGTTAGACTAACATTACAATAGTATTAGTAATATAACAGTATATTTAAAATGCATGTAATTATTTCACTAATGCAGCATAAAAATAAGAAGAATTAAATAAATAATCCTCAAAAGTAACCATTGAACAAGAAGATATATTGTAATACATCTTCAGGCTAAATATTAAAATACATTATAAATTCTGTATTAAGAAACGAATGAAAAGCAAGTCATTAAGAAAAATCTGATGTGGGCAACACATGACTTTCCTTATATAATGCAATAAATTTTCTCCTTTTACAGTAAAAAAAAATCTGATGTGGGCAGCGCATAGCTTTCCTTATATAATGCAATGAATTTACTTCTCTAAAGGTGAAAAAGTGATGAAAAAATTCATGGCACAATGTTTGTAACGTTAAATTGTACATTTTGTGCTTTTCCGGATGACAGCATGTAAAACTATTTCGTTCCAAATTAACTTATATTTTACGCAACTCAAAATTAACAACTATCAATATAGATATCATCCTCAATAAGCAATATAGTCCATATATTTAAATATTTTAATAATAAATTCATTAATTAGGCGTCATTTTCATTAACTCGGTGTCATTTTTACAATTTTAACGATATCTTCGTCAATGTGACGATAAATATCACCAAGTCGACGATATTTATAAGAGCATTACTTATATAATAAAACATATACCCATCCAATGACGAAATTGAGATGTTGCAAAGCATTGCATCACGTTTGGTATCATTTTTATCAATTTGGCTACATTTTCGCCAATTTGACAACAATAAAAAAGTTGCAAAATTGGCGATGTGCCACCAAAAGCTGTCTCCAATATTACACCAAGCGTTACGGACGGAGAAATAGGTTATTTTTATGCTCTTTACAAAATATTGAATTTTCATCAAATGGTTATCATTTTGCTGTAAATAGTATGTAAATAGCCAGAGAGCGAGCCAGAGTTTTGATGTAAATAGCCAGAGAGCGAGCTGGCTGGTATGTAAATGATTCCAGTCTGGTGTGATCACGCATAACCGTACACCCATGAGTGACGTTGCAAGCATGCACCAGCGGTCTTATAAACCGGTGTGTAGGCGACGCCCCATCAATGCGAGGAGCTTCGGCCGAGGCCAGCACGAGTACGGAGTGAAAATATTGGTGTGCAGATACCAGAAACGTCGATACACGCAACTGATGGACTTCGAGAGAGGCCTCCTCATCATCGGGGGCTGAGAATAGCAGGGTGATCAGTGCGCTGGATAGCCCGTCACTTGGATCGTTCGAACTCTACAGTTAGACGGTGTTGGGAGCACTGGCCACATTAAGCCACCCAGACACGGAGGATCGGCTCTTAACGGACTAGGTATACCATGAGTAGAGAGGATTGAATTATCGTGCGACAAGCACGTATAGAGTCCACGGCGCCCACATCCGCGATACAAACACACTTAGAGGCACCTGTGTGCCCACGAACCATATCTAGAAGCATAGAGGAAGCGAATCTGCGATCCCAGTGTCCCTTAGGTGTGCTGTCGTTAACACGGGAACATCGGCGGCTCCGGTTGCAGTGGTGTCGGGCCATAGCAACGTGGAACACCACAGATTGGCAATGTGTGGTGTTTAGCGATGAGTGCCACTTAGTTTAGGGGCAGTTGATCAGCGGCTCCGAGTGTGAAGGTTCCCTGCACAACGTCACAATCCCAACCTCGTTATCGAGCTTTACACCAGCCCCACTGCTGATGTCATGGGCTGGGGAGCCATAGCCTATGACAGCCGATCCACTGTAGTAGTGGATCCTGGAACATTTACGGACCCACGGTACGTGGATGAGATTCTACGGTCCCGTGTGCTCCCATAAGCCAGTGGGATTCCAGGTGCGCAATTCCTGCAGGAAAATAACAGGCCACACATGTTTCGGATCGTCCAGGACTGCCTGAGTCATGTTCAGACACTTCCATGGTCTGATCTCTCCCCAGACATGTCCTTTATCCAACAGGTGTGGACTCGTCTGCCGCAGGACAACATCAGGCGTCTATTGGACACCATGCCGGACCGTGTTGCTGCTTATATCGCAGCACGACACGGTGCGACGTGCTGTTGAGGATGACTGGACTGTGTACCACAGATCCCTCTGTACGTGTTCTTCTGCGCTGTTTTTGTGATCATGCATATCATTCATCTGTATCCTTCAATCAATAAAATTACTGGTCCATCCTATGCTTCCTTCTTTGTGCGCAACTTTCATTGTCCATGAGTGTATTTAATTCTGACGCGTTTAATATGTATATTACGATATTTTTATTAGATAATACATATATATTATGGTAAAAAAACGGCTCCGATTAGTTTTATTTTTTGTGTGAAATTCTTCGCTTGAAAATGAGTAGTTCATTATTTCGTTATTATATAAAATGTGATTTGAAATTTTATTTATAAATTAATAATGTCTCGCTAAATTCGAAATACAGAGGGACGAGAATAAAACGTTAATACATAATTATTTTTTTCTTGCAAAATCTAGAAGTACATGATCATCACATTTTAAACAAATAAAATATCCTAGAGAGATAAATTTTAAACAAACTCTTAAATTAGTGAATTCTTATTTTATTTAAAGCGATAAAATATGCACGCTTGTTAACAAGTACAAACTAGGAGAAAAATCTCTTTACATGCCATTTACCTGCTAATCCATTAAGTTGTTATTTGAATATTCTTTCTAATACCCTCTTTAAAGAAAAGATCCAGTGTAAATAATAAATGGACTTAACTTTTTTCAAGCTTTTGAAGTTGTTTATAAATTTGTAAAAATTGTTTTATAAATTTGTCTTAGAAATTTATAAAAATGTCACGGTACAAGTAAAGCCTCCTGTATTGGAAAAGGCCAAATGGGGTGATTTCGATTTGTTTGATTAAATTATACATTTACGCATTTATTTTTTTTTTCTAAAACTTATCGCTATTATAATGTTTTCTTTTCAAATATGATGGTCTTTAAATATATATTCAGCTAACTTGGAATCTTTAACACTATGTTCAAACTGAAAAACTTGTAACTAGATTTAATATAAGAAACCTGAACCTAAAAGATTAAATATAGAATATGCACAATTCCTACGTTCCAATTTACCGTTACGAAAAGTCACACATGAAGATATTGAAAACATAGCTCATTCTTATTTCAATACTTATGCAAATGTGCACAACCGGCAATTTCCATTGCATTACTAATAATTATTTATCAAAAGTACCTACAATAATTCAGTAACTTTCTTTTAGATTTTCTCAACAAGTAATATTTCAAAACTTCATACATGGAGGTCCCATCCTCTGCATAATTATTACAGTAGAGATTGACGAGGAGTTGCTATTACGTCTGGGAGCAACAGAAATCTACAGGCCACCATTTTTAAATTTATTACTGGACATTCAAAGTGTTATAAATTCGTACAGTTGATTAGGGTTTATACCGTTTGCTTCAAGTGTAATGTTGAACAAGCCCCCATGATCATCTCTTATACTACTCGGGGTTACCTAAAGAGGACCATTTCAGGAGTTCGTTATTGCTTTATGATTTCTTAAGGTGATATGGACTAATGATTCTGGTGCAGTCCTTGACTATACAGGGCAGTATTAGTTACAAAAGCAACTATTATCAAAAGTGAACCAGAACATTATGTAACACTTCCAAAAAGTTCAATGGAAAATTTTGAAAAAAAATCATCTAGGTATGAGGTGGGATTTTCAATTATTTTAAAGAAGATGTAGCAAGATCATTTTCGAATGATCATTTTAGTTATGTTCATTTTCGTATGATCATTTTCGTTATGTTCATTTTCGTATGGTCAAATTCGTATGACACTTCGAAATAAGTGTATGAAAAAAGTGTAAAATCCTAAATAGTTCCGCCGAAGATTAAATGTACACCCCGTGTATCATATATTTTAAGAAATACGAAGTTCATTTTTGAAGAAATTGTGTTAACGAGTGCAATTTATTATTTTTACACTGATCGGAAAGGAATTTTCCCTTTCCTTTAATGTGTTATAAATTATTACTAAACTCAGTAATTACTATACTTGCACATTCAGATATTTGCCACTTTCGCATTCTGTCTTTATATGGTGTCACACTGAAAATGCATTAAAATTAAAAATATATGTTCAATTTCTTCTTTCTGAAATCTCCCTAGTAATAAAATTAAATTAAGAGCTCTTATTTAAAAGCACATTTATTTAAATTAAATTCAGTATTTCGTTGAATAACATATCGAAATATAAGTTTCGTATATTTTTAAGATCAGAATACACTAAATGATATAGCTACCTGTTACTAAAGGAAAGTAGAGGGAGTAAAAATATTCATATGCGAGTAGAAAATCTGAACGAGCCTATGCGGATTTTATAGAAAATGAACTTATACAAAAGAATGCCAAACAATACTTCAGCATTTAATTCTTTAAAAATGTAGTAGATTAAAAATTTTGACAATGTCTGACTTTGACTACATATCTGTAGGTATCATTTGAGCCTTACATTTAAATCATTTGATGTTCGCAACTATGGAATCTGTACACTGACACCTAGCTGCAAAATTTATATATGTGTGTGTGTGTTTTGTAGCTACAAATTATTTGTATTTAATTGCTATAACTGTTGTAAAAATTACAAAAAAAAATATTTAGCACATTATAAAACGAATTAGTAGCTATATCAATCAGTTTTTGAGGCAGAAAATAACCTTCTTCCTGACTATAGCCTCATTTTTAACTTTGTTGTGTTTGTTCTTTTTTTTTCCCAAAAAAGATGAATATGAATTTCTTGCCTCCGAAGTTGGTTGATAAAATTACTGAATTTATTTGAATGTAACAATTATTTTGTCTTTTGTTTCAGATCATTTTTTAAAAGAATATTTCTAAAATTTTACAGAATACGCTCTTGATGATTATTACACTTTAATCGTATATCTTAACTCTATTTAATACATTGTCACAAATACACTAAATGATAAAAAGTGTCCGGACACTTTGGATGTTAGGACGTTTTTCGAATTTCTAAACAAATACTTGCCGAAGTATTCTATAACTTTGGCGATGTAAAGAATGTACTTGAACGCACACTTTCCAGTAAAGTTTCGGTGACTTATGCATTTAGGGGACTACCACGATATTACAAATGGGAAAATTGTATTTGATTACACTGTATAATAAAAAGCTGGAAATGATTTCTAACTTTCACAAAATAGTTAACTACCTTTGTTTTGTTCAATATATAAAAGCATTTTTATAAAACAGAAACGTATATTCATGAAGATACAAACGGTTCTTTTAAAAAGAAAACAAATTTTGTTACATGTTTTTGCTTAAAATATCTATTGGTTTCAATCAAGTTCCACGAAACTTGCAGAAGATTTGTCAACGTCCAAGAAAAGCATCATACGTCAATTGAAAATGAAAGCATTGAATATACGATTAGATATAAGCATTTGAATAAACCAAGATTTTACTGCACAGCCGCGAAACATAGCAATAGTTTTCTATTATGATTTTGTAGTGAATACTGTAGGGCAACTTCTATAAAAAAAAATCCACTGGAATATCGTGAAAATTCACAAATAAGTCGACGATATAGTGATCAGTTCTTCTCTGACTCTCTGAAAGTGCCTGGATGATAAGGGTTTTCCACAAATTGACATTTTATAAATTTATCGAAACACCCTGTTCTGAAAAGTAACTAGCCCAATATTATGCAAATAATGATCAAAAGTCCCTGGACACCCCGGTACGTGGGGGATTCTGCCCGTGACGTCATATTTCTAGTTCTTAGCCAAGTATAAAAGAAGTCAGACGAGTTATCAAATTCAATTTCAAAGCCAGAAAAGTAAAATGGGAAGAAAACGTGTGCTAAATAAGTTTGAATGTGGTGAAGTGATTGGTTGTCACCGTTGTGGAAAATCTGTTAGTGTGATTTCTGGCATGTTAGGAGTGGCTCGTTCCCCCATAAATTATGTTATCTTGAAGTGGAAACGCACATGCTCTATAACTGTGCATGCACGAGCTGGTCGAACATTCCGTCTAGTAGAAGCGGCGAATGCTGAAGACAGTTGTGAAAGCGAACAGCATGCAATCGGTGGAAATAGTTTGTTCGGAATTTCAGAAAGCCTCTGGATGCAACGTCAGCACAATGACAATTTGTTGGGAGCTGCGAATTCTTGGTTTTCATGGGAGAGCATCTGCATATAAACCAAGCATTACCGCAACCAATACCAAGTTTCGGTTACAGTGGCGAAAAGAATGTAAAAAGTGGAGTCTTCAGCAATGGCATCAAGTGTTATGGAGCGACGAATCACTGCATACTCTCTAGCAATTCGATCATGGAATCTGGTTGTGGAGAAGGCGGGGTAAACGCAGTTTGCGTGATTATATTGTGCAGCAAGTTAAATTTAGTGGTGGAAGCATAAGTATTTGAGGCTATTCCTCATGGTTCGTGGATGACCCTCTTATTTCTGTGCATGTAATTATGAAGACGGAAGGACATTTCGATATTTTGTACAGTTACATTCTGCCTGAATTGTTGCAATAGTCTGGAGTGGGCCCCTTCTTGTTTCAACAAGATCGTGCTCATGCCCACAAAGCACGGGATGTTCAGAGCTGATTTGCTGACATGGATGTTAAGGAAAATGACTGGCCTGCTCAGAACCTAGACCTCAATCCCATAGAATACCCATGGGATAAAAATTAAACGTAGACTTCGAGCTAGGCCGAAACGCCTCACATCGACGGCAGAGCTGACTAGTATTCTTTTAAAATAATGGCGTGCAGTTCCTGCTGCAACATCCCAGAAACTAGTGGATAGCCTCCCTGATAGAGTAGCAACCATCATTGAAGCAAAAAGTGGTCCCACTTCATACAAATTTATGACTTTTCTGAAGGAGAAGCAAAACATACAGGTGTCCAGATAGTTTTGATCTGATCGTGTATGTGTATTTTGTATATTAGTTAATTGTATTTACTCCAATTTAAATGCCCTATGAATTACGATTTAAAATGTCAATTTGTGAAAACCTCTTATATTCAGGTACTTTCAGAGAGTCAGAGAGAAACTGATCACTACATCGTCGATATCTTTGTGAATTTTCACGATATTCCAATGGTTTTTATAGAAGTTGCCCTACAGTATTCACTACAAAATCATGAAAGAAAACTATTGCCATTTTCGGGGCCTGCGCAGTAAAAATTTAGTTTCTTCAAATGCTTATATTTCATCGTATATCAATGATTTAATTTTTAATTGAAGTATGATGATTTTCTTGGACGTTGACAAATGTTCTGTAAGTTTCGTGAAATTTGATTGAAACCTATGGATATTGTAAGCAAAAAATTTGTAACAAAATTTGTTTTTTTAAAGAAACGTTTATATCTTCATGAATGTACGTTTTGTTTTACGAAAATGCTTATACACATTGAGCAAAGCTAATCAACTATTTTGTGAAAATTACAAATAATTTCCAGCTTTTTATGATACAGTGTGATCAAATATATTTTTATTTTTTCAATATTTTGGTAGTCCCATAAATGCACAAGTCACCGACACTTAACTGGAAAGTATGTGTTTATGAATGTTCTTCACATTGCCAAATTTACAAAATACTTCGCCAAGTATTTGTTTAGAAATTCGAGAAAAACTCTAACATCCAAAGTATCCGGATAGATTTGATCATATAGTGTCGAAAACCAAGACCACTTGACTGGCTCTAGAGTTTAAAACAGTTGTTTGAATGGCCGGTGATCATATAGTGCATAAGAGATTTTGAATACACATGACCAGTTGGACACGAAAGACAATTTTTGATTTATTTGACAATTCCATTTCTCTTAGCCCGATACCACTGGAAATCCCATGAATATATTTATATCACATTTCAGATTGGTAACAAGCCACTACTATTTTCAGACTCATCTAAATAAAACTGATTTAAAGACAGACCACCATTCATAACTGCATTGAAGACACATACCTCTCTGAGTCTCCAATGCAGTTATGAAGGCCGACCATCTGAAATACGGCACATACAAGTCAAAATATATGGTCATCCATGGTAAGAGGATAACCCATATTTCCCATTTTATCTTCGAAACATTTTCTATGCATTAAAATATATGTTCTGTTATACAGCTATTGATTTACCCCCATTGATAGACATTCCAATTTTCCAATCTTTGACAAATTGAAATTTTAATTTGAATTTTTGTTCAAAATTCTGATTTCTACTTACTTTTTACATTTTGTCACAAGGTATGTTTATAAAAAAAAATTTATGTTGTATTAGTAATTCTGATGGTATATGTGATATCAAAATATCTATGTATTTTCTCTCAAAAATTCGTGTTTCACACGATAATAGGAATAAAAATTATATTGCAAAATGGTGATTAATCTTTCAACTGACACTTATATATCACATTCTTTCACTTATATATCACGTCTTTCAACTTACATTATATATCACAGAAATTTTAAGATAAAATTTATCATAATCACTTTCAATAAATATGATAAAAGTATAAATGTACTACCGAAAATAGCAAAAGTTATGCAGATTTCTTTAATAACTTGCAGTTTTAAAGGATTCTACCTTTGATATCAATTTTCAAAAGAACATTGCTAACAATATTAATTTCTATCCTTAAAAGAAAATACTTCACAGTAAATTTATAGATTAAATATGTATATTGGGCAGTATTTTGCACTTAATAAAATTATGTGAAAATATTTAACTTATTGTAAAAATTTCCAATGTATTTGTCGATTAACTTATAAATTTGCCTGATATGTAGAGACAAAATATTTGTATATAGTTCTTAGTAAATCTTATTTTGTTTAAAAATAAAGTGACTTAATATTTTCATATAGTTCTTAGTAAATTTATTTTAATTATAAATTCCTAGTATACCTAAATTTGTCTATATATCTTTGAATGATGAAACTCTATAATTGAAGAAGTGAATCACACCTATCCTTTAACAGATACCTGCTGCATTATTATGCTATTATAAATTATTTGTAAAGATGTTGCGTAAATTTTTATTACCATTTACATGAAGGATTTACATAATATACATTAAATAACCCATATTTAAAAGCATCACACCGATTGTTTAGCAATGCAAAAAATGTGGAAGCCATTCATTCTTAAACAAATACGGCGAGGTAATAAATAAGATTTCTAGAAGACAATACATCTATCACAGTGCAAGACAGTTAAGCCAGAGCGTCAAATTTATATTCTGCCTTATAGTTAATTCTTAGCAGGTACTCCAAAACAGCGATCCGTAAATATACAGGGATGTTTGCAATTGAATATTAAATACTTCTGAAATCTCTAGATGATTCCCCAGTAATTGCAACTTCTAAAACAAATTGGATTATGTAGTCATAGAAATCTATTACTTTCCCTGCAATACATAGTATTGTATAGAGAAAGCATTGGAATCGTTTCGAAAATCGCAACTCGAGTTTTCAACGGATCAACACCTTTTGGGATATCAAGAATACGAAAAAATATATTTAGCGTGACGCTTGTGTGAGTATCTGTTTGTGCAATATATGCACCCACTCTAACGCAAAATCTAATGGAAAAATTTTATACGTAAGTCACCCAGGTACTGTTTATATTTTGGTGTGATTCGAAAAAAATAATAATCTGCCCTTTTATTGCGAATCGGCCATAAAATATCGCATTTATCCACTCTAGCTGAAAATTTTATTTGTCAAGTTTCACAAAATTTAATAGATAAGTCAACTATAGGTTAGCCTGGAGCTGATTAGATTTTGGTACGATTCGAAAAAGCAGAAACTTTATTTTTATGCAAAATGACACGCAAAAATCATTAAAATCTAAAATAAAAGTATATATATGCTCAAACGTTTTAATTACATGCATGTTTTATACATATGTTTTTAGGATAAAAATAATGAGATCAACCTTATTTCTCTTGGATTAGCCGTTGTTGTTGTTAAAACCCAGACCATCCGACCTACCAGAAAGGTGTAAGGTAACTGTTGGACGGTCGGGAAGTGCCACCCAATTTAGACCGGAACCCAGTGGGGGAGGCATCCACAGGGACCGTACCCTCCTTCCCCTACCACCAACCTCTCGGAAGGACTTTCGGACCCACATGTTTAACGTGATCGTACTCCGCATGAACATGGGCTACCGCACCCCATTGGATCAGCCGTTGTCGAGTTGTTTTAGTTTTTCATCATTCTTGCTGCAACACCTTTAAAAATACGTCTCGATACCAAATGGATACTGAAATTGAATTAATACTGAAAATTCAATGTAACTTCAAATAATTCGTGTTATTTTATGTAAATAATATCAATTTAATGAATTATTTAAAACTAAAGAGAAAACTGTTTGAATCTATGGGAAACCAAAATATATTTCATATTCATTTTAAAGGATTTAATACAGTAAAGTCAAATTTATCTGAGTATCGATAATTCGAAGTTTCGTGATTATCTAGATAACTCAACACTTGTCTAAATAAATTGCGTAACTCACTAAAATAATTTGACTCAACACTGTTTTTGATGGATATGAACCATAACTTTAATGATGACCTCAAAAACTTTTCAAACAAAGCAGAGGAAACAGATGATATTGAAGTAAATATTACACTTATAGATTTAGTAAAACCAGTGGAATTATTATTTAAAATAGGTATTATTAAATCATATTATGACGGAATATATATCATTTTAATCAATAAAATTCAAAATTTGTCTGTCTGTCTTTATGTCTATCTTATCATCAGGTAAAAGAGCTCAACCGCATTTTATGAAATACAGTGGATAGTCTTGAATCAGTCCCACTTTAAATGTAGTCCCCGTTTCTAGTTTCTAAGACAAGGGGTAATCTAGATTTTATTTAAAAACGAGCAGTTTAATATTCCGTAGAGATAACATTAAGCAGACGATATTTTTCCGCCAATTTATTTAAAGAAAATTATGTCATGCCAATTAGCAAAGAATTTAAATCAAATGCGTTTATGCCGCAGACGATTTCTAGATTAGTAACAGACCACGACTATTTTCAGACCCATCTAAATAAATCTGAATTAGGGACAGACCACCCTTCATAACTGCATTGGTGACACAGATATGTATCTGCAATGCAGTTATGAAGACCGACCATCTGAAATACGTCAAATTTTAGAAAAATATTCATTTTTATATTATTTTTATATTTTAATACTTTCACATAATTTTATGTTATTTTTAGGTATTTTTATTATGAAATGTGTTTTTCCTAAAAATATCAAACTTTGAAATGTGACCAGCAAATCGAAACATTTACATTTGGTGACACCTGGCAAGAAAATAACTCAAATCTCCCACAATTTTATCTCGAGAAACATTTTCCACTTATTAAATATATGTTCTACTATACAGCCACTGATCAACCCTATTGATATACATTACACTTTTCAAGTCATTGACAAATTGAAATTTTAATTAGCATTTTTGTTCAAAATTCTGATTTCTACTTAGTTGTATATTCTTACAAGGAATATTTTTAAAAATCCATGTTGTACTAATAATTCTGAAGGTATATGTGATATCAAAATATCTATGTATTTTCTCTCAGAAATTCATGTGTCGCAAGATAATAGGAATAAAATTCTATTACGGAATGGTGATCAATCTTTCAACTGACACTTACATCATATATCTTAGACATTTTAAGATAAACCTAATCATAATAACTTACAAAAAATATGATAAAAGTATAAATTTACTATCGAAAATAGCAAAATATATGTAGATTTTTAATAGCTTTTAAAGGATTCTACCTATGACATAAATTATCAATAGAAAATTGCTCACAATATGTATTTAATTTTTATCGCGTTAAAAATAAATAATTTTTCACAGCAAATTTGTAGATCAAAAATATATATTGGGCTGGATATTGTACATAAGAAAATTAAGCGAAAATATGTAATTTATTGTAAACATTTTCATTTTATTTGACGATTGACTTATAAATTTGCCTGATGGATAGAGACAAAATATTTGTATATTATAGTATTAGGCTTAGTATAGTATTTAATTATAAATTTCTAATGTATCTAACTTTGTCTATATATCTTTGAATGATGAAGATATATAATTGAAGGAGTTAATCTAACCTATCCGTTAACAGCAACATGCTGCAGTATTATGCTATTATAAATTATTTTTAAAGGTGTTGCGTAAATTCTTCTTATCCTTCACACAAAGGTTTTACATAATATTAAATGAAATAACCAATATTTAAAAGCATCACTCCGATTGTTTAGCAATGCAATAAAATGTGGAAGCGATTTATTCTTAGACAAATACGATGAGATAATAAATAAGATTTCTAAAAGACAATACACCTATCACAGTGCGAGGCAGTTAAACTAGAGGGTCGAATTTATGTTCAACCTTACACTTTATTCTTAGCAAGTACTCCAGACTAGCGACCCGTAAATACAGGGATGTCTGCAATTGAATATTAAATACTTCTGAAATCTCTAGATAAGTTCCTTGTAATTGCAACTTTAAAACGAAATTAGATTTTGTAGTCATAGACAGCTATTACTTTCCCTGCAATACATAGTAATATATAGGGAAGGTATTGGAATTGTGTCGAAAATCCCAACTCGAGTTTTCAAGGGATCAACACGTTTTGGGATATCTAGAATACGAATAAAATATTTTTAGCGAGACGTCTATGTGAGTATCTGTATGTGCAATGTATGAATCCACTCTAATGCAAAATCTAATGGACCGAATTTCATAACACTTTACACGTTCTTAGACAAATACGACACTTATATATACAACACGTTCTCAGACAAATACGGCACTTATAATTACTTATATTCTTAGACAAATACGGCAAGATAATATATAAGATTTCTAGAAGACAGTACACCTATCACAGTGCAAGACAGTTAAACTAGAGGGTCGAATTTATATTGTGCCACATACTTAATTCTTAGCAGGTACTCCAGAATAGCGATCCGTAAATACAGGGATGTCTGCAATTGAATATTAAATACTTCTGAAATCTCTAGATGATTTTCTAGTAATTGCAACTTTAAAACGAAATTGGATTTTGTAGTCATAGACAGCTATTATTTTCCCTGCAATACATAGTAATATATAGGGAAGGTATTGGAATCGTGTCGTAAATCACAACTCAGCACGGGGATCAACACGTTTTGGGATATCTAGAATACGAATAAAATATTTTTAGCGTAGCGTCTGTGTGAGTATATGTATGTGCAATGTATGCATCCACTCTAACGCAAAATCTAATGGACCTAATTTCATAGCACTTTACACTAAGTCGTTTGTGGGTGACACTGGTGTTGTTTACATTTTGGTATGTTTCGAAAAAAAAAAAAGAATATTTACTTTTTGTGCGAAATGAACCGCAAAAATCGCAAGTCTCCACTCTAACGAATTATATTATTTATCAAACTTTACAAAATTTGTTAGAAGTCACCTGCTGGTTAGCCGGGTGTTGATTAGATTTCGGTACCATTCGGAAAAACAGAACCTGTATTTTTATGCAAAATGGCAAGCAAAAATCATTAAAATCTAAAAAAAAATATATATATATATATGCTCAAACGCATCAATTACATGCATGTTTTATACATAATTTTTTACGATAAAAATAATAAGACCAACCTCATTTCTCTTGGGCTAGCCGTTCTCGAGATGTTTTACTTTTTTAGCATTTTTGCTACTGCGTCTTTAAAAATACGTCCCGTTACCAAAATGATACTAAAATTGAATTAAAAGTGCAAATTCAGTGTAACTTCAAATATATCGTGTTATTTTATGCAAATAATCTCAATTTAATGAATTATTTAAAACTAAAGAGAAATTTGAATCTACGGGAAACAAAAATACATTTTATTTTCATTTTAAAGGAATTAATACAGTAAAGTCAAATTTATCTGAGTATCCATAATTCGAAGTTTCGTGTTTATCGAGATAGCTCAACACTTGTCTAACTAAATTATCTAACTCACTAAAATAATTTAACTCAACACTGTTTTAGATGGATATGAACCCTTTAAAATAGACCTGAAAAAAATATTTTCAAGTGAAGCAGAGGAAGAAGATTATACTGAAGAAAATCTCCCTGCTTAAACCATTGGCATTATTATTTAAAACAGGTAATATTGAATCACATTATGGCAAAATATATATCCTTTTAATCTATACAAATCTGTCTGTCTGTCTCCGTGTAGGTTTGTCCCGTCATCACGGGAGAACGGCTGAACCGAATTTGATGAAATTATGTGGATAGCCTGGAAATAGTCCCACTTAGAATGTAGTTTATATTTGGAGTTTCTACGACCAAAGATTGTCGAAATATTAGTAACAAATTAAATTTTCGTTTGGCTCATCATCACGGGAGAACAGCTGAACAGAATTTGATGAAATTTTGTGGATAGCCTTAAAATTGTCCCCCCCCCCCATAAATTTAGTCCAAGTTTCGAGTATCTAATACCAGGGATTGTCGAGATATTAATGAAAACGAAACTTTTTCCTAGGCGTTCTACTCTCTAACTCCGTGGTTTATCCAAACGAAAAGCTTGAAAATCGTTTGAAAGTGAATTAAAACTTTATCTCTGAGTTTGATGGGAAATTTTTGCTCTAATTAGTCACTTTCTGAAAACATGAATTGTTTGAAACATTATTTAAATGGGAAATCTATCTCCACGGTTTATTTTTCACAAGCTTTTACTGAACAATGAAAGGTATAAAAAAATCAAAATGTCTATTTAATTTTGCAGTTTATGAGGAAGATTCCATCTTATATCATGTTGTTCAGAAACGCAATTAAATTAAATATGTCTGTTAACTTTAATTATTATTTTTTCGATTTGAAGAATAAATAAATGGATATAAAAATATATTATAGAAAAGAACGGTTTGATTTTTCTTATAGCATTTTTGACTGGATAATATCAATTGCGGTCTTCAGTTTTAATAACTTCAGGTTTATTATGAAAAAAATTGTTTAAACACATATATTGTACTTTGTACGACTAATCTTCTACAAATACACGGGTATATCTTCTAATCATCTATACGGGTATATCTTCTAATCGTATGTTTTGATATATATTGTCATATATTGGAATCAATTACGACCTTCGAGTATAAAGATGACGGGGATTATTGATAATTTTAATTTATTTCGTCATCTCATTTATTTCGGCAAATATTTTTGAGACTCATATTGTAATACGGGTAATCTTCTAATGTACTATTACAGGTTATATCTTCTAATATTCGTGTATATAAGTAGTATGGGTCCTATGCAATTTTAATGCTTTCATTTTGCATATATTGATTCAATTCATTTTTTTTTGTAAATTTGCTTACAAAATGGACCAGGATGATTTATTCTTCAGATCTGTCCGTGAAGATAATTTTTCATAGTGAGAATATATATTTTTAAACTCCTCTTTAGGAACAATACATTTAATATTTTTACAGAATTTGCACATGATTGCGAATTATAAATTTCTTTATATTATATAATCGGTACGAAGAACGGAAAGGCTGCTAGTCTATGTAAATAAAATTAAAAATATGTCTGTAAGTCTGTCTTATCATCAGGGAAAAACGTATGAACCGAATTGAATGAAATATTGTAGGTAGTCTTGAAATAGCCCCACTTTAAATTTAGTTCATGTTTCTAGTTCCTAAGACCAGGGGTTGTCTAGATTTCAAGATTTTAATTAAAAACGAGCAGTTTAACTTCCCATAGAGATAACATCATGCAGACGATATTTTTCAGCCAATTTATTAGAAGAAAATTATATCATTGCTTATAAATGAATTTAAATAAAATGTGTTTCTGCCGCGGACGATTTTTCTTAAATACCAGCAGCATACTCATTCTTTGTACGGAGTATAAAATATAAATAAACTTATAATTCGCGATCATGCTCAAATTCTGTTAAATTATTACATTTAATATTCCTAAATAGAAGTTTAAGAATATCTGTTATCACTATACAAAATTATCTTCACGGGCAGATCTGAAGAATAAAACATCCTGACCCCTTTTGTAAACAAATTTACAAAAAAAAAAGGAATTGAATCAATATATGCAACTCCGTACTACTTATATTACCGCAGATTAGAAAATATGCCAGTGTGTTAGTAGAAGATTACCCTTATTACTATATGAGTCTCAAAAATCTTTGCCAAAATAAAAGAGATGACGTAATAAATTGAAAATATCAATAATCCCCGTCTTTATACCAGATAATGTTTATACCAGAAGGTCGCAATTGATTTCAATATATGCTAATATATATCAAAGCATATGCCGATATACCTGTACTACTTATATTCTCGTAGATTAGAAGATATACAGGTGTATTTGTAGAAGATTACTCGTACAACGTACAATAGATGAGTTTAAACAATTTTTGTCATAATAAAACAATTGTATAATAACTTGAAAATATCAATAATCCCTGAATCAAACCTTCATTTTAAATCAATCCTTCTTTTCTAAAATATATTTTTATATCCATTTATTTATTATTCAAATCTAAAAAATAATAATTAAAATTAACAGACAGATTTAATTTAATTTCGTTTCTGAGCAACATGATATAAAATAGAATCTGCCTCATAAACTTCGAAATTAAATAACCATTTTGATTTCTTTATACTTTTCATTGTTGAGTAAAAGCTTTTAAAAAATAAACCATGGAGATAGATTTCCCATTTAAATCATATTTCAAACAATTTAAGTTTTCATAAAGTGACTAATTAGCGCAAAAAATCTCCCGTCAAGCTCAGAGATAAAGTTTTAATTTACTTTCAAACGATTTTCAAGCTTTTCGTTTGGATAAACCACGGAGTTCGAGAGTGGAACTACTAGGAAAAAGTTTGGTTTTTCATTCATATCTCGACAACCCCTGATCTTAGATACTCGAAGCTTGAGCAAAATTTATGGAGAGTTATGTCGAGGCTATCGACAAAATTTCATCAAATTCGTTTCAGCCGTTTTCCCGTGATGATGAGACAAACGAAAATATCGTTTTTTACTAATATCTTGAGAACCACTGATTGTAGAAACTGCAAACATAGACTAAATATTAAGTAGGACTATTTCCAGGCTACCCACAAAATTTCATCAAGTTCGGTTCTGCCGTTCTCCCGTGATTACGGGACAAACAGACAGACATACAGATAGACAGATTTTAAATTTCATTTATATAGATTTTCCGACTTTTATTAAATGTTTTTTATTAACACTTTGCAATATAGTTGAAAAGTGTTTATGGCTCTGTTCATTCTGTCTGTCTGCCTCTCCGTTCGCACGATAACTACCGTAAAAATGACTTATCAAAATGAAATTTTAGTATGTTATTGAGACGGTCTGTGGGGCATATGGGGATGTAAATACTTAATATTACCCAAATAGTTTTAGATTAAACCAGGGTTCAAAAAATGAACTACATTGAGCCCTATGGGATCTAATTTTTCAAACATTTTTTAAAAGAAGTTAAAACTCACAAATTGCTTCGAAAATTTTAGGAAATATTCATATTATCCCAAAAAATATATAAAAAAAATTTCAGCGACATATGTTCGGTAGTGCTTTGAATAATAATTAAAATAATAATGACATTCATATAATATTGTCAAGACGGGAATTCCGAGGCCTTCAGAAGTCGCAACGGATTCCCGCTCGACACGGCAGACCGAGAAAGTCTAACTTTCTCCAAATTTTACAAACCCAGGTTCTAAACACACCTCCCGTCAATTGGAAGAATTCCAATTGATGACCTGCGGAGAAACCCAACAACTCCAAAAATACTAAAGAATTACCTTTACCTTCAAGACTTCATCAGAAGCTGAAAACACATAAATCAATACAATTTCTACACAAATAAAAACTCAATTTAAGTTTAAATTCAAATTTATTAATTACTCAAATATGGAGTTGAACACATAAATTACACATGCTGATTTATTATCAGCTCCAAACCACTGGACCACTCCTACTAAAGAATCATCGGCTCTTTGCCGGAATTTAGATATTCAATTCTTAATCTAATTTTACCAGAAATACATATTAATATCACCTTTTCAATTATTCAACAAAACATGGTATGGTCAGAGAGAATACACACTCGAGGAACGCTAAGACGTCGAATAATGTAAATTACTTTAGATGCATTTAATTCTTAAATTAAGGATGGTAGCTGAAGTTAAACAATATATAATATGATTAAAGAAGGCAGCTGAAATCAAAGGCGAAGAGTTCTTCAGAGTCGACGCTCAAGTCCAGACGTCTGCACGTCTAAATAACCAAGGCTTACCTCACAAAACTTGAAAAGGACTCATGGTAGTTGTTCCGTATCTGTTTCGAGATCGCCTTTTGGCGACTGAACATTCCGCCTTGGCGCTAATTAGGTTGTTGTAACCCAGTCGAAGAAGGTAGAAAAGAGTGAGAACTTGTGTGCGAGTTCGAGTTTCTCTGTTGCATCCGTCGTGTGCTGTCGTGGTGTTTGTTTTGCGCAAATAAAGTTTTGTTAATACAGTCCATTCGCATTTTTCTTTCGCTTACCTCCGCACATTTAATGGTCCTAACGAGCCGGAGGTACTACCAGTTCCTATGGTAAAAGATTTGATTAAATAACTAATTTAATCTTACTTTAGTTTCATCGCGCGCCATGACTGACAGTAACACAATTACTGTTCTAAACCGCAAGCGCGGTAATATTAAGAGTCAACTGACCAAAGTTACGAACTGTCTTACTGAAGGAAAAGAACCAACATTCAATGAGCTGAATGTCTACTGTGAATTGATTACAAAAATCCAAGTAAAGTTTGATGCATTAAAAGAAGAATATTACGCTACTGTTCCGGATGACGAATTCGAAGAAACGGAAGCAGCCCTGTCGCTAATTGATGAAGAGATGCAAAATATAGAGGTTAGAATTAGGACTTCTATAAATAAAGTTAATGATAATTCAGATAATTCTACAACGACTGGGAAGAGTTCTACTCAAGAGGTATTTTCATTACATACAGTTCAGCATAAAAAGGCTTCGATGAAACTACCCAAAATTCCATTACCTATATTCAGTGGTAAATTTGAGGAATGGAATCTGTTTAAAGGTCAATTTAATGCCTTAATAACTGAAAATCAAGATTTATCAGAAAATGAAAAACTTCATTATTTACGCGGTTCATTAAAGGATGAAGCTAAGATTATTGAAACTTCTGATGATTCGTACAATTCTCTTTTTAAGGCTTTGGAACAACGCTATGAAAATCATAGAATTATTGTTGACACGCATATGAAAACTATTCTTAATATGGATTCAATCAAATACGAATCTGAAAAGGAACTTCTCAGCCAATTAGACATTGTAAAGAAGAATCTCAGAGCTTTAAGGGTTTTGGAATTTAAACGCGACAAATTTTCTAATGCATTATTATTAAATATAATACTTAACAAATTAGATCGCGAAACACGCAAACAATATGAGTTAACGCTAACAAACAATGAAGTTCCAGATTTCGATGCATTTTTGGAATTCTTAGAAAGAAGATGTCAAATTCTTAGTAGTATTAGCAGAAATATTGCTAAACCCAATGTGGAACGATCAAAATCATTTATCGTTAAATCCAATAATTCCTGGAAATTATGTGTTGCATGCAAATACAAATATCATCCTATTTATCATTGTCAAAAATTCAAGGACATGAAACTGGATAACAGATTTGAAATTGTTAAAAAACACAAACTATGTTTTAACTGTTTGAGCGATCTTCATATTTTATCAAACTGCAATTCGAAAAGTTCTTGTTTCGTTTGTAAAGCATCGACTCACCATACGCTGCTACATAAGGATTATTATACACCCACTTTAACTAAAGCGCAGATCTCTTCGCCAGATATTTCGGCATCTTATAAGGAGCAAGAAGTAAACAACTCTGCTCAATTTATTGACTCGCACGAGACTCGTTCTTCCTTTTTTACAAATGGAAATTCGAAAAGTGTGTTGGTTAATACAGCAATCGTGTACGTGAAGGATTCATGTGGTCAAAGAATTGCATTGAGAGCAATTTTGGACTGTGCATCTGAGTCATCATTTTTATCGTACAGAGCGGCTGATGCACTTAAATTAAAGAAAGAAAAAATACAAATGCCAATTTGCGGTTTGAATGGCACTACTCTGAATGTCAGGTCAAGGGTCACCGCTGAAATATCGAATGAAAGTAATGATTCAAAATGGGAATTAGAGTTACTTATTGTACCTAAAATAACCGAGGTTACGCCTTCGAAGAAATTTAAGATTTCTAATTTGAAAATTCCAAAGAACTTAAAACTCGCAGATCCTAAATTCTTTTTGCCTCAAAAGGATGATTTACTTTTGGGTGCTGAATATTTTTTCGCTTTCTTAAACTCGGATAAAATTAGATTAAGAGAAAATTTATTTCTACAGTCAACTGTTTTCGGACATTTGGTTTCGGGCAGTGTTTCGGCCGATAATTCTGATATGTCAACTAACTATTGTTTTTTTGTCTAAAAATTTGGAGACTCTAAATAAAACACTTACATCGTTCTGGGAAACAGAAAACATCGAAAGTCGCGAAACTATCAGTGAAGAGTTAAAATATTGCAACGAACACTTTGAAAAAACGCACTATCGGAACACAGATGGAACATATGTAGTTAAAATGCCATTCAAACCAGAGCTCTCTGAAAATATGTTAGGGAGTTCTAAAGAAATTGCTTCTAAAAGATTAGAACATTTCTGGAAACGCTTAGAACGCGATCCTACCATGCAAGAGCTATATTCAGATTTTCTTAGGGAATATGAAGTTCTAGGCCACATGGGAGATAAAGGAAGATGAAGATTCTGAAGAAGGTTATTATCTCCCTCACCATGGCGTTTTGCGACCAACTAGTCAAACGACCAAATTGCGCGTCGTTTTCGATGCGAGCGCAAAAACTACGAACGAAAATTCTTTAAATGATTTGATATGCAAAGGAGGGGTGATACAGGAAGATCTTTTTTCGATACTAATACGTTTTAGAAAACATCTCTATGCATTCACTACAGATATAGAAAAAATGTTTAGAATGATTGAAAATGATCCGTCACAAAGAAAGCTTCAAAATATTTTGTGGAAAGACAACAAATTGGCAACAACCAAGGCTTATCAGTTAAAAACGGTTACCTACGGCACTGCGAGTGCGCCCTATTTAGCTACGAAAGTTTTGAATCAACTTGCTTTAGATGAAAGCAAAGACTTTCCATTAGCATCGAGTGTTATCCTGCGCGACTTCTATATGGATGACTGTCTTTCTGGTTCATCGGATTTGAAGGAATTTGAAAGTGTTCAATTAGAATTAACACAGCTCCTTAAAAGAGGGGGAATGTCTTTGCATAAGTGGTGTTCCAATACAACTCGCACTTCTGAACAGATTTTTCCTTTAGATCGAAATTCAGAAGAGATAACAGTAAAAACGTTAGGCATGCTTTGGAATAGCTCAACGGACACATTTGCATACAACGTTTCAATCGACAATAAGTGTAGTTTCACTAAACGAGACGTGATTTCAGAAATTGCCCGCATCTATGATCCTATTGGTCTTCTCGGGTCAATTATTGCCAAGGCGAAGATTTTCATGCAACAATTGTGGTTGCTGAAATTAGGCTGGCATGAAACATTACCACCAGACTTTTCGAAACAGTGGATGTCCTTTATTAAGACACTGCCAGATTTAGAATTCATCAAAGTGCCCAGATGCGTCCTTAAATCCGAGGTCAAGTCTATTGTTCTCCATGGATTTGCTGACGCCTCCTCTAAGGCTTACGGAGAAGTAGTGTACGTGCTGTAAACTATGCAAGCCAAGTCTCCTGTCAACTTCTGTGTAGTAAATCACGCGTGGCTCCCATCAAAACCATGACGATTCCAAGACTTGAACTTGCGGCGTGTCTCCTTCTTTCACAACTAATCCATAAGGTCTTAGATGCTTTAAGACAGAAGGTGGGCTCTGTTCAACTATGGTCTGATTCAACTATCAGCCTGGCTTGGATAAGGACCTCTCCCCACTTGCTCAAAGCCTTCGTAAGTAACAGAGTATCCCAAATCCAGCAGCTGACCAAGGACTTCCAGTGGCAACATATCCCCTCTGAATCTAATCCTGCTGACCTCATTTCCAGAGGATTAGACGCAGGAACAGTTGCAGACAGTAAACTATGGTGGTGTGGACCAGATCTTTCTGTGTTAGCAATTTCGACTCACGAGACTTTGTGTGATCCTGATTTCCTAATGGACAAGGTCTATCTGGAGGAACTCAAGGTCCCTTCTAAATTAACTTTAGCCTTGAATAGTGACTCTAAATTTTATGACAATTTAACTGATCGCACTAATGATTTTCATAAACTAATTAGAATACTAGCATTTATTTTTAGGTTTATTAAAAACTGTAAGGGTATAGCACATGCATTAAAAGGTGCTCTCTCTGTAAATGAATGTAAACAGGCTGAAGAATGTTTAATTAAGCAAGTCCAGTTAAGTTATTTCACTCCAGAAATTTCGGCCTTACAGAAAAGAGCATCAGCTACAATTAAAAGTAGGCTCAGATTTTTGCATTCATTTCTGGACAGTAGAGGTTTAATTAGGGTCGGTGGTCGTCTTACTAATTCAAATTTAAATTACGATCACAGACACCCAATAGTTTTGCCTTCTGGTAATAAAATAGTTAAAAGGATCTTTCAGTATTATCATAGAAAAAATTTGCACGTTGGGCCACAAGCCTTATTGAACACTGTTCGGCAAAATTATTGGCCGCTTGGTGGCAGAAATATTGCGCGACAAGTTGTTCATGAATGTGTACCGTGCTTTAAAGCAAAGCCTATCGTGGCAAGTCAAATGATGGGGGATCTTCCGCCTGAGAGAGTTATTTGTAGCGCTCCATTTTTTAATGTCGGTTTAGATCTGTGTGGACCATTTCAAATTAAATACAAAGGTCAGAGAAAGGGCACTCTTAGAAAAATTTATGTAGCTATATTTATATGCATGGCCACTAAGGCTATCCATTTGGAGTTTGTCTCGGAACTGACGTCAGAAGCTTTAATTGCAACGCTCAAGAGATTCTTTGCTCGTCGCGGCAGAAGCTCGACAATCTTTAGCGATAACACTACGAACTTTGTAGGAGCTTATGCGGAGCTCAAAAGGTTGCAAAAGCTAGTTGCAAAGGATGAAAGTATCTCAGGTTTTTTGGTTTCTGAGGGTATTACTTGGAAATTTTTGCCTCCTAGGGCACCCAACTTTGGGGGTCTGTGGGAGGCAGGTGTAAAGGCCTTCAAATACCATTTGAAAAGAGTAGTGGGTTGTGCAAAATTAACACTAGAGGAATTTGTAACAGTAATGATACAAGTCGAGGGAATTCTAAATTCTAGACCACTTTCCCCTTTATCCGCAGATGCTGATGACTTCCAGGCATTAACGTCTGGACATTTCTTTATTGGAAGGCCTATCAACTCAATTCCAGAGCCAAGTTTAATCGACAAAAAATACAATCTATTAAACAGATGGCAAAGAACGCAAAAGTTAGTCCAAACTATCTGGAAGCGCTGGCAGAATAGTTACTTGAGTCATTTACAACAGCGCAATAAATGGTTGTTTAAAAAACAAAATATATTGCCAGGAATGTTAGTGTTACTCAAGGACTCAAATCTTCCGTTCAATAAGTGGCCTATGGCCAGAATTACTAAAGTTATGCCAGGTGCAGACGGAAATGTTCGTGTCGTAGACTTACGGACTCCGGCAAGCAATTTTAGAAGATGTGTCTCTAAAATATGCATCTTGCCAATTCCAGATAATCACAGTCCAATGCAAAATAATTATTGTGATATTTACTTTGTAATGTTTATATTGATTTGTTAGAATATGTTTTATTTGTAAGGTTATGTAATATTTGAAATAATTGAATATTTCAACGCCGGGCGGGATGTTCCGTATCTGTTTCGAGATCGCCTTTTGGCGATTGAACACTCCGCCTTGGCGCTAATTAGGTTGTTGTAACCCAGCCGAAGAAGGTAGAAAAGAGCGAGAACTTGTGTGCGAGTTCGAGGTTCTCTGTTGCATCCGTCGTGTGCTGTCGTGGTGTTTGTTTTGCGCAAATAAAGTTTTGTTAATACAGTCCATTCGCATTTTTCTTTCGCTTACCTCCGCACAGTAGTAAAAGCGTAGGCATCCACTGGCAAATTCCCTCGGGGCAAACATTGCCCCGCTCCAGCAGGAACGGCAGAACCGCAGTTTCCGGCAAGGTGCCGGATCAGGTATTCCAAGGGACGACCCGTTTCATTATTTGCTTTGACTATTCCCCGTCACGGATTCATGTGAGGTTCTCAATCATCATCCACACAGCGGTCGACGGTCGGCGAGGGCAAGGCACCAGATCTCAGCAGAGGCGACGGTGGCATCTCTCCCGACCCCCACAGCGACGGGACTCAACCTGGGGGATGAATTCCGCGCAGGACGTGGGTTCGAAGATGTTTCCAGGGAGAGAGCCCCGAATCAAGAATCACTCAGCTTTTAAACACTCCGGGTGGATCCAGGACCCGGCCAATTAAAATTATCAAGGGGCTCACAACTTCTCCTTTCAGCCAATCAAAAATTCCTTCCACTTCAAAAACATCCAGGGATCCGCCCCTACCAACGGCAAAGTTTAAGGCACATGCAGCTGCCACGTGAAGTCAAGAAGAACGAAGACACTTGTCTCCGCCAGCAAACAGGCGCGACCCAGACTAACGGACGCCGTTCCCCGAGTGTGCGAGAATTATTATGGAATAAAAATGGCCACAATTTAATACAGATTTTGATACGTTTAAATATGCTAAAATATATACATTGACAAGAGGGTTCCAGGACACAGATAATTTAATAAAAGTTTAAAAAGTACAGAAGTTATGCAGTTACAAAAGAGTGACGAATACCGTCACGACAATATGAAGAAGTCACGAGACCCACTTCAAAATGAAATTTGGCATCCATCTTGCGTCATAATCGCGATTTTTAAATTTATTTTTAATTTATATAAATGTTGCATCAGTCCTAAAACCCTTTTATTTTTGCATATTATCTGTGTTTCTAAATTCTGTGCTTACACAATTACAATATTTTTTATTTTACATAATCAATAAACGTTGATTATTTTTACAAAGAATCCAGTTTTAACATATGCAAAATGTGAACAAAACAAGCAATTGTAAGATGAGCTGTATAAGAATTGCTGATTTTTTAATGAAAATTATTTAGCTCTGGAATCTGGAATATAAGTTAGATGAATGAAATATTCATTGATTTCATTTAGATAGAGAAGCAAGCAATTTTATAGCATTAACTTTTCTGATGAATTTTTAAGTTTCCAAAAATTGTACTATGATAATTTAAAAAATATCATCTCTGAATGTATCGCATTATAGAGTGGTTAAATAAAATTGCTTTTCAGTTGGAAGGTGTTTTACATATATCAATGGTTTAGGCATGATTGATCTCTCTTGTTTATATAGATATTTTCGGGGATTATTGATATTTCCAAATTATTACGCCATTGTTTTATTTTGGCAAAAATTGTTGAAACTCATATATTGTACTTAGTATGAGTGATCTTCTACAAACGCACGGGTGTATATTCTAATCTACGAGAATATAAGTACAGGTGTAGTACAGGTATATTGACATAATTTTGACATATATTGGCATATATTGGAATGGATTACAGCCTTTACTTGTAAAGATTGCAGGATTATTGAAATTCTCTATTTATTACGCCATTTGTTTTATTTTATCAAAGATTTTAGAAACTCATATGTTATAGTACGTACAATCTTCTACTGATACACTGGTATATATCTTAATATTCGCGAATATAAGTAGTACGGTTCTCAAATAATTTTAGCGCTTTTATTTTGCATATATTGTTTCATTTAAACATTTTTTGCACATTTTGTTTTATTCTTCATATATGCCTGTGAAAATAATTTTGCATAGTGAGGACAGATATTATTAAACATTTTAGGAGAATTAAATATAAATATTTTAATACAATATTTTGATTAACGGTACAATTTATTATACTTTTGGAATTTGCACATGAACGTGAATTTTAAGTTTATTTTTATATTATAAATTACTAGCAACGTTTACACGGCGTTGCTGGGGATTTGCCATGCAAAACTATGATAAAAATTACACCGGAATATATAGGGCCGATTGTGATATATTGCCGCTGAATGTATCGCATTTTAGAGATGTTTAAATAACATTAAAGTTGGAAAGTGTTTCATTATCAATGCTTTATGCATGATTGATCTTTCCTGTGATTTCTTAATACTTTTCGTTGTTGAGTAAGCCTGTGAGAAATAAACCATGGTGATAGTTTCCATTTAAATTCATATCTCAAACCTCCGATTTTCGAAAGTGTCTAATACGTTCAATGAACTCATACAGAACCCAGTGTTGAGTAGGCCTGTGAGAAATAAATCATGGTGAAAGTTTCCATTTAAATTCTTATCTCAAACCTGCGATTTTCAAAATTGTCTAATACATTCAATAAACTCCCACAAAACTCAGTGTTGAGTAAGCCTGTGAGAAATAAACCATGGTGAAAGTGTCCACTTAAATTCATATCTCAAACCTGCGATTTTGAAAACTGTCTAATATGCTCAATAAACTCCCACAAAACTCAGAGATTTAATTGACTTTCACGTTTTAAACCAACAATGTCCAACCTTTTTCGTTGTGAATCATGGAGTTAGAGAATAGAACTCCTAGGAAACAGTGTCATTTCTCACTAATATCCCGAGAACCACTGGTTGTAGAAACTCAAAATATAGGAAACTCATAATATAATAATCAATTTTTCTGGGGTGATTTCAAGACTACCAAGATAAATTTCATGAAATTCGGTTCAGCCGTTCTCCAGTTATGGTGGATCATACATACACAATTTTCTTCTTTATATATATGATTTACACAGAACGGGTATAATGCAAGTAATAAATATGGATAAAGGATAATGGGTCAAATTGAACTGCAAAGAGAATCAAGTGTCGTCCACTCTGATTTTAAATACAGGCAAAAACATATCACAAGCTAATGGAGAGAAATGGTTTATCAAAAATGTCTTGGTACCATTCTAAAATAACTAAAATTAGCTAAAGTCCGCTATTTGCAATGCTTTTAAATTTGAAAGCACAGCCTAGGGATATACGTGGATGCTAAGGTCGTACAGCGACATTCACGAATGAAAGCTACATTAGGTGATAAGTGAGGCGTCATTCATGTTTTTACTTTTCAATAAAAAATTGAATATATAGCTAACTAAACCATACAGCTGTGTTTTATAGATTCATTTAACATATGTTTAGCTATAAAAGAAGATTAATGTGTAGATGAATGAATCGTTGAAAATTTTTGAGAAAATTCAGAATGACTTTACGATTTTTATCGGCAACTGCATTAAGTGTTGCGAATGAAAAACTTTTACTTTTAAATGATGGTTGTAGATTATTTCTACTGGAAATTATATAAACTGTAGCAATTTGATTTAGTGTTTACTGTCGAATCGAAGCGTAAAATTGTAGTAGAATGTTGAACACACATTTTCAATCATTAAAAAATGGCACGTGATTCAGTATAGTGGTAATTCCAGATTCACAGTCTGTGCTTGGGGATTTTCGCAAAATTCTTTTGAATCCGGTATATATATACATATATATATATATATATATATATATATTTGCCGGCATATATATATATATATATATATATATATATATTGCCGGCATATATATATATATTGACACAGGTATTAAAAGGTGAGATTTACTGATATATAAAACAGAACATAATCAAAATATCTCTCTGGCATTTGCAGAGGAAATATATGCCGTTTCAAAATAATCCATTACATACAAAACAATTATTGGAGCGGGAGAGTTTATATTTATGGATGGTATTACAGTTACTTGGTAAATATATTTAAGTGATATTGAAAATAAGCTCCATCAAATAAAAATGGGCAAGAATGTACTGGAATTAATAAACATGTCTGGAGTTAATAAACATATTAATAAACACCTTGAATGTAACCTTCTTTCTTGCTGATTATATCGTTATGAAGAACTATCCTATTCGAACCACATGACTTCTGCAAGGATTGGAGATATTTTGGTGTAACTTCTGAATCAACCAAAGGGCACTCATTTCCATGATATTAAAGACCTTCAGGCACAAGCTAGGACCTTTGAAGTATAATTTGTTAAAACATTTGATCGCGAAATCTCTATCGAAAATAGTCTCAAGGAGCAAAAATTCTTTGAGGTCCATCTTGTTTTAGTTATTTGGAAAAACACTCACGGAACCAGAGGAATCGGTAGCCCAATGGTTAGCTCGCTGGAATTGCACTCGGTAGGCCCGGTTTTGATTCCAGCCACTGCCGTCGTGTTCACGCGGAGCACCATCACATTAAACATGTCGGTCCGTAAGTCCTTCAGAGGGGTTGGTGGTAGGGGAAGGGGATACGGTCCCTGTGGATGCATCCCCCACTGGGTTCCGGTCTAAAGGTCTAAATTGGGTAGCACTTCCCAGCCGTCCAAACAGTTACCTTACACATTTCTGGTACTTTCCCGGCCGTCCAAATGGTTGCCCGATTCCTTAGGATGAGTCGGACGGCCTGGGTCTTCAACACCTTTCTGGTAGGTCGGACGGTCTGCGTCTCAAAAACAACTCACGGAATCAGTAAAATCAAACTAACACCATCCAAAAATTTACCAAAAAAAAGCATCACGTCACACGCCGACCCTTAGCTTCCCAAAACTTCTAGAACAATCACCAGACAGTGCCGTACTGCACGACTGTCTACTGTCTAGCTAAACCAAACGGTTTCCGGAGAAGCAAAGACATAAAAATAGCAATGAAATTGACAGCGGATCTTAAAGTGGAAGGAATCGCCTGTGCCACGTAAATAATGATAGAAATTAGTGGAAGGGATGAATTTTTAAGTCAAAATTACGTATTTATTAAGGTAATAGGCCAGAAGCACAAACAGGGGGAAAACCTTCACAGCATTGCAGTACTAAACAATAATTTCGTACACTAACTTGCATTGAAAATGAAAACAACTTAAAATCTTACTTTTATATCGGCTTTTGGTGTCCAAATCGCAATATTATATTATTTCATTTATCAAACTATAAATTTAATTTTAATATTATAATATTGCATATTAATGTTATGTTTAAGAACAATATATATTTTAGCTTCCTGAAAATCCAAATCTTTAAATTAAAAAAAATATTACTGCGTAAAATTTCAAGTACATTTCATATTAATGTATTTTAATTGAGCATTGTAAAATCAAATGCACAATCACACTTTCAGTATCTTTCATAAATCTCAACTCATAGTAAATATTGGCATACAAAAAGTAGTTGAATGATATACTTGCTAATGCATTAACCATAAATAATTTACCAATTTATTATAATTCGCAGCTTATGCAGTCATTTCAGAATCATTGAAAATATGTATATTAGTCTACATTTTAAAGTGAAATCATATATAAATTTAAGGACAAAACGTGTTTAAAACGAAAGGTCATTTATTAAAACATCTTAAAAGACGTGCAAAGCATTTTAAAAGCGCCAGAGCGCTTTCGGGAGTTAATACGCCCTTCATCAGTAGCTACATGAAAGGTAAAACATGGAATGTTCATATATGGAGACCAGTTATACAGCAAATGTGCATAAAAATATAAAATGGTAAATGGACATACTATTAATTAATACAAAATAATCCAAGAAATATACACTTAAAATACAAAAATTAATTTAAACGCTTTCAAATTGTAAAAGTATTACAAGAAAAGTACTATCAATACATTATTTAGTTACAGGAAAAGCGTAATTTCGGAAGAACCACCAAAAGTAATTGTCATGAGAATGACGTCACAAATAACTATTAAGAGATTTGAATTGCATAGAGTCGCGAATGAGTCGTCAAGCATAACTTAAAATTTGAACGGAATCAAAATTACGGAATCAAAAATATTCATTGTAAATAGAAATAAAGAGGGATTAATAAAGACGAATATTACGTGGATTGTTACAATGAACTAAAAGGAATTTTTTTTTCACAAATGGGCAGGAAATTATCATTGACCGCATATTAAGCACTAGTCGTAGAAAGTTTACCACATTTGACATCGCGAGCGTGTTCCGCTAAACGGATGCCAACAGTAAGTTTTGTACTCCCAATGTAAAATTTATAGTCACCATCAGGAGATAACAGGAGAACTGCATACACCCCAGCAAAGATTTTAAAGTCATTAATATTCCCAAGTTTATCAGAACGAATACGATTAAATAAAATGGTAATATTAGAGTGGGCAGGTTTGAAATCAAATTCATGACAGAATTGAATAAAAGGACGGAAAACCTTAGGATGGTAAGAAACACTGTATTTATGGACAAAACGATCTTTATTAGCAACAAGTGTAGTATCAAACTGAGTAAATTCAATGCGAACATGGGCGAAAATCCCATAAATAAACTCAAAAGAATAAGCAGCCTCTTAGCCAAGATTAAAAATTAAATTCATTTCATCAGTCAAAGCAGGGATAGAAGAGCAAACATTAAATGCGCGATTAAAATAAGCATTAAAAGAGGCATTTTAAGATAATACAGGATGAAAAGAATTAGCGAGGATACATGAGTTAGTAAAAGTAGATATATATATGAAAACGGATGTATAAAAACCAAATTCTGAACGGGTGACCAGAACATTTAAGAAAAGGCAAATAATAATTGGATTTTGGCTCAACAGTAAAATTAATTGAAGGGTAAAATCATTACCTTAATTCAAAAGGTGAAGGAGATCATTTAAATCACGATCACAAATAATAAATACATCACCCACGTAACGTCACCAAAGAATATGTTTAATCGTTAAACAAGACAAAACCTCATTCTCGAGATCCTGCAAAACGGTCTCGGCCAAAATACCGGATAAATGGCTACCCATAAGGGCGCCAGAAGCTTGCAAGTAAATAGCGTCACGAAAGGCAAAGTAATTTGTCTCCGCAACAATATTCAAAGCAGAAGTGATTGTGTCGATAGTGTTGGTTTTATATTTATGATTCTGAAGTTTTTGGCAATGATTTCAATAGCAATGTCAACGGGAATACTACAGAAAAGCTAAACGACATCAGAACTACGGAGAGTACTATTAGGATTGAATTTAGTTTTAAATAGTTAATTAATGAAATTTTCAGTAGAGCTAATGGGGAAAATATGATTATTAGAATACGGTTTCAAGAAATGGACAAGAGATTTCTCTAAAAAATAAGTAAGTCCTGTATATTTGGGAACAATTGGGCACATAGGATGATTTAATTTATGAAGTTTTATTTGACCAAACATTTTAGGGAGTTGTTGTGAAGTACGAAATACGTCAGATTTTCATTGGAGGGAAGACCAGTACATATTTTAAGTTTTGTGATCCTAGTATTCATCATCATAATCGGGAATTTCTTCTTTGAACAATTCAATGTTTTACCATTCATGTAGCCACTGGTGAAAGGCGTATTAACGTCTAAAAGGTCTCTGGCGGTTTTAAAATGCTTCGTACGTCTTTTAAGATGTCTTAATAAATTACCTTGTGTTTAAGAGACGTTTTGTCCTTAATTTTATTTGTTGAATGCAGACGTGATACCAA
Source organism: Amaurobius ferox (assembly GCA_951213105.1). NCBI lineage: Eukaryota > Metazoa > Arthropoda > Arachnida > Araneae > Amaurobiidae > Amaurobius > Amaurobius ferox. The sequence goes on from OX578140.1 coordinate 60,529,435, forward strand.
TTTTTGATTGAAATCATATATATTTATATCCAAGATCTTTTACATTGAAAGGGTAAGTGTGCATTCCTTTTGTCTGTTAAGTCATGTCAGCTGAAATACAAAAGAAATGTTTTTCTATTCAACAACTGAATTCAACAGATTCATTTGATAGAACCACTTAGAAAACTTTCTTAATTGAAATGAAATGCTAATTTGGGTCGGTTATTTTTCAGTGCATGTCCTTATTCTGTCTTAGACACGTAATGCATCTTAATGCCAATGAATATAAATTAAGATGCCAATGTCAAAATGATAAATTCGTAATGAATGTATTCAGTATCATTTAAAAGAAACCAAACAATACCTGCCTTATGAATATTTAAATTTGAAATTATATACGAGTTATTTCTATGAAGATATTCTTAATTTCTACGATATTAATAAAATTATTTGAAAAATTATATTTATATTCTTGACTTCATTAACCATTTTGGGATTTTTATACGATGGATTAGATGTTATAGGGTGGGGTAGCGTAAATTGTTAGATGGAACGAAAGCAACATTATATTGTTGCCAATGCGTAACAGAATATCATTGTTTTTCGCTCGACACATAGAGAAATGTACTTTACACTAAAATTTTTGTTCGTGTTCTACGTTATTAACTTTCTTTCAAATGTGTAAATCCTTCGAAAAATAGAATTCCAGTGTTCAACCTCATATGAATATATCTCCTTCCAATACATTACAATGTATTGTGGAGAAAGTATACAATAATAAAATCACTTAAAACAACTTCATTTAGTATATTTAAATATATTTATATAGGATACTGTTGAAGAATACAATCCTTTAAATTAACTTTTTAATAATTTAAGCTTTTTATTTATTAGTATTCATACGAACTATTTTATTTATTATTATGAATATAAGGAAAACATGTTTATATATTTTAGGTTTTTAATAAAATATTAATAATTTTATACATAAAGGATTATACCAATATCTAGAAAATTCTAGACCTCGATGGAATACTCTTTTCAAATGTTCTATTTTTAATACCATATGATATTGAGAATAAGAAAGATGAAATGCAATTTTATATAACGAAAAATAATTTTATGTGATCATATGCGCGATAATTTTTGAATTGCCAAATAGAAATACGCAAATATTTTGAAATTTTGTTTCGAAACGATCAATGTATCAAAATCTATCAGTGAATATTTTACTTTATAGTGATAAAAAATTGTCTGTCAGATATTTCTGCCACATGTATACTTTTGTTATCTCCATTTTGTGACAAGCTCATGAATATAATGGGTGCAATTTATTTCACCTCTGTTTTTGTTAAATGGAGTTTCGTCACGAAAACTTCTCAGAAATCCGTTAAAAAGTTGAAATTGTTATAATGTTTAAAATGAATATGAATTCCTATTAATTTCAACCAATTTATTTGAAGCTCTTTATATCACAGATAAACTAAGTAAAATGAAATTTATAAATAAATAACTAAATATATTTTAAAGTTACACTGTAAATAAAATAAGTTCTTCCCATCCATGAGGAAAATATGGAGATTGTGTCAAAAATCGCAATTCGAGTTTTCGATAGATCAGCACGTTTCGAACACTCTAGAATCCGAAAAAAATGTATTTAGCATAATGTCTGTGTATGTGTCTGTCTATCTGTATGTCTATGCGTCCGTTTGTCTGTGCAATGCATGTATCCACGCTAGCTTAGAAACCAATTTCATATGTTTTTCATCACTTAAATTAGCACCAATGAATATGTGGACAGACAATTCCACTTGTATATTTAAATCCATGTGTTTCTTCTGTACACCTTCAAGAATATCACAGTCACATATTCGAATTGACCCTTTTGACACAGCAGACTGTAAAATACAATACTCATAATTATCTTTCCCTGCAACTGTTTTTGTTGTTTATCTGCATCTTCGATAACTTTTTATTTTTTGTAGCTATTTCTTGCAATCGATTTTGCCCACTGTCTTTTCTCAACATGTATTTTACTTATGGCACCCTCTCATCTCATATTTACTATTCCTTGAGACATATTTACCGTACTGTCTGCAGAGCGTTATTTTTCCCGATGTACGTCTTGCATTATTTTTGTCTTGTCAGCAGTGCTTTTATTATTCTATATATCTTATTACCGACATATTTTTACTTTCCTTATATACATAATGTATAAGGAAAATAATATGACGGGGTCGAAATTTCGAATTCGAGTTTTCGACGGGAGAACACGTTTCAAGCATCCCTGATCACGAATCAAACATTTTTGAGGTGATGTCTGTGTGTGTGGGTGTGTGCGTCAGTGAGCCTGTGAAGACGATATCTCACGCACGAATGGAGTGATTCGAGTGCAATTTGAAACAAAAATCACAATCCGTGACTATTGGAAGCCTATTTTTTAAACACAATCGAATGTTCGGAACCCCTAAATTTTCGCCTGGAATTTTGAAAAAAGCATAAAAAAGTCAAAAGCTTTAACAAAGTTACACATATAGACATTTCTTATGTAATTTTTCCTTAGAAAACTATTTACACAAATTTTATAATGCTAGCATAAACCGTTCTCGAGATATTGTGAGTTTTAAATACATTTATCAAAAAAACCCATAAATTGAAAAATATATATATATTAACTGTTGGGAAACATGTTCACTTTTCATATGTAATATCATGCTATAAATTGGGTAACACCATTCTCGTGGACATATCTCGTTCCATTCATGAGAGAAGAAACTTTGAGTAATACTTTTATAGTTGAAATCTAATAGTCATTTTTCTGCTATAAGAATAACTTATTTCTCCGTCCGTAACGCTTGGCGAGATTTTGCCGACGAATTTGGCGGAATGTCGCCAACTTGGCGATTTTTAAAATATTGCCAAATTAACGAAAATCTTGCCAAATGGATAAAAATGACTCTAAATCAATGAAAATGACGACTTATTGACAAAAATTTAGTATAGTGGAAAGTATATAAGTATCTACTATAAGAAAAACCTATTTTTTATTGTAAAAGTAGTAAATTCATTGCGTTATATAAGGAACGTTATATGTTGCCCACATCAGATTGTGCGCAGACCATTTTTTCAAGACGTAGGTCCTTCATATTTTTTGTATTGTCTGCTGTATGTTTGCTTTCAAGTCGTAGGTCCTACGCATTTCCTGTTTTATCTATAGTGCGATTCTTATCCAACCGGATCTCTGAAATGCCTTCTGTTTGTCAGCAGAACGTTTCTTTTCCAGTTGTAGGTCCAACATGTTTTATGTCTGATTCGCTGCTCCTTTTTTCCAATCGTTGTTCCGGTATATTTTCTGTCGTGTCGGCAATGTGCGTCCTTTTCAGTCGAAAATTTGACATATTTTCCGTTTTGTGTGCAAAACATTTATTTAAAAGTTGTAAGTCAGGCATGTTTGCTAACATGTCTGAAGTAAGTTTTCTTTTTCTTGAGACGTATGTCTGGCATATTTTCTGTCTTGTCGGCAACATGTTTATTTAACAGTATAGTAGTCTGCCATATTTTGAGTCTTGTATTTAATACATTTTCAGTGTAAAAAACATTAAACGGATACTTCTGAAAATGGAATTTTTTAAATTTGTTGATTTCAATTAAACAGTGTATTATCATGCTAAAATTGCAACAATATAAATCAGCAATAAGACATGGGATTGTTAGTAAATTGCATTGTAATCGTACTTATTCAAGACAACAATAGACTGTGAAATCATAATGTTCATGACAGAATCAGTAAAGAAACGCTGTTTGTTTGTAAGAATAAATGATAAGGTCCTATAATTGTGTAAGTGTCACATTGTCCCAAGTGCACATAATACCGTTGTAGTCATGTTTAGAATTAAATTTTCTAAAATTTACAAAATTTCATATTTTCGCATGCTATTGATTTTTGCGGTATGTGACAGATAAACTCGACGAACACTAAATAGTCAAACAGAAACTGCGGAGGCGTCCAGTACTTATTTTTTATTTAAAGAGAAAACGACTAAAATAACTTACATTACTAAAATATAAATAGATATAGTTTGCTAGTTGACTAGAACTTTTATTAGTTTAAATGAGTTAGAATGCGAGTATGTATAACTAGACTAAGCCAAACAATTATATAACTCCCCCAGGTGTTAAAAAATGTAGTGAGTTATTGCAATACCTCAAGTTAACTTAAATTTTTACTTTCCCTGCAATACATGGCAATGTATAGGGAAAGTATTGGAATCATGTCGAAAATCGCAACTCGAGATTTCGACGGATCTACACGTTTCAAGACCTCTAAATTACGAAAAACCCTTTTTTAGCGTGACGACTGTGTGTGTGTCTGTGTGTCTGTCTGTGTGTGTGTGTGCCTGTCTGTCTGTATGTGTGTCTGTCTGTCTGTCTGTCTGTCTGCCTGTGCAGATTTTGTATCCACTCTAACTAAAAAAGAAATTGACCGAGTTTCATAAAATTTGGTAGGTAAGTCACTTGGGGGCGAATCTGGTGCTGATTAGTTTTGGGTACGATTAGGAATAAAAGAACCCGCCATTTTTTGCGAAATGGTCCGCAAAAGCTTGTATCCACTCTAACTAAAAAACTACTAGACCGAATTTCACAAAATTCGGTAGATGAGTCACTTGTGGGTTACCCTGGTGCTGATTAGATTTTTGTACGATTCGGATAAAAATAACCTGCCTTTTTTTGCAAAATGGCCCTCACAAATCGTCAAAATATGAACTAAAGAACTAGATATACTCAAATATATCCATTAAATGCTCGTTTAATACGTAATTTTTAAGGACGATAGGAATAAGATCAACCCCATTACACTAGGACTAGCCATTCTCGAGATATTTTAGTTTTTCGTATTTTCTCTACGCAACCTTTGAAAAAAATCTGATGTGGGCAACACATGACTTTCCTTATATAATGAATTTACTACTTTCAGAGTAAAATAAATAGGTTTTTCTTCTAGTAGATACTAATATCCCTTCCAAGATATTGAATTTTCGACAATTAGTCGTCATTTTCATTGATTTAGCGTCATTTTTATCTATTTGGCAAGATTTTCGTTAATTTGGCAACATTTGAAAAAGTCGCCAAGTTGGCGACATTCCGCCAATTTCGTCGCCAAAATCTCTCTAAGCGTTATGGACGAAGAAATAAGTTTTTCTTACAGCAGATAAATTGGCGTTCAAATGCAAAAGTATTACTCAAAGTATCTTTTTTCATGAATGGAACGAGCTAGATCCACGAGAATGATGTCACCCAATTTATCGCATGATATTATATATAAAAAGCAAACATGTTTCTCAATAGAAAATATTTTTTTTTCAATTTTATATGACTTTTTGATAATTTTTTTGAAAAATGTGCAATATCTCAAGAACGGTTCATGTTAGCGTTCTAAAATTTATGTCAATCGTTTTCTAATGAAAAATTACATAAGAAATGTCTATTTGCGTAACTTTAATATTGGTTTTGATTTTTTGACGATTTTTTCAAAATTTCATTCGAAAATTTAGGGGGGTTCTGAACATTCGATTGCGTATAAAAACAATAGGCTTCCAGTGTTTACAGATTGTGATTTTTGTACCAAATTTGGTTTGAATCGGTCCATTCGTTCGTCAGTTATCGTCTCCACAGACCCACTGACACACACACATACTTTCACACACACACACACACACACACACATACACACACACAGACATCACTTCAAAAATGTTTGATTCGTGATCAGGGATGCTTGAAACGTGCTCTTCCGTCGAAAACTCGAATTCGAATTTTCGACCCCGTCACAATACTTTCCTTATTCATTATGTATATAAGGAAAGTAATAAGTCCGTTTACCGAATGAGAATGAAAATTGAATTAAAAGTGAAATAAATTTAATTAAAATAAAGAGAACGTTAATATAAGTCTGCAGTGAAAGTCAAGTGCTGCCCATATCAGATTTTATAGATATTAGTCTGTAGTAAATTTAGCTACATTTTCAGATATTGGGCGACATTTTTCAATGTGGCGACATTCTTCGAAAACTTGCAAAATTGTTTGTAGATGTTGCTAAATTTGTAGCCAAATTAAAGCCAAGTGTAACAGATAGATATAGAAAAACCTTTTTGTTATATAGTGTAATTAATGGTAAAATAGAATTTTATAAAATTATTATATTCCGTTTTTTATATAAAAACATATATTGGTCATTTTGTCAATAATTACGATCTACCAGATATAATTGATTTTTATAACACCATTTTTAAGGCGCAAGATATTTACAAGTCAATCGAAGTAACATATTTTAAATTTGTCGAAAGCCTCAATACATTGATTGAAAGCACAATATGTGAGGTAACATAGTACTAATTATTCCTGTCGAAAGTGTCGCGACGAGATATCTTAATCTCGAGTCACTTTTGTAAAAATCATAAAATCTGCATTATATTTCAATATTCAATAATTTACACAGCATTTTTAATATATTTAACCCTGTTTAATTATCCCTATTGTCTCTTAAATATATATATTATGTTCTACAATTATCGGTGATAAAAGAATATGTTTTACGTCATTTTAATATTAATTGGTAAATCGAGCACTCAGAGAGAGAAGTCTTATTCTAACCGTTAAGGTCAGGGTCATTTATCGCCTGCAAAAGACGGAAATTTATGTAGAGGCTTGGCTCTCTGCATGTCTGTGGTAACGACATTAACTGCAAGGATTGCATTTTTCAACACAATTGTTCTACAGCGAAAAACGGGTGGTGAATCTTTTTGAGATCAAGTGGCGAGGGTACGATCGTTTGAGACCTCGTTGCGAGGGTAGGATTTTAAAGTTCAAAACGAATTTCTATTGGCCCAAATCAGTAAATAGTTCTCTTGCAAGTCCGATTTTGGATTACCGGGCCGAAAATGGATTTTCGGTATGAAAGAGTATTGGAGTATTGGAGTAATTTGCGTCCAACTTGTCATACGCTCCAGGTCGGTCTGGAGCGTATGGCAAGTTACTCACTACAGAGTGCGGGATCCAACACTACGTCGATCCTTGTTTCTCTCAGCATGGGGAAGGGTCGCCGATATCGACGGACACCGAAGGAAGATCCTGCCGACCGCTGGTCAAGAGTTGGTCATCACCGCTGATTTATTTCCATTAACCACATACTACGACGACGACGAACCGATGTTGACCCGAGGTCCTTCTGCCGGGTCTGAGCGTTGTTGAATCGAGGAGCTATATGATGCCGAGCCCTGACCGGGCCTATGCAGTCTTTCTACATATTGGTGTGCCGGTCTTACTTACGTACGGGTTTTCCGAGTGCAATGCGGCGGATGTGTGTCCCTCTTTTCATCTCAACTACTACGTGTCCGGAGGTAAGAAAGTTGACCTCACTCTACAGCTATACACTGAATTTTACGAAAGCATTATCATCAATTCCTGCATTAAATTAAAGTAACTACTGGACTTTCGTCCTTAAATTATATCTGCATTGATTGACTATTTTTAATTGGAATTATCTTGCTTTTCTAAAACCATATATAAGTAATTTCTCTGAGTGCGTAGCTCCCTGTGTGTTTGAGACCACACCTTTCCGATATAAAGTCAATTAAAATTTAAATATTGCCTTGCCACAATTGTTATATTAGAAAGATTTATTATTTCGACATTAGTCCGTGGGTGTTTAAGATATTAACGGGGGTCCTGTGTCCAGTGGTTGCTGTTGTGCTGGCCAGTATTCAGCTAATTGTTTAATTGATGACATTAAATCTTAGTTACAATATTTCAATAAAAGAGAGTAATTTAAATTAACTTTGTGTTTACTTGGAGTAGATTTAGCCTCTTGAAATTGTATTTTAAATGTGTTTTCAGCTGAAGACGGTTAAGCCTTTCAAGGGAAATATTTTGGTATAAATTGCATTTAGATTTTTGGCTCAGATCATCTGTGGGTTTTACCCACAGACGAGAGGTGTTTCGAATTTGTGGTTGTAAATTCGAGAAAGTTAGAATTTCTCTGGTCTGCCGTGTCAACCGGAAACCCGATATGACAAAAGCAACACACATTTCGTTTTAAAACACTGGACTTATTATCAAATATTAAAATCAGCAGATTCGCTATTTTTCGATATTATTATGCAACTACTATAATACTATATTTGAGTTTTTATCTGTTTCTTTTAGTTATCTTTAACAAGCAAATATAGACTATATTTAGCAAATATAAACTATATAAAGACCACAAAAATATGCCATCTCTGTCTGTGTATCCTTTAACATCACACTATATTTGCTAGTTCATGGTGTTGCATTTCCTGTGTAGTATATATATATATATATATATAGATATATATATATATATATATATAAAATATATAGTATAAAGAAAGTGGATTATCAGAAATATATGTGTTATAGTAAGGACCAGGAGTGCAATGCCGCGGCATTTATGACGAGCTCGTTGAAAACTGGGGAGTGGGGTCACAACCCCTCACCGCCATCAAGTAAGCTTTTTGCAAAGCCTTCCTTCTTTTTTCCACTTTTTATCCATTCCATTTTTAATGCATTATATATATATATATATATATATATATATATATATATATATATATATATATATATATATATATATATAAATATATAACTGCGCACAATCGTTGACCTTTGCATTGTAGCCACGAACATTTTGACTGGATCCAGCGCAAATCGCAGTAGGGCAATGCCATCTTCACCGATAATTCCAGATTTAGTTTGCAGATTGATTCTTGTCGCATAAATATATAGACAGAACTGGATAATAAAGCTGGATAATAGTAAATATATGGAGATAAACTACATACATTACAAGAAGGGACTACTTTGGAAGTCGTAGAGTATAAAGATAGGCGAGCACACGAAGCTTCACCACTTTGATATATATTTTGTTACTAGTAAGAGGTACAGAAACGACGTATTGGAATCTGATGTTCGGCCTTTACGAAGTGTCGTAGGTTTACATTTTATATTCATAGACCGTGACGTCCTTGGTGTCTAATCGATGATTTTTTCATAGTAAAACCATCTAGCGAATTTAATGGCCATGGAAGTTTGCCGTAATGAATTCCATTGTGTGCGTGAGGTGCACAAGGGAGGTAAATTGGATACGGTCAGCCCTCACCAAGTACTAGCCCGGAGCTGAAAACATCTTTACTTCAGGACTAGGGATTTTTGCTCCTAATCCATGGTTAATCTCATAGGAAACATAAACAACAATATGAGGTTTGCTTAGTGACAATAGCCCAACTTTTATTAATGCACATAAGTATTGTATAATTTGTTTCAAAAATATAACTTAGGGGCGTACTGCACACGAGCCTAAATGAACAATAATACTTATATATACAAGAATGAAGTACTATTTATATATTTTTATATACAAGAATGAAGTACTATTTATATATTTTTATATACAATAATGAAGTACTATTTATATATTTTTATATACAAGAAATTTAATGATGAATAAATTACTTTGCAGTTGCTATTGTCAATCCCAAGTGATTGTATATCAATTTATAATTTCATATGATGTTAACAATGCACTTACGGACACTTAACGGATGAAGATTCTAAAGTATATTTTATTTCAAAAGTGCATTTACACAAAAATTATCAAGGGATTCCCAGATCACTCAGTATTCAAGTGTAAACGATATTCTATTTACGATTCACTGGTTTAGAATACCTGCAAAAGAATCAAGCCAGCAGACGGAATATTAATTGCCTGCCACTGGTATAGAACAAAGTTTACTAGCATTGTTGTTTATTATACTGACGTATTTGCCTCTTGGAATGAGTTGTTCCCATCTTTTATTAGCGTGTTAAGGAAACTCGGTTGTATGACTTGGATATCTATCATCTTAAAAGTAAATATTTTTCAACTAATGGATTGTGTTCTTTTAATAAATTTTCTAAATTGTTTAATAATAATTAATGATTAATATGAGAATATTATTTTTTTTTATTTTTTAAGCAGTCAAATTAAACAGAAATTGTGCAAATTCATAACTGCGTTTTATCACAACACTTTTAAGGCGCAAGATATTTGCAAGTTAATCGAAATAACATATGTCGAATTTATCTAAAGCCTCAATACTTTGATTCAAAACACAATATGTTACGTAGCATAGTACTAATTATTCCTGCCAAAAGCAATATAAATTTCGTTTTAAAACAGTGAACTTATTATCAAATATTAAAATCAACAGATTCACTATATTAAGTGTTTCTTCTAGTTATCTTTAACAAGCAAATGTGAACTATATTTAGCAAATATAAACTATATAAAGACCACAAAATGCGCCAAACACAATATACGTCAAACTGCAAGTTGCAATTCAAACGTAAAGGCTACTAACATCCGATTACTAAAACAGGGATACAGGTCATTTTGAAATTTTTGCAACTTTAAAATTTTTCGTCTCATCAACGCTAATCATATTTATTATCCGGATCCTTCTAACTCGCATAACAACAACCTTTAATATTCAGTTTAAAATATTTTTTATAATTTGAAAGCCTTTTTCCATTAATATAGATCACCATAGTGATAAAATTTAATTTCGAGAAATAGTGGCCAAAATCACTTTATTGAAACTACCTCTAACATTGACGTCAAGAAGCGAGTAGTGAAATTATGCGTCAATCGGTATTATTTATAAAATACATTGTCACAGATTCAGTAATTATATTTACGTTTTACTTCTCATAAGCAAATGTTAGCATAAGTCGGAAATGAAAACCAAATCACAGCTTATGTAAAGTAACACATTTTTGTTTGAGTTAAGATAAGATTTTATTTAACTTATTATTATAACACACTGTTACGATTAAAACGGTTCATTTTTAAAATTTCTATGCACAAAAGTAATTTATTACCACATGAATAATCAGATCGAAATTGAGCATTCGTCAGTCAGTGTGCATCTTTAAAAAAAAACCCGATTCTACTGTAACGTTTATATGGGACATATCACGTGCATACTTGGTCTTTTCAAATTACTTATAAAGCAGAATACACAGTGAGTTTCACTAGCATACATAACAACATATTCGTAATCAGATAATTGTATACCAAAGCCAACAGATCCACTTAAACCTGGAAACAATTCACTTTAGAAACAAATGCTCTGAGGTATTAAAGAACAATGCTGGGAGATAATTGACCTACATCGGAGGAGAAATTTAGTTTCGGAAACACGGTCGTATTCTTTTCTGAGTATTGCAAGCCACCGAACCGTAAATATCGACTCCGCATGCTGTTAACAACGTTTGAAGACTCTTGATAATTTCCCCATTGTTGCAACGTCGAAGTAAACATTGATTTCAAAATAATAAAAGGTGATTCCTATATCCTGTAGATGAAGATGTGTGAAAGGCGTTATAGAAATAAAATAAATATAATTAACAATTAATGACTTGATTAGATCTGAGTATTAATAATTACTGACATCAAAGGTGCATTCTAAAATATCCAAATATATAGATAGGTTATCCATGATAATATCATATTGTTAAAAAATTCTCTCAAAATTTTCGTACAAATGCAAGCCAAGAAATATATCTGATCAACTACTCAACCAATCGCTATATACACATTCTCAATATGCATATAATAAATGTTAATACTAATTCATTACAATCGTAACAATAATTTCATGGTGCAATTCTTTGGTTATAATCACAGCATTTAGCTATATATTGCTGCAGATTTTGCAATCTATGACAAATAACTCATAAAATGTTCTGGTAAGATATATATATATATATATATATATATATATATATATATATAGCTAACTTTTATTACTGTCTGTCGCCTATGGAATTCCGTTTCCCGTGCTGTTTTTCGTTTCAGATGACACGTGCTGCTGTAGAGATACGTAACCAATAACGCCAAAGTCCATTTTAGCATTTGGACGATCGTGCTAGCGGATTCATTTTAGGCCTATGTGCGGCTTGGTGGTCGTACCTGTGTATCGCTGCTGAAACACGCGTTAATGTGTTTACTGTGCAGAGGATTTCGAGAAGATGGATTGAAGAAGGGCATGACAATCTTCGCAGTGGTACAGGTCCATCCTGACGTACGTCAGAGCGCGTTGATCGACGCATTGGGAGGTATGGTTTGGCGGCTCCACAAACAACGATTTTCGACATTCTGCGAAATTGCCAGGGTACATTGGATGTATCAATATCAGCGATAACAATTTCTCGACGATTAGCCAAAAGCGGCTAGCACTCTAACCATCTTTTATGAAGACTGCCTTTGATGACAAAACACTGACATGAAAGATTTGAATGATATCTGACCCAAGCACCTTGGACGACTAAATGGGACAGAACAGTGTTCAGCGACGATTCTCGGTTATGTTTGTCGAATGACAATCGTCGTGTGATAGTCATGAGGTGACGTCGAAGCATAACCAATTATATACAGGGTGAGTCAGAACTTTTGTGCCAAATTTTAAGGTGTGATAAATCACATCTAAACAAGCAAATTTTGTCATACAAAGCAGGGTGCTAACATAAGAGGTGAACATCTATGAAGAGGTGAACCGCAAATGGTTAATCGCTAGAGGACGGCGGAGCATACCTGCTATTTTTTCAGGAGGTATTACCACAATTACTCTAACATGTTCCTGTCAACTTTAAAGCATGTATGTGGTTCCAACCCGACGGAGAACCACACCATTTCGGCGTGGATGCGCGGCACACCTTAGATGCTGCATTTCTAGGGAAATGGATTGGTGAGGGTGGTCCCATAGCTTGGGCGGCACGATCATCTGATATCTCCTGTCTCGAATTTTTCTTATGGCGCCATATGAAAAGTCCAAACTACAATAGCCCCATCGACACCGACGGGGACCTTGTTGCTAGGATTCTAATGCTGCCGTCGTTGTCCAAGTTTTGCCGCGTGTTTTTCTAACATGCGCCACTCGCTTCGTCGCAAGTGTGAAGCCTGCATTACTGCTGGTGGTCACACATTTGAGCAGTTTCTGTAACTTTGTCCATGCAATTTGAAATTTCTGTCAGTAAAACGTACTTCGTGCCTATTCTGTCATTTTTGTGTTTTCTCTTTTCACGATAAAGTCATCATTTCCTCATTTCATGAGCTAGTGGTTCACCTCTTGCGTTACGACCCTGTTTTGTATAACAAAAATTACTTGTTTAGAGGTGATTTATCACCCCTTAAAGTTTGGCCCAAGAGATCTGACTCACCCTATATATATATATATATATATATATATATATATATATATATATATATATATATATCTTTATGAATTAAAAACTGATCTATAGCAAAACATGCGGATTTGATTCAGTACTTTTCTTCGCGGATTGATTCAGTACTTTTATTCCCTGAGCACAATCGTGCACGTGTGCATTGGAGCCAAGGACATCTTGACTGGATCCAGGGTAATTCGCAATATTGCAATCACAGAATACTATATTCAGAAGGCTCACTCCCATAGGATCCTATGGCAACATTTCTAACATGGGATGTCGCATAGACACTAGCGCTAGTCAGATGGACCAACTGAAGTGCGATGCGTCTGCCAGATTTGGCGCGTTATCGCTCGCTTGGCGATTTTTTTTTAAACGGGAGGGGAACAAAATGTTGAGGACTGTACTTTTATAATTTTTGAAACTATAGAAAGGATCAGGATTTAAAAATACATTAATCTGCAACATAAATATATTCATTAGTTTAAGAATATTTAAATAAACATAGTTATATATTTAATTCAAATAATCATAAAATAGATTAAAAAATACACACATTGCATTGTCTCACTATAAAACATAATGCACAAAAAATTACAAGCTAACATACTCAAAAGACTAAAATATTATATAATATTTTCAGTCTAAAAAGTATACTAGCGTGTTGATCGTTAATTACTTGATCCTTAATTTATTCTGGGATACTGATAATAGACTTTTTTTTTAAATATAAAAATATTCATATAGTAAATATCAAATTTACATAAATGCACTATCGAAGTTGTGGAACTCAATCATTAATTACCCGAGGGGGGGGGATTTTCCACCATAAGGCACTTAATAAAAATTTTACATAAATATATACACATACTATATCACATTCAACTAAGAAAAAGCTATTCAAATATCAATTATTTCACATTTTATAAAAATACGGAAAATATTTTTTAACTAATTATACCACTACCTCTTAAAATTTAGTCTAATCCGGCAGTAATAACACAGCACTAATATACTTATATGAACACGTGTATACTTATGAACACGTGTATACTTATAATGAACACGTATGTAGGATGGTGATAACTAAAATTATTTCAATTTTAATAAACATAAATTACATACCCTGTAACGCAACCAGTTTTCTTTTATCAATCCATTTCTATGAAATGATCTAAACACTTAACAAATAATCCTTTTTCACGTTACTCAAACCACGCTAGTCTGTTCTAAGTTTTCGCCGAGCGAAATAGGGTTATAACATTGAAAATCGTCTTGGAACCAAACCAGACTATCGCCAAGCGCTCGGAACAAACCAGACCATCGCCAAGAGCGCGCCAACCCAATGTTTGGTCTATCTCTAATGGCCGCCGCGAAAACGAAACTATCGAGAGTGACAGGTCTGTATAGTAGTCTGTGATTGCAATCTCATCTTTACCGATAAGTCCAGATTCACTTTTCAGATTGATTCTTGTCGCATAAATATATGGAGAGAACTGGCAACACGTTATCATCCATATACATTACAAGAAGGGACCACTTTGGAAGTGGTAGAGTATTAAAATAGGAGAGCACACATATTTTGTTACTAGTAAGAGGTACAGAAACGACGTATTGGAATCTTATGCTCGGCTTTTACGAAGTGTCGTAAGTTCATAGTTTGAATTCATAGACTATGACGTCCTCGGTGTCCTCAGCTAATCGATGATTTTCTTCATAGTAAAACCATCCAAGGCATTTAGTGGCCATCGAAGTCTGCGGTAATGAATTCCATTGTGTGCGTGAGGTGCACAAGGGAGATAAATTGGATACGGGGATCCCTCAACAAATACTAACCCAGAGCTGAAAACATCTTTATTTCAGGAGTGGAGATTTTTGCTCTAATCCATGGCTAATCTCATAGAAAGCATTAATAACGATGTGAGACTTGCTTAGTGACAATAGCCACACTTTTAGTAATTCACATGTATAAGTGTTGTTTAATTTTTCCCCAAAAATATAACTTTGGTGCACACTGCACACACACAAGCCTAAATGAACAATACTCTTTATATTTTATATATACAAGAATGAATAATATTTATTTATGTATATGTATACAAGAAAAATAATGATGAATAAATTACTTTACAGTTGTTATTTTCAATCCCACGTGATTGTATACCAATTGATTCTTTCATATAATGTTAACAATACACTTACGGAAATGGAACGGATGAGGATTCTAAAGTCTCATTTACTCAATTATCAAGGGATTTCCAGATCACTCAATATTCAAGTGCAAACGATATTCTATTTACGATTGACTGGTTTAGAATACTTAGAAAAGCATCAAGCCAGGAGGCGGAATATGAATTGCCTTCCACTACTATAGAGAAACGTTTTCTAGCATTGTTGTTTATTATACTGACGTATTTGCCTCTTGGAATGAGCTGTTCCCATCTTTTAATAGCTTGTTAAAGAAACTCGGTTGTATGACTTGGATATCTTTATATTAAAAGTAAATATTTTTCAGCTAATGGATTATGTTCTGGATTGTGATTATGTATGGGATATCCAGATCACTCAATATTCAAATGCAAACGATATTCTATTTACGATTGACTGGTTTAGAATACTTAGAAAAGCATCAAGCCAGGAGGCGGAATATGAATTACCTTCCACTACTATAGAGAAACGTTTTCTAGCATTGTTGTTTATTATACTGACGTATTTGTCTCTTGGAATGAGCTGTTCCCATCTTTTAATAGCTTGTTAAAGAAACTCGGTTGTATGACTTGGATATCTTTATATTAAAAGTAAATATTTTTCAGCTAATGGATTATGTTCTTTTAATAAATATTCTAAATCGTTTACTAATAATTAATGATTAATCTGAGAATATTTTATTTCATTTTTAGGCTGTTAATTTAAGCAGAAATTGTGCCAAAATTGCTGTTTTAATATCTGTGGTACACAAAACAGAAAAATAATGCAAGGCATAATTTAACTTAAATATAAACATTTATTTAAATTATTTAAACATGGCTGTAATCATCGTAACTAGTGAAACTCATAAAACACATTGCGTTGTGTGCCGCTTAAACCCACCTTACTTATCTTCAGTGCGAGTTCCTGGAATAGAATACATTAACATACTACCACAATTAATCGCACCAATTTTACTTTAAAATAAGTTATTAAGAACATTCGAATTCATTACAAAAATTATCATATTACTAATTGCGGAGGAGATTGCAAATGTTCGACCAGCTAAGTTAAAATGCTTAAACTGCATTTATGACCTTGTATAATTATTGATAGGAACACATACCTCCAATTTTGTCTTTGTGCATTGGCACAGCTACCTCTGATTTTGTTTCTTCACTGTAAACCGTAATGTACCCACTCACGGTGTGGTGCGCTGTCTCGTACGGAATTCGATCATTGCACACGAATCAAATTGACCTCATCATAGCTGCATCGCCACATGTACAACTCGTAATCTGGTACTCTGGCTACACTGCAACGCTTGCCTGCTCCGACTGCTCATATCAAATTCGAACTGTCGAAATTTCTCACTGTTCTCTCCTACTGTTCTTAACATATCTCTAGAACTTTCCATATGTTGCAACCTCTTTTCAAATGAAATCTAACACGCCACCTTCGCTTTAATTGGCAGAGTTTAGGGTAATGCAACCAGACACCTTGAATTATTGTTTAGCACATTTAACCAATCTCGTGTCTTCACTTTATCCCCCTATGTTTATGGTTTATCTGATTTCTCAGGTCAGGATGCAATAAAATTGGTATCCTTAGGTATCATGCGTTGTTTGATATTATAAGCCATCATAAATATTCACCATAAAACTGTCTTTGCTAAATGTTGTTTCAAATCTGGTCTCATAATATTTAAAGTAATTTGTCAAATTTTGGTATAACAAAAAGTCATCCCAAAACTAGCATATTTCCCGCAGTGTTAGAGTTAATTTGAATTCTGTATTTTGACATTTGTTTTTAATAATTTTTAGTTATATCAATAATCTTTGCCACATTTAATGTCCAATCTAGTGTATTTCAAGACACATTGTCTTACGAAGGATGCAGGTCTGATTGCATGATATACCTAGATAGTAAAATGAAAAACATATTACAATTGGCACAAATCATATTGTTTTTCAAGGTCTGTTCAAAACGCATATTACATATGGGCTGATTGGCATTGAACAATGTACTTTAAACAGTCACAAATGTATTTCAATGAATTTTCAACAGTCATCAATATATTTCAATGCATCGAACAATTAATTCAAAGAACATTTGTTATTAAAATTATGTAGTATATTCCAGAGTAAGGAGATTAATTTATTTAACAAATACAAGTCGATCCGGTCCGAATTTTATGAAATTCGGTCCATTAGTTTTTCAGCTACAGTGGATAAAATCTTTTGCGGGCCATTTCGCAAAAAAAGGTGGGTTCTTTTATCCCGAATCGTACCCAAAACTAATCAGCATCAGACTCGCCTATAAGTGACTTACCTACCAAATTTTGTGAAATTCGGTCCATTAGTTTTTTAGTTAGAGTGGATACAAAATCTGCACAGACAGACACACAGACGTCACGCTAAAAATGGTTTTTACGTATTCTAGAGGTCTTGAAACGTGTAGATCCGTCGAAAACTCGAATTGCGATTTTCGACATGATTCCAATACTTTCCCTATACATTACCATGTATTGCAGGGAAAGTAAAAATTGTAGAAAATTAAAATAATAGTAATTCCTTATTTTAATGAGCTTATAGTATCCAAGTTGAAGATCATTGAAAAATTTTTCCTTATTTTAATGTAAATAATTCCTTATTTTAATGAGCTTATAGTATCCAAGTTGAAGATCATTGAAAAATTTCCGTCTTATAAGTTTGTAATGTTTATAACTAAATGCCTAAAATTACTTACAGCAGAAAGTAATGTATTACCTGCTGAGACTACTACAAGGATATATTATTGGATTTTAAATGTATTTTTTAGTTTTCGAACTAAAGTTGTTACAATTTCGATATTTTAATATTTCGACCTGTTAAAGTTCTCCAATGGAAAGGCTGTAACATTTAAAATGCAATGAGCGGTGAAACTCAGTGTGTTTCCTCCTTGGTGAAACATTGGCGCACATGCACGAGTAATTTTGTAGTGTGTTAAAGAAATTAAGAGTTCAAGTTAATTATGGGGTTCTAAATATTTTTAGTGATTGATGATGTTTGAATCAAAGCAACAGAAGCTGGAATTTCAAATACATATTTTTGTGAGGCCAGATATAGATACACATAAATCTTATATTTCGACAGAGATATTGTATAGGTATAGTTAATTTACCGCCACAAAGGTTAGTAAAATAATTTGATATCCTGACGTGACATCTGTTGCTGGTTTCTTAGGTTGAAATCCGAGCAAAATCTAAAAGTGTATATCATAAACAATTTGTTAGAGCACTTGTAAGCCCTTGATTTGGGAACGGATATTTAGATTTGAAATATAGTGATTTTAATTTCGATATTTTAATATTTTGAACAGCTTTTAAAATGTTTAAAGAAAGCATACCACTATTATTCTAGCTAAACAATCTCATCTTCATCGACCTGACTAGAACTATGTCTGATTTTTTAAACATTTTCATTACAAATTATAAAATTGCAATATCTCTCGATTTATCTATATAGACACTTACAAATATATATATAATTATATATATGGACATATTACAATACATTATATTATTATATACTCTTACTATATCTTACAATTGTATATTTAGATACATCAAAATTCCCTAAATGTTTCCTATAAGCCGCCCTTCTCAAATACTCTAATGATAAAACTACAAATCACAAGGTAGCAAACTCAAATGCAAGAACTCAAATATTCTCAAGAAAAACACTTAATACATTTTACGAAATTATTAAAAATTACTGAATTGAACAAGGAGAAATTTATTTTGTATATTTTCAATACGGTAGTTTTTTTCTTCATACAAATTTTGAAGTTTATCAACTTTTCTTTATAAATACATATTTATTTATATGTACTTACATTTTTCTATATGATAAAATTCAGATAAAGATTTTTTATATAAATATAAACATATAGATGTTTATTAAAATGTATACTTTAAATTAACATTTTAATTTTAAATCATGAAACTGTATTTCTCACCGTCATTATATTTTGTCACACATTATACTTAACAGAATAATTCTATGTATCCACTTTTCTAAACTTTAATTCCAGTAAAAAATAATTCTATATATTTATTTTCAAATCTTTAAATAAAATCAGCAGGAATACGTTCAAATATATAAATATCCATTTTATTCTTTCAAAAATTAACTTCTTGCGTTGTTTAGAGTTCAAGATCAATGAGTAAAACTTGTTACATTAAATATTTAAGAGTGTATAATGTAAATAAAATCCTCTACAAGAAGAGCTATGTAAGTTGATAACTTTGTAAAATAATGGATTATAGGAAAGTTGAAAATTATCCCCATGATTTAAGTATGGTCCTCGAGACACTATGATATTCGGGTACTATGATCATAGAGATTTTAAGAACGCACAACTTGAGATTTAAGAAATCACGACTCGAGATTTAAGAAATCATGACTCGAAATTTAAGAAATCACGACTCGAGACTTAAGAATGTATGAATCAATATTTTAAAATGCACTACTTGATATTTAAAATGGAAGATTCCGTATTTAAAAATCTGATGTGGGCAACACATGATTTTCCTTATATAATGAAATGAACTTATTACTTTTACAGTAAAATAAATAGGATTTTCTTCTAGTTGATACTAATATCCTTTCCAAGATATTGAATTTTCGACAATTAGTCGTCATTTTCATTGATTTAGCGTCATTTTTATCCATTTGGCGAGATTTTCGTTAATTTGACAACATTTCAAAAAGTCGCCAAGTTGGCGACATTACGTCAATTTCGTCGCCAAAATCTGGCCAAGCGTTATGGACGAAGAAATAAGTTATTCTTACAGCAGATAAATTGGCGTTCAAATGCAAAAGTATTACTCAAATTATCTTTTTTCATGAATGGAACGAGCTAGATCCACGAGAATGATGTCACCCAATTTATCGCATGATATTATATATGAAAAGTGAACATGTTTCTCAATAGGAAATTTTTTTTTTTCTATTTTGTATGACTTTTTGATATATTTTTTTTAAATGTGCAATATCTCGAGAACGGTTCATGTTAGCGTTCTAAAATTTATGTCAATCGTTTTCTAATGAAAAATTACATAAGAAATGTCTATTTACGTAAATTTGTTATTGGTTTTGATTTTTTGATGATTTTTTCAAAATTTCATTCAAAAATTTAGGGGAGTTCTGAAAATTCGATTGCGTATAAAAACAATAGGCTTCCAGTGCTTATAGATTGTGATTTTTGTACCAAATTTGGTTCGAATCGGTCCTTTCGTTCGTCAGTTATCGTCTCCACAGACCCACTGACACACACACACACACACACATACTTTCACACACACACACACATACTTTCACACACACACACACATACTTTCACACACACACACACACACACACACACACTCACACACACACTCACACACACAGACATCACTTCAAAAATGTTTGATTCGTGATCAGGGATGCTTGAAAGTGCTCTCCCGACGAAAACTCGAATTCGAATTTTCGACCCCGTCACAATACTTTCCTATATGTATATAAGGAAAGTAAAAATGCACTACACGAGATTTGAAAATGCATTACTCGAGATTTATGAGGCACGACTCGAGATTTAAAAATGCAAACACCTGATTAAAGTCACACCGAAGCACACAGAGTTTTTTTGAAACCCAATAATGTTTTTAGGATAAATATGTCACTGCCTCTTATAGCAGCAGTTATTTGTTGCGATGCCTGTTACAAGACCTATAGCATAGCAACCGGCGAACCGGGGTATGAAACCTTTCTGTAGTGAAATCGAAAATCGCAATCTGTACATCTTTGAAAATAACCTGAAAAATAAATAAATAGTTTGTTATTAGAGATGATCATATACACGCATAATTTTGACAAAATATAGAATTGCGGATATATTCCATTTTTGTATGGGGAAAAATAAGACACAGGTAACCTGAAGCTTGGATAGTTTGATGTATGGGAAAATAAATAAACAATTATGAATGAACCGTCCAGCGGATTCACTTTAAAAACTTTTAAAAGTAACGTTTTTCGATTTTCTCGATGATGTCAAGTTGGAAGCTCTAATATGATTTTCCATCGCTAATGAACCAATTTACTTGAAACTATCAAAATCGTACTTTAAAATAACATAAAAGTTATTTGATTTAAAAAAGAAAACTCGCTGGACGCGTATTACCCCGAGAGTTCAACTACCTATGTACCAAATATCGCTGTTTGACGCTTCGATTATCCGCTACAGGTGAATAAGATACACACATGCACACACAACCATATATTAAGGGATAATATAAATTGAATAATTGTATTTATATTCACTTTGCTATTCTCTTTCTTTTCTCACTTTTATTGCAACTGAAAACAAGATATTTTCATAAGTATTTTTTCATTTTTTATATTCATTTCATATAAATATACGTAGTCAAACTCTCAGTTACTTCATCTTAAATGAGACTGTACATCATTAAATTAGGTTAATAATTATTTTATTAACCTAATTATTATTATTGTTTTCCAAGTAATTTTGAATTTCGGATTTATAAATGCACAGTTGAATACTAGTTATTTGAAATAAGAAAACAATTATAAGGTCATATATTTGTTAGCAAAATTAAATTAAAAATTGTCAATCTGGATAAAATTTACAACGAAGAAAATCCAGATAATTGGTATTAATCGGAAGATATAATTGTTTTCACATAAATGACAATTTCCTCAATTGTTTATGTAAACATAATATATTTTTGACCAATCAGATCATAGCACTAACACCAATCATATAAATACATCAAATTAATAGGATTGAATGTCCAGTTGGCAATAAAAATATATCTAAAGATGCTTTTAAATAATAGCTTATGAATTTGTACACTATGCGTCAATTTCGGTATACTATTGCTGAGACCACTTCCTTTTCATTATGTTTTTAACAGCAACATAAATTATTGTAGTAAAATTAAATGTTTTTATCACCTACACTAATTATTGAAGTAAAATTAAATGTTTTTATCAGCTACATTAATTATTGTAGAAAAATTAAATGTTTTTATCAGCTACATTAATTATTGTAGTAAAATTAAATATTTAGTGGTCGACATTATAACACATTAATCAAATTAAATTATAACACATTAATATTTAAAATGTCTATACCTGAATACATATTTATTTAGATATATTTTTCCTTATAAGATTACTCTGTGTGGTGAAAAAAAAATATAACTTATGGTTGAGTTTATATTTATTAAATGACCCAGAATTAACATGGTCGTAACTCGTAGATATATTGCATTGTGCCGCATTCAAACCCACCATTAAATCTTTGTACGAGTTTCTGGAATAAAATATATTAACATAATGCTACACAATTAACTTCACCCAATTTGACTTTAAAATAAACATTATTTATTAAGAACATTATAATCATAATTAAATTACAATAATTATCATATATATTTCAGGAGGAGTTTGGGCATGTGAAACCAGACAGTCTAATATTCAAACAGGATTATGACCTTTTATAATAGATTATAGGTGCATACCTCATTTTGTCTTTAGGTGTTTGTGGGTCATTTGTTGTTTCACAGCCTTTCAATATTTACTATATGACTGAATATTGTCACACCAAATTTATATATTTGCACACTGACTGCTAAAACACATTCTTGGCCAGCATAATCTCTCATTTGTTTGAGAAGACTCCGACTGTGACTCTCTACACCGATTCTAACATTCGACTGTCATTGAAGGAAAGGGTAACTTGATAAAATCGGAACCATGACTGTTGAACACGGACTCTTGTCAGGATGCTCACTGCATCCTCACTCTATACATCTGTGCCACTTATTTTATCTCGTCTATCGCACCTTTTCCATGCATTTGTGTGGGACTTCAAGAATCTTGTCTGTTGCTTCTTCTGCCTGTTACCACAACGTTTATGACTGAGGTCCAGATACGCCCACCGCAGTTCATTGGTTGACCTCAGGGCGATGCAACAGCACTTCCTCCTTTGTTAAACCTTTAATCAATATCATGGTTTCATCTTTAGCCTCCAGTAACTTCTCTGGATCGACCACACCTGCACTTGAAGCCCAATTATTTATCGCTTTCCTGACCTGTCGGGTCAGGGTTAATTAATAATTTTAGTCCAGGAACTTTCACAAAGATTTAATGGTGGATTTTAATGCGGCTTAATGCAATGTATACGATTGACGACCATGTTTAATATGTTTAATTTTAAAGATAATTTGCATATTTTTCTTTTAAAAAATGTGTACCACACTCTGTAATATTTTTATGGCGTGCTACAGTCTAGTGAAGGTTACGACCATCTCTGTATTGCTTCAGCATCGTTGTCAATGGCTGTTTTTTAATGCGTCATATACAGGCAACCTAAAATATGAATTTTATTTTATACATTATTCGTCAGATAATCTTATTCTACAAAATTCAGAATAGTGTTCTAACTATAAAATATTTTCTTTCTAAATAGATGACAATAATATTGTATGTCTAAAATACGTAATTGTGTTTGTCCCATTCATTTTAATTTCCATTTATTTTATTTATTTTATCATAATTCACCAGAGAAATGCATGTGTTTCATCTAAAACATTTTCAGTAAAGTGTCAAATTAATAAGATTGCAATGTGCCTTTCATTTTGTAACAGATAATTATTAAATGCATATCACACTGTGTCGTTGTATCTATGTTTTAAGAAATAAATAAAAAAATAATAAGGAAATAAAATTGCAGTATACGTTTTCAGATGGACACAAATACTAATTTAAATGTGCATTGCATTGTATCTATGTTTTCATAAAATGTGTGAGACCATTTAGCATTTTGAACGAACAACGGTTGCAGACAAACGGAGCCAGGTTTGGCAATCTTGGCCCGGAGAAATTTACGACCCACTACTCCATGACATCAAATTTATGATAGAGACTTGGGCGTAAACAATGCTTCCGAACAAGCCTCGAACAATTTTCATTAGCTCTATAGAAGCCAGTTAAGAGGTCCTCCAACTTCACACAAATAAATAATGCCTAAGGAATTCGGCGAGAGCATGTTTCCCCGAAGTAAAATATTATACATTTGCCTAGCAAAAAATTAGACAACATTACTTCGTTAAGATGTAAGACGATAATCAAATGAGAAGGGAAACTGAACCAGAAGAGCATCACCAGAGCCGTAAGAATGAAGTTAAATACAAATTGAATAGTGCAAAAGCAGACAGGGAACATCGTGAGAATTGTTGGTGACAGGATACAAAAACGATATGCTAGCTCCCAAAGACAAAGGCAATGCAACAATTACAAAGGTATGTGCCGATTTTATAAACAAATGGTTGATTTGTATTTTCTCGAAAATGTTTTCATTTAAACAACGGTCTCATGATCAAACCTCCTAGGGAACGTCGTAAAATAATAACTAATTAGGGAGTTACCTCTGTATTTAAATTCATCGTCATAATTGTGTGTTAAATAAATATTAATTTAAGTTTAAATTATTGATTTGATGATTTATTTGTTTATTTTTAAATATGATAAGAGTTTATTTTAGGTATGGTATGATTTCGCACTTGGGTATAAAATCGGTAGATTATTGCTACACAACGATCAATTGTATCATATGCGATGTACGGTACTTATATTAGTTATACTATATGTGGTAGGTTATCATAGCCACAGTAATTCACGACATCTATAGTCTTTATATCACAGATTTCCCTTAAGAAACACGTTTCTAGTAAATATCATGACACAAAGTAATACCTACAAAGAATATGCTTAACGTTTACGTATAAATAAGAAACAGAAACAGAAACAGATAAAGAATTGGCATGAGTGTACAATGCATCGCTTAAATATAATTCACATTTTATCATCAATTAAATGTGAAATTAATAAAATAATTATTAAGATATATAAACTTCACTTAATTACATGCATGTTACACTTATTTGTTACGGAAATGAACAAAATTTCATTAAAACTTTATTCAGAAATAATCTTTATCATTTTCTCTAAAGAAACCTGATATTGCAACTTTCTAAATCCGAACAAAGTCATTTCATTTTTAGAAAAGCTGGGGACTTTCCTTGAAATTCTATAATTTAATTTGGAACTCTTCACTTTAAAAGTAGATGCAGAATCTTTCTTAAAACAGCTGGGATCATTATACGAAGTAGCTGTATGAAATAAATCTTGCATTCTGTAAAGTTTTAATTTAAGCCTGCACTGTTTATATATATATATAGAGAGAGAGAGTAATTTCGGTCTTATTCTGTCGGCTTAGGTTTATTTCACATTAAATAAAAGTAAACTAGCAAAAGTGAATTAGAGCTTGACAAATTTAGTTTTTAATAATATGTATACTTGGAATATTAATCGCTTTATAATTTATTATCATACATTCTAGACGTTGTCTGGAATTTTCACTGAAGTAAAATTAATGTAGTATAACATCTAAACGATTTTTTTGCCATGCATCTGCCCTTTATTAATCTTAGTAAACAAGCGAAATATACTATTTTGCAAAAAAATGATGTGGGCAGCACATGACTTTCCTTATATAATGTAATGAATTTACTACTTTTACTGTAAAAAATAGGTTATTCTTATAGTAGATACTTATATTCTTTCCAAGATATAGAATTTTCGTCAATACGTCGTCATTTTTACTGATTTAGCGCCATTTTTATCCATTTGGTGAAATTTTCGTTAAT
Source organism: Amaurobius ferox (assembly GCA_951213105.1). NCBI lineage: Eukaryota > Metazoa > Arthropoda > Arachnida > Araneae > Amaurobiidae > Amaurobius > Amaurobius ferox. Next base: position 60,555,641 of record OX578140.1, read on the forward strand.
TTGACAACATTAAAAAAAGTCGTCAAGTTGGCGACATTCCGTCAAATTCGCGGCGAAAAACACGCCAAGCGTTATGGACGAAAAAATAAGTTATTCTTATAGCAGATAAATTACTACTGGCATTCAAATACAAAAGTATCACTCAAAGTATATTTTCTCATGAATGGAATGAGCTGGATCCACAAGAGTGATATCACCAAATTTATCCCATGATATGACATATAAAGAGTGAACATGTTTCTCAACAGTATATAAAACTAATGTGGTATAACACCTAAAATATTTTTTGCCATGCAAGTGCTCTTTATTAAGTTTAACAAACCCGTGAAAAAATATATATCTGTTATCAGCAGTTATAGTAGTCGGCCAAGCAGACAGAAAGTGTTTAAAATTCTCGTTCTTCTGTACTTTGCTATAGGATGATCGCTGTATATTGCTATATGGTGATTGCTTGATATTTTGTCTTCTGTTAGGTTGTCACTTTTGTTATTTCCTTTTCTCTTTGAATGGTAAGTCAATGAAACTCTTACAACATATTACTACAAATGTTTGATTTGAATTATATTTTTTCTTGAATTACTAAGGTAAATCTGCGTCCCATCTTTTGCTGTTTTTCATTTTAGAGACCCATGTATACTTCCGTTAATAATGACACAACTTTGAATAATCTCATTAAAATAATGAAATGGAAATTTTCCTGAAAAAATATCATCCGAATCATGTGGGTCAGAAGACATTTAAGTTAAAAACGCATTGATATTTTCCTTTTTATGTATGATATTTCTTTGAGAAATTACTGGCAACTCGTACATTATCCAGTAAATCAACATAATTAAATGTTAGATGCAACTTTAGCTTGGTGCTGAATTTATGAGGTAGATAGAAACAATCCATCCCAGTTTATGTTTAGGACATACGTGTTAAGTAAAATATAATAGTTTATTTTTACTAAACAAAGTCTCGTGGGACAATAAAGCCATTTTAAGCGATAAAATTTATTTCAATTGATTGATTAATATTTCTACAAACATGTAAAATACCTTGAATTAGGACACTTTTGAGAATCAGAAGGAAACAATTCCTTTACAGACATTATTTCCTATTACGTGAATGCATGCTTACCATGGTTGTCTATTTATCGCTAACTTGAAACTTTTGGTGATTTTTCGAATGTACTCGAACTTTCTGGAAATAACGAATATTCTGTGAGAAAGGAGCCGCTTCTGAATGTTTCTGAAAGTACATAAAACGAGTCATTATTCGGTCACAGAGCAGTTGTCGTGATACAGGCTATGTTGAATTGTGTGATGCATCACTGTTTTATGAAATTAGTGGACCATTTAATTGCTCTTTTATTGTACGTGACAGTTGTTTAGTGATATTGTGAGATATTTATTAAGCTATTTGCTGCATATTCTTCCTTTTTATGCTGTTCTAGTAAATAAACGTGTTAGCTATCCAAAAATTTGGACTCATTGTATCCTGAGAGTATATCTATGATTTCAAAAGATACGTTGCTATAATATTAGGTTGTTATTTTTAGAGTGATGGGCACAAATATACCCGACACCAATCTGACATATGATAATTATCTCCATCAATAAAAACAAACGTTCCACATCCATATGATTTGAATTGCGTCACGTTTTCTAGATAAAAGGGATCAAGTTAATGAATTCATTTATATGTGTAACGTAAATTTTCAATTTTCAAAATGTAATTTTAAATGATCTCAAACTAACTCATGCTTTGAAACGCTACTCTAGCTACACCTTCATAAAAGCATGGCAAAATATTGAATGCGGATACATTATTTAGCATATAACATTTATTTGCATTATTAATTTCTTTCATGAAATAATTTAAAAATGTTAATCATGTATATCGAACATTTTCAAAGGTGAATAAACAACTATTATAAAAAAACTGGATACTGGTAAGAACCAAAAATAATCTTTAAATTTAAAGTCTGTTTGATCACTTTTTATATTTAAAAATTCATTTCCTTCTTACATTTTGCAGCAGGTCTGCTGCAACATTATTTCTATATAATTTAGTAAATACACAAAGGAGTGCCAGATGTAAAAGGTGCTAAATTGCGATGATTTATGACTCATTCACTTTTATATGTATTATACATGATTTCTTTCACTATTGAACGGTATATGGGGATGGTGAAATATGATTTAGAAATCTCTTATCTAATAGTGTACTTAATTGGATTCATTAAATCATAAACAGTTTAAAGCATTATAACAGTCATTATATGAGATTAAATTGAAAGGTAAATTATATTTTAGTTTTATATTAACGTTGTATTCTTGTTCCCTACTGTTAAAATTCACAGTAACCATTTACATACCAGTGTTGTGGTGAAAGCTATGTCAATATACTGCGACCTATTTTCACATATAACGTGACTTTCTTTTTGTGCAGTCGGTTTACTATACTTTGAAATGATTGAACTTCAATCCAAAGGGATTTATTCTTAAAACATATGCCTGATATTTATAAGAAATGCGTAAAACATGTTATAAATACAATTAAGCAAGCATGGAAAATCGCCAGACCATGAGTAGTTGCAGATTCCATTGATGCAATCCTGCAATGCTGCACATTGATGTAAATGTCTGTCACGCCACAGGTGATAAAATATTTGCTTCATATCTCTGAAAGTGCTGCAATTATAGAAAAACTTTTCAGTATCCCAATAGTTTTTTTTCGATTAACAAGCATCTAACTACCAATGCGATCCAATTTTTTCATATTGCTTTTGTTATGCAGATCGAATAGCTGTTTATCTCACTTATTCTTCACTTCTCATTTCTACCCATTTGAAATTTCCACCCATTCATATATATTTCCTTGACTAATTCACATTTCACCATGTTTGCAATCAGTCCATTGTGAATATTTTAAAGTTTAACCCCCTTGTGATCACAAAAAGGTGATTACTGACTGTACTTTTAGAAAGTGGTTCCCACATGTTTACATCTCGAGTGTTACAGTGAAATTGACTACAGACATAAAGCAACTTCTACCCTATTATCATTTTCCTCCATTCATAGATCTTTCCTTGGTTAATGAACGTTTCACCATATTTGTTATCATTCCATTGTGAATATTTAAAGTTATGCCCCCTTCTGATAACGAAAAGATGATTACAGAAAGTTTACTGATAGTGCTATTGGAAAGCGGTTCTTACATGTTTACATCTCGAGTGTTACATCCGAATTGAGTACAGGCAAAAATCGTAGCATGTGTTGATGCTAACCAATAATATAGCATGGCGAATTTGAATTCTGGTTCTAGAATACTATGTTAGCATTATACATAAAGTATATTTACTTATTATTTATTATTATACATTCCATATATTCATATTTTCATTAATAAAAAAATATGTTTTAAATGTTATTTATGTTTAATGAATAGGATAATATGAAGAAATCGTTTATGTTATAAATATTCACGATAAACAGATTTGCTCACATATATTACTCATTTTACTTGCAATAGATTTCATTTCTGTGTAGATAAAATATTATATTTTTAACAAGAAATTCCAAGAAGCAACCAATCATTCAAAGTATGGATCATTAATTTTGACTTGTTCTTTTGAGATTGTCTTTCGACACGATGGACAGGCAGGGGCAATTATCTGTTTTCTAAGTATTAATATTTTCATTCGTCGTATATATCTACACGGATTATGTTGTCTTTGGAGTGTTTAAATGCTTCTATAATTCTGTTGAAAATCGCACACATAAATTTGAACCAACCTGAATAAATTGATCATTTCCCAAGCATCGAATATTTTTCCATTGCTGTCTATATATCCGAATATATAAAAAAATGATATGTAAAGAACATTACATACTACCTTTCAGTATAATGGATATTCAAATTGATGTATATATTGTTAGATTTTGTTTAGGTAAGAGTTTATTACATATAATAATTTCATATTATTTGATTATACTATTCTTAAATTTGGACTAATAATCTGATTAAAGTATAGATCACCATATTTATTTACGTTGATGACATACTTTTTATTTAAAATTTTTGAGTTCATAAGTATCCTGGGATAAATTAGTCCTGTAATTTCTTAAATAAATACAGTTTATCTAAAATTTCAGATATTGAAAAGAATGTTAAATATGTTAAAATGATGTTCAAATTATCTAGTTTGGACGAATTATTAAAAACTAAAAGGAAATGTTTCATGATCCAGTAGACAGCTTCCTGTTCAGTTGAGTTTGCATTTCTCTAAACGTAGGTTAAATTTTTATAAATATTATTCGCATTTAAAAATATTCTTTGCATTTTTAGTGTTAAATTTAGCTGCTTTGAAGTAATTTACTTCAAGCACATATTAAAGATAGCATTTTATTAAATTGATTTTTTAATCCAGACACTGAAAAATTCTTGATATAATTTTCGGTCAGATGGCTTGAATGCAACTATTACGGAAACAAATTAATATCTAGTAAATTTTGAAAAGTCTGCATGTTTTGCCCACTTTTTATCAATAATTGATCGTCTTAAATAATATTTGTCTGAGCAGCTATATATAAATACATATGTATGACATATAATACATATATATGACGTACATATATATAACAGCGATTTAGCCGTAGCACGTCTAAAAGTAACATAACCGCAGAAAAATAGCTCTAAGAAAACTTGTCCTTGATTAATGTGTGACAGTGAGAGTAGCCAAAAACAACCGAAATCTAGTATATCAACAATCCAAATACACCTAAACTCAACTATGGATCAAGTCGCGCCATTGCCAGTAAATAGGAAGGATTATTATACATTATGCGCCCGTTTAAATGTGTATTACTGACTACCTACCATAGTTAGCATCACTTGCAGCTGTGTCTAGACCAAGATCACATACGGCACTTGAATGGCATCGAGTTAGAGTTGAACATCGCTTCTACAGAGATGAACACCGCTTCTACAATTGCAAAAAGGCCGCTAATGTAAAGAAAATTATATGAAATAAGTGGATTAATTACTAAAATATTTTAATATATGAACTCTACTGCTCAGATGCTATCAATATTTATAACTGTCAATTTAGAGTTGCACGAAATATTATTTAATTGGGTATTTCGAACAAGTTTTGCACATTGTATTCCCGAAAAGAGCCAAATGTACAATTTAACGTCAAAAACATTGTGCCATGAATCATATACATTATTTTTTCGCTGTGAAGCAGTAAATGAATTGTATTATAGGGAAAATCGTGTACTAACCACATCAGAATTTTACACTTATAACACAGAATTAGCATGATAAACATCAATAAACATAAGTTTATAAATAATTAGCCATCCTCCTCTGCCATTGCATGCATTGTATTTGGTTTCCCCTCCAATGAACTTTATCCTCTTTTTTTATTCCAATTGTATATATATATATATATATATATATATATATATATATATATATATATATATATATATATATATATATATATATATAATTGAACTGTAAATTTGACCATTGATTGTATGAGAGATTTCAACCACGTGAACAGTATAATTGATTTGAATTAATATGTATAACTATATAACGATAATACAGTCACTCTAAACAGAGCAGAAACTCTGATAAATTGCAAATGGATACACGAACAGATTGTTGTTGTATAACAGTATATTTGAGACTGTTGATAAATTGTAAATGGATACACGAACAAATTGTTGTTGTATAACCGTATATTTGAGACTGTTGATAAATTGTAAATGGATACACGAACAAATTGTTGTTGTATAACAGTATATTTGAGACTGTTTATAAATTGTAAATGGATACACGAACAGATTGTTGTAATATAACAGTATATTTGAGAGTGTAAAAGTGCAAGGATGTAAAGTATCACAAGAAATAAATGTAAGTCTTTCCAATAGTGCATCATGTAAACCTAGCTTGACTTTCTTTTGTCAGATGTTTGTGTGGGGTTTGAATATGTTATGAAGCATAACATTTATTTGCAGAGAATGCAAATACTGTTCATGTCCCGGGCTAGCCTCAGGAATGAAAGTGGGGAGTAGTAATTACTCAATGTAGGCTATATGGATGGCAAGTTATTGCTACACGATGCCTCCTGACAGGCGAAATGGGACAGTTAGGCGCCATGGTTTGAATGGTACGAGACATAAGTTGTAAATTTCATTAAAAAAGATATTGTAGCAAATGTCAAAGTCTACAAATATCTTGATATTTATAGCTCTTGCAACTGTTAGCTCACACCGGGGCCCAGTTGGGACCTTCCGGCAGCTAGGAGACGCTCAGGTCATCAATTTCGATTGGGACCCATAGAAAATGAACGTCACTAAGCAATTCAATTATTTGGTCAGAATTAGAAGCACCCTTTCCCCACACATCAGAGAAATAACGAATGAGCGGACGAGGTGACTTCCACCCCAATTTAGTTCCGCCCTCTTCAAAATGTAAAGAGACATGATTTCTAAAACGTAAAATCAGATTTAATTTTCCTTTGAAAGGGAGGGGGATATTATTTTTGCATATCGTCCCTCGACTGAGGGACTGAGCCGCTCCCAACTCTTGCAGTCTACGGTACTCAGGAAAACTGCACCCCGGCCATTTCTGTAACAAGGTTATCAGAACGGATCGCAGGAGACGGAATCCGAGGCAATAGATTTTGGAGCACCTGTCGCTCTACTATCGGAGAGTTCTTCTACCTGAATAGGTTGATAGCACACTAGTGCATCATTCCGCAGAACGGACTGGAATTGATCCAGACTGTTATCATAACAGTAATCGGGCAGCCTCGAAAGACTTTGGCTGCCTTGTTACCCCCGGGCTCCTATGCAGCAGGCAACTTGGCCTTTGCGACATTTTGAATTGCCTTTGGTGGGATCTGATATCAACCGGTAATTGGACGGTGGAGCATAGCGCAGTCATCTCCCTAGCCTCCTCCCAATCTCCGCAACGTCGCCTGTGACAGTAGGCACGTCTGAAATGTATATGATTCGCATACCCAAGCCCTCTTCACTATGAACTGGAATTATCTATTCTGGAATTTACAAGCCATTTCATCTGTGGTGGAGGTTTTGTTTTTTATGTTCCTATTGTGAAGTAATGTATAATTATGTGTTAATCGAAAGCCAAGTATCAGCGTAATTTTAAGCTTTTGAGAATTCTCCCTTACAGGATAAATTTAATTTTAATTAATGAACTGAAATAGCAATTATCGTAATAATCCCGTACATCCCAGAGGTCAAGCTTGATGCGTTTAAGTGTAGTGTATTTGGATTTTTATTGTCAATGTTTTAATAACTTATGTGTTTAAATAAATTTGTTAGTGTCCACAAATCGGCTGGTTCGTTTAGTGTATACGCAATGTACTTTGATCTTTTCAGATCCCACTATACTATTTTCAGGTTCAACTGGGGGACACTATGGGTAAGTATTAGGGTTGCGTCTATATAAATTTCACCTTATCAAAAGTAACTCTATTGAAAATTACGTCCGTTACTAATGAACATTTAGAGATAGAAAAATATTGTTAAGAATATCTCCTAATCCATAAATTATTTAAGTATAGTATAAAAACATCTTCATCTTAACTAAATATTTTCGGTTATTAAATGTATTTGAAATAAACCTTATATTTTTAACTTTCACTATATGAACTTGACTCTTGAGAAAGCTATTTGACTTTTGAAGACCAACTTTGAAATTCCTGAATTAAATTCTAGTTTCCTAGTTTAAAAGGAGACAACATATTTTCCGTAACAGGCTCATGTTATTCTACAACATTGGCTTATTCAATGCTTTTACAATTTTTGAAACCTTAATTTTGCAAGCATTGAAAAATGGTGTTCTTTCAAAGAATTTTGTAGATTATTCCTATGCTTTATACATATTAATCAACATCGAACTTAATGTATTTGAAAAGTTCAAACAGATTCACTAATGGCTTTTTATTTTATTTGCTAATTTCTATTTGATAAAATTTATGTTTTATCTCTTTTATGTACTACTAGCAGAAATATGCTTGTTATAATTGATTAAATAAAATGTATTATTTAATTAATGAATAAAAATTATAGTTAACTGCAAAATTAATTATTTAATTAATAGATTTATTAAATATAAGACTTTCTCTCTTACACATACTCAATTAACAAAAGGAATTTTAATACTTGCATTGTTGGTCTATAATGGCCAATTATAATTTAAAAACCGATTAACAAAATTACATATTTCTTGGTTTGCTTATCCAAATCGAAGGCGATGTACTGATTTTAATTTCATTTCGGTATTATTCAGGCATAAAGAGCAGACTAAGTCTAGAAGATTTTCCCGAGAGTATTTATGAAAAACTTATCTACCACTAATTATTTGCATAAAACAAATTTCAAACTAAGATCAAGATAACACATAATTAAAATAAAATACAGTGATTAGCATGGGAAATACCCTTAAATAGTTTCTGGTGTACGTTACATTCTTACAAGAAAAAAAGACATAAATATTGGGAACTGCTGCGTAAGATATCGTAGATTAAGACGTGAAATGTATGCAATAATGAATTATGTTAATTACTACAAGATGAAACCAAAAATAAAGATAAAATGAAATAGAAATGGCATATAATGTAATTAATACCTTTGTTTTATGTGCTTTAGAAGTTTTGTTCGTCGATATTTGATATTTTCTGAGCTATTTTCGACCTCCAATTGTTCCAAAATTTTCAGAGAAATACGTACAAAGTGTTACCTCAAGATATTTATAGAACTATGAAAACATGGGGATATTTTTACACGAAATATTATTTATATAAAAATATACTAAATAACATTTGATTTAAAAGTCCATTAAACTCAGAACAATTTCTTAACGTCCTCACCAACATAAAGGAACAGCACATGTGTGTGTGTTTAGAATTACTTTTCTACATACACGGGGAAATATAATGATAATTAAATATACAGATTGTTGAAAAAGCTGAAATATATTGTTAAATAATTACAGTATTATACAATATGTTTCTGAGGGATTGCATGATTAAATGTTTCTTGAACGAATGGTCATAGATCCATGCTTCCAATTTAAAAAAACGCTTTATCTTATTCAAACTATCAAAGTAAGTAATATTTGTACATACAACTCAATTTAGCAAAACAAGTACAAAAGATAAATTTTTGACCCCGTTAAAAACATTATTGATTATAAAAATATTTTCCATAGCCCAATAAGTTTAACAAATGAAGTTATATTATAATATAATAAAAAATGCTCGATTTATCCGAAATTCAACTTTAGGACGAATAATTGGGGACCTATATAAAACCTATAAAAAAGACAGGTACTCATTTAAGTTTTCGAAAGGAAATTCTATGTAACGTCTGGTGAAAAATATTGTATTGTGTTTACTTTTTGAAATTGATTTTGTGGATTAATTTACTAATCTTAATTAAAGTGGTGATAAATTGTAACGTTTGTGCATTTGCCGCAAAATGCACCATTATTTCTTAGTACAAATTCCTTAACATAATCATTAAACAAAACACTACACATTAAAATCGACATTTTAACTTTTAAAATATATTATTATTTTATTCACACCTCTATATCATTGTCACACAGAAAATAGCGCATACACAACCGCAAAGTGTAAAGTGTATCCAAGGACCGGAGGCGGAAAGGAGATCTGAAATTAAGCCCCCTTCCAAGGATCGCACAAACAGAAAGAAATTAGATGTTATGTGCGACTTGCTTACTTTAGAATAGCATTGCGTTGTGATTTGTCAATAACACCAGGAACGGCTGCCGAGGCTTACAAAATGCAAACTGCACACACAGGCACACAGCAAAGTAACAAGATCAAGTTAGGAAAACATGAGTCAAAATTATTAAAATAATCTATTTTATTTTTTTTTATATATATTTAAGAAAATATAGAATCGCTGAAGACGAACAACTCTGGCCAATTTCGGTATTAATAATATTTAGATAATATTTGGCCTTTGCACTTAATCACGATATCACTCCATAAATTTGTCTACGTATTAAAACAAAAATGAATGGAACACAACAAATAATTAATGGAACACAACATCCCTCATTTCCTTCAATCACAAGGAATTTAACCTACGGAGCAAATCGCTTCCAGATGCAATTAAGTCGAATTTCGGTGTTCTTACTAAATAAACTTTCACCACTTATCTGATGGTATAAACACTGATTTCAAATAGCTCTTTCCCATTATCACTGAATTCAGAGATGAGTACTTCGACTCAAGATCTCAATTTTGATCAAGGCTCTAAATCGTTCACACACTTTTGATGAAGACACATAGCTCTTAGCTGAATTTATCGCTCGGCTCTAAACTTCAGAACACCGGACACTGAGGAGTCAATACCGGACCTTTCCGCAAACTTGGCATTAACTGTTAGGATTCTCTTCCGAGTCGTTAAACATTATACGCCGGGCAATTCCTTCTGGATCTCTGAAAAAGAGAACAGAATTTTAGTAAATTGTAATTAAATCCATTGCTTTGGCCCACACGGATTATACGATTCCTTATGAATCAAAGTTATAATCCGAAACACAAAAATGACCGTTGGGTCGAATTCTTTTGTGTCTGATTTTTCCAGAGCGAGAAATAAAAGCTCCTTCTCTCACGAAAACTCATGGCCAAGAGAGCCCCTCTACTGTGAAAAATGGAATCCATGCCGCCTCGACCTTCAACTCCATGCACGACATTAAATGAAGCATCCAACGGATTTCTGCGGCAACCTCGCGTTACTGTCTGCAGAATCGAAACCACTGCCCTGCTCAATAATTAAAGAAGTACGAAATTACTTCGGAACATCTGCGAAAGCGAGATCCCACGCTTTCAGTATGAAAATTGCAAACCCGAACAGAATTAAAACCTTGGAATAAAAATGGCTTCCGAAAGAGAACGTTTTCGGAAAGAAATGAAAAATGTCGTGTTTCACACTCGTACAGTCATAGAGCTCTATGACATCATTATGATGAAAATTACATGAATTTATTAACAAATGCTGAAGGAGGAGAAAAGCACCGTGTGAGACCAGGTCTTTTGAATCTTATTCCAAAGATCAAAAATTAACCTAACATATATAAAGACTGGCACATACATTTGTATTTCAGGTCTGTAGCTCAACATGATTGTAACCTGTTCCAACTAGTTTCCGACATTTGGAGTCAGTCTTCGTCTTTTTCTATAACATTCTCAATACTCAAATGAATAACGGCTATCCCTGAATAACACTGCTTGAAATCACTCTCTCTTTTCAACTCTTGAAAAATATATCAATTCTATTCGATGACTTTCCTCCTTGCAGCTTCGTCATTTGGCCTGGGGTTCAGATACACCCTCCTTGCTCTAATTGGATGCTCCTCAGTGCGATGTCGTATCTTATTGGGTTTCGTATTGGATCTTTCAGTTTTGAATGAAGCTTGGTTTAAGTATTGGCACCAGGCTATCTTTCCCCAACAGCACCTGCAATTTGTGAGACGTGTATTTATTGGGGTAATAATATTCCTAGTTAAGACGGTCTTAAAATGGTGACTAGAATGCGCTTTGTTTCATCGTAAATATCAAAACTTCCAAATAGTGCCTCCTAGTCTCGTATACTGAAATTCAATTTTAGTAACGTCCCTGAAATTTATGTATTTGCCATGTTTTTAACCGGGCTAAACTTATTTAATGCCTATATTCACAGTTTTTTCATGGCCACTTTGGCATACGGGGACCTGTTTCAGATCTTAAAAAGAATAATGAGCAATTGCTAACTTGAACTTCCTCTGTTAGAGGACTTGTACGAAAAGATAAATATTGCGTGTTTTAATGGATTAAACGGAACAAAATTTATCTTAGTTTGAATGTATATTCTCTTTAAAGCATTTCTAAAATTCGAATCACGGATTTGCAACCAGCCGTTCCAGCGATATTTTGCATGCAATATTATTGAAACGCCATGTATTTCTAAAATTGTAATCATTTATTTTTGACCTATCGATCAAACAATGTCTAGTCGCCCAATGTTATCAAAACACCATGCATATTCCAGGTAGATTTCTGCCCCACGCGTACACAAATGATACAGAAAACAATTCGTCTGTCTACCGGATATATATAACAAACGACTGGCAAGCATAGTTGATTGAACAGGGAATTCAAGTCATGACCACATCATATTTTTATTCCCTGTCAGCAAATGTGTCTATGCCTTATTATATACATTTTAAAAACTGCTTACTGTGTATACGGTTTGATAAGTCTTTATTGATATAATTAAACGTGAAAAAGAAAATATATATATATATATATATATATATATATATATATATATATATATTTCTACTAATGATCAAATATTTGCGGTCATAAAGTCAATTACACTGTTATTGGAACATTTAATGACATCCGCGTCCAACTCTATAATCAGAGCAAGTGTACTGTAGTAATTAGTCTGGTAGCAATTAACCAGCGAATTGCGTTTTTATTTTGATGACCGTTTTATTGCAAGTTCTAGGTCGCATTTTAATGAGTTTAGTTTCAAGATTGGAAATGGTCATTTAGTTCTGTGATGGCAATTATGCTCATGTGACGAACAGTTCACTGCTGCGTTAAATAAAATTATATATATATATATATATATATATATATATATATATATATATTCTGTTGTAATTATTAAATGGTATAAAAATGTATAAAATATTTTATTGTACGTGTTTCCTTGGCATCGTTACGGTAATAAAAGTATTATTACATATTATATTTCCACCTTCTTTTCTCTCTGTACTATGCATAGTAAATGTAAAAAGCGAGTTTTGAATATTGAGATATTTATATATTTTGAATATCCATGAATGCAATTTAACATTTTGTTAGAATTACACCTGTGAGTTTGTAATCTATCTATCTTATTGTTGAGACCCAGACCGTCCGACCTACCAGAATGGTGTAAGGTAACTGTATGGACGGCCGGGAAGTGCCACCCGATTTAGACCGGAACCCAGTGGGGGGAGGCATCCATAGGGACCGTACCCTTCTTCCCCTACCACCAACCTCTCGGAAGGACTTACGGACCCACATGTTTAACGTGATCGTACTCCTCATGAACACGGCGGCATTTGTGGTAGCGTGCAAATCTAGCGCGCAAACCACGGGGATACCGCACCCGAGTTGGTCAACAGCACGCGGTGTTCCGAGGTGGTCACTCACCAAGTACTAACCGCGCCCGATGCTGCTTGACTTCGGTGATCTAACGAGAACCGGTGTTATCAGCACGGTACGGCCGTTGGCCCATCTATCTTATTGTGAATTAGTGTGTCTGATATATATATAAAATGTGAGAAACATGAAGGGGATTTAATACGATTGTTTGAATCAATAATCATAAGAAGCTTTTGATTTTTGGTGACAATGGATATATAAGGAAACTCATTTAAAATTAAAATGTCGTTCTAATATAAAGGTATAACATTTGAAATACAATTTGATATTTAAAACGAATATCGTTATATATTATGATCAATATATGGGGTGGGATAGCCCAGCGGTTAGCGTGCGAGAATTACACTCGCACGACTCAAGTTCTACTCTCTGCTCAGCCCAAATTACCTTATTGTTCAGACGGAGTACGAACACATTAAATATGTGGATACATAGGTCCTTCCGATAGGTTGGTGGTAGGGGGAGATTTTACATTAAAAACACTGAACCCTAGATTTTACACAATCATTTTTTCACCGTGAAAAAGGTAAATGCATTGCATTATAATGGAATAGATATGTGCTATCCACATCAGATTGGTTTGTATATATACTTTCTGAATGTTCACGGATGGTTTAAGAGTGAAATCTCATTGAAATTTCCCTTTTCTAGCTGGATAGGATACAAAGAAATGATAATCATGCCACTTGGATATCCTACCCACATTTTACTACCTATAAGAGTGGATTACAGTAAAATTCGTTATTTGTTTTCACCTATTATCTATGATGATTTTCATTCCAATAATAAAGGTTCCTAGTTTAGGTGATTAATGAGATATGGATATAAGTGAGTGAGTGGCTGAATGAATATCTAAGTAAGTAGTAGCTTTATTTTTTATATTCCCAGAAAACCACAGTTCCAAAGTTAATAATAATTATAATACAAAAGCTCAAAGACACTCGAAACTCTGAAAATGTATCTATAATAGAAATCAATCGGTTTTGTAACGCTAATTAAAATTACGCAAGTTTTAATGTTTACTGCATAAATTCACATAATAGAATACATTATACTGATATAACCAATACATGTTTTAACTATATATGTAACGACATTTGAATGTTAAAACATAAGACATGAACAGACGTTTAATGCCATTTGCATACACCCCGACATTTGCACATTCAAATGAATTTTACACATTCAAAAACGTATAAGTCGGTGATATTTCGAACAATTACTTCCTGCAGTAGGGACAGAATTATCATTTATAAATTTGATTTATCGTCATACTAATTGGATATTTATTCACCAATGAATGTTTAGTAATTGGTGGTATGGTTTATGATTAATTAACAATTTTCTAATTCTGCATATGTGGCTGCTGAGCGACGGATTTTGATTCATCTTTAAGTTTTCTGAAAAGTGATACTGATAAATTGTTCCCTTCTCACCAGCTTTCTTCAATTACAACAGTGGTAAATGATTTCAATAGCCATTTAGGTAGAATAGTTTGTATACCAAAGCAGAATGAATAATTAAGCCATTATTACAGGAGTTGTAACGGTTTGTGGCTAGTATATGGCGTCACCGTAAATATAAATTCGTTTAAATTTGTAATACATTAATATTGAATTATTGCGTAAACGTCAAAAACCGTGAGAAATTGATATTTAGCATCAATGTAATATGCAATGTGATATTTGTGATACTTATAAAATTCTAATTATAAAGTATACTAGAATTACTATTAATATGGAATGATAATTTATATTCCCAGAAAACTGCTGTTCCAAAGTTAAAAGTACATATACTACAAAGGCTCAAAGACACTCGAAACTCTGAAAATATATTTATAATAGAAATCAAACAGTTTTTGGAACACTAATTAAAATTATGCAAGTTTTAATAATGTTTCATGTATAAATTAACGTAATAGAATACATTATACTGATATAACCAATACATGTTTTAACTATATATGTAACGATACTTGAATGTTAAAACATAAGACATGAACAGACAATTAATGTCATTTGTATACACCCCGACATTTGCACATTCAAATGAATTTTACACATTCAAAAACGTATAAGTCGATGATATCTCAAACAATTACTTCCTGAAGTAGGGACAGTATTATCATTTATAAATTTGATTCATCGTCATACTAATTGGATATTTATTCACCAATGGGAATTTAGTAATTGGTGGCATGGTTGATGATTAATTAACAATTTTCTAATTCTGCATATGTGGCTGCTGAGCGACGGATTTTGATTCATTTTTAAGCTTTCTGAAACGCGATACTGATAAATTGTTCATTTCTCACCAGCTTTCTTCAATTACAACAGTGGTAAATGATTTCAATAGCCATTTAGGTAGAATATTTTGTATACCAAAGGAGAATGAATAATTAAGCCATTATTACAGGAGTTGTAACGGTTTATGGCTAGTATATGGCGTCACCGTAAATATAAATTCGTTTAAATTTGTAATACATTAATATTGAATTATTGCGTAAACGTCAAAAACCGTGAGAAATTGATATTTAGCATCAATGTAATACGCAATGTGATATTTGTGATACTTATAAAATTCTAATTATAAAATATACTAGAATTATTATTAATATAGAATGATAATTTATATTCCCAGAAAACCGCAGTTCCAAAGTTAAAAGTACATATACTACAAAGGCTCAAAGACACTCGAAACTCTGAAAATATATTTATAATAGAAATCAAACAGTTTTTGGAACACTAATTAAAATTATGCAAGTTTTAATAATGTTTCATGTATAAATTAACGTAATAGAATACATTATACTGATATAACCAATACATGTTTTAACTATATATGTAACGATACTTGAATGTTAAAACATAAGACATGAACAGACAATTAATGTCATTTGTATACACCCCGACATTTGCACATTCAAATGAATTTTACACATTCAAAAACGTATAAGTCGATGATATCTCAAACAATTACTTCCTGAAGTAGGGACAGTATTATCATTTATAAATTTGATTCATCGTCATACTAATTGGATATTTATTCACCAATGGGAATTTAGTAATTGGTGGCATGGTTGATGATTAATTAACAATTTTCTAATTCTGCATATGTGGCTGCTGAGCGACGGATTTTGATTCATTTTTAAGCTTTCTGAAAAGCGATACTGATAAATTGTTCACTTCTCACCAGCTTTCTTCAATTACAGCACTGGCAAATGATTTAAATGGCCATTTAGGTAGAATATTTTGTATACCAAAGGAGAATAAATAATTAAGACATTATTACAGGAGTTGTAACGGTTTATGGCTAGTATGTGGCGTCACCGTAAATACAAATTCATTTAAATTTGTAATACATTAATATTGAATTATTGCGTAAACGTCAAAAACCGTGAGAAATTGATATTTAGCATCAATGTAATACGCAATGTGATATTTGTGATACTTATAAAATTCTAATTATAAAATATACTAGAATTATTATTAATATAGAATGATAATTTATATTCCCAGAAAACCGCAGTTCCAAAGTTAAAAGTACATATACTACAAAGGCTCAAAGACACTCGAAACTCTGAAAATATATTTATAATAGAAATCAAACAGTTTTTGGAACACTAATTAAAATTATGCAAGTTTTAATAATGTTTCATGTATAAATTAACGTAATAGAATACATTATACTGATATAACCAATACATGTTTTAACTATATATGTAACGATACTTGAATGTTAAAACTTAAGACATGAACAGACAATTAATGTCATTTGTATACACCCCGACATTTGCACATTCAAATGAATTTTACACATTCAAAAACGTATAAGTCGATGATATCTCAAACAATTACTTCCTGAAGTAGGGACAGTATTATCATTTATAAATTTGATTCATCGTCATACTAATTGGATATTTATTCACCAATGGGAATTTAGTAATTGGTGGCATGGTTGATGATTAATTAACAATTTTCTAATTCTGCATATGTGGCTGCTGAGCGACGGATTTTGATTCATTTTTAAGCTTTCTGAAAAGCGATGCTGATAAATTGTTCACTTCTCACCAGCTTTCTTCAATTACAGCACTGGCAAATGATTTAAATGGCCATTTAGGTAGAATATTTTGTATACCAAAGGAGAATAAATAATTAAGACATTATTACAGGAGTTGTAACGGTTTATGGCTAGTATGTGGCGTCACCGTAAATACAAATTCATTTAAATTTGTAATACATTAATATTGAATTAGTGAGTAAACGTCAAAGACCATGAAATGATATTTAGCATCAATGTAATATACAATGTGATATTTGCGATGCTCATAAAATGTTTATTATATTATATACTTGAATTATTATTAATATTTAAGAATAATAGTAATAATTATTATAATTTGTTAAATTACAATTTTTTTAAGGTGGTGTCAAATAAGAGACATACTTTAATTCATCAATATAATATTACTTATGAAGAATAGATGAAGAACGTTTCAACATCAATTAATCATTTTCGGTCATAAATATTGGAGCCTCACTTAACATATCGCGGTATGAAGTGTGCTTGATGGTATAGTCCTGAAGATTTTTTAATGCATCACTTCTCAGAAAATATCTATGGAAACGGAGGAACATAAAAATCAAACATGCTGACCCTACCTGCATATATCAACATGGGGGAAATTATAACGGGCTCCGATCGTTTTCGTTAGGGACAATAGTTCAATGATGAAGTAGCACTTCTCCCTGCATCGTGGCATATTTTGCTCGATAAGGGAGACGCATTGTTTCTTCTCAGGGTACTGAAATATCGTTCGGCTGAGACCTTTATGACCTGCTTTATCTCATTTTAGGATTGGTAACGTATGGTCTGTATGCATTACTTACCTCAGTGGAAGAATCAAAATACTACCAAGAAAGTTTGATGCAAGTAAAGTTTCTGTATTTTTTATAGCAATGTAATTTGGTGCAATGTGAAGAAATGGATTTCTAGAAACGGATGAAATACACATTTTGAAAACTATATCCCTATGCCATTGAGGAAAACCCAGCAAAAATATAGAAAAAATAATATTTTAGACAAGCTTTCAAACTTCTTTTGTCATTTATTTTCCTTTAATGACTGGAGAAATTCAGTGTTGTAATTACATTTTCTTTTATGAAGTTCTACAGAGTAAAAATATTACCCAATTTCGTAGTCGGAGTTAGTATGAATAAAGATCAGCTAGATCTACGAGAAGGATGTTATCAACTTTATCGCGTAATATTACATATCTAAAGCGAACTTATTCCTCAGCGATTTTGTAAAAATTTGTAAAACATTTGTAAAAATTGCGATAATTCAGGAACGGTTCAAACTAGAACATTTTATTCTACAACAATTTGGTGGATCTTTAAATATAGATCCTACATTTTTTTCGAAATGGCCTGCAAATAATCCCCTTTCACTTCTACAAATCATTGTTGTAATATTGTTAAAAATTCTGATGTGGACAGCATATGTCTTTATCTGCAGACTCATATTCACGTTCTCTTTATTTCTTCAATAATAATTTGAGTAAATCTGCACAAAATAACATCTATAAGTATTTTAAATGACATTGAATTTGCACGTTAAACATAAATTTGGTTCTCATTTGATAGATAGACTTATTGTAAAAAGTGGCGTAGCGAAAACGCAAAAAAAACCTAAAATATCTCAAAAACGGCTAGTCCTAGAGTAATGGGTTAGTCTTATTCTTTTTGTTGCAAAAATCACGTATAAAATAGGAATTTAATTGATATAATTGAGCACACGTACTCTTTTATTTTTATATTTAACGATTTTTGCGGGCCATTTCGCAAAAACAGCCCGTTCGTTTTTCCCGAATCGTACTAGAATAGCCTACAAGTGATTTATATAACAAATTTTGTTAAATTTGGTATTTAAATCACTTGTAGGTTTCTGAAATATTTTAGACCAAATTGAGTTAAATTTGGTCCATTAGTTTTTAGCTAGAGTGGATAAAGGCAATTTCTGCTGGCCATTTCGAAAAGAAGGCATATTCTTTTATTATGAATCGTACTATAATCAAATGAACATCAGGGTTTCCCCCAAAAAACTTACCTACCAAATTTTATTAAATTTGGTCCATTAGTTTTTTCAGTTAGAGTGGAAGCAATATCCTCACAGACACACAGAAACACACACAGATACACCTTTACACACACATATGTCTTCCTAAAAATAGTGTTTCGTGTTCTGGAAGTCCCAAAACGTGTAGATCCTTCGAAAATTCGAGTTCCGATCTTCGGCACGATTCCAATACTTTGAATACATACATACGCACACACATATATTATCTGTGTATCTGTATTATCTGTGTATCTAAAATCTGTGCCTACGCAATTACAATAGTTGTGATTTTAAATGATCCCTAAACTTTTATCATATCTTCAACGAAGCCTAATTTTAGCTTATGCACAATGCAAATATCTCAAGCGATTGTAAGGTGAGTTACATAAGAATTGCTGAATTTTTTTCACACAAAATTATTTAGCTCTGTAGTCTGGAGTGCAAGTTATATAAATGAAATATTCATTGATTTTGCATAGAGAATCAGATGATTTATATTTCGAAACTGTTTTAAATATTTAATTAGAATAAATTACTGTAGTACTCAGATAATGTAAAAGTTATCACAACTGAATGTATCACATTTTAGAGATTTTTAAATAAAATTGCATTTCAGTTGGAAAGTGTTTCATAATCAATGCTTATGCATGATTGATCTCTCTTGTTATCTTTCTTTTCTTCCGATTCACACCAAATTAATGTTGTTTACAAATACCTGTCGTTTGGCCAATAGGCCATTAGACCGAGAGCTAGCTCTCCAGTATTTCTCAATGACTGAATTAAAAGTCACTTGTGCAGGTTACTTGTCCAAATGTTTTCCAGACATAGGCTGTCATAGGTTACATAAAATACAATTAGTACATAAAATATAAATAAGTAATATTTAGATTTTTAACTATTCAAAATACATAAATGCAGGTAGTTCAGATCTTTATTTAAATAATAGTTTTTTTGAAATGGCAACAGCGTTTTCAACAATGAAACGTAATTGTCCATGACAAGAATGATTGAGAAATGTTCTATTTTTTCATAACAACAAAGCTTGCGAAATTTTATGTGTGTTTGTAAAATTCAACATTTATGAATTTACTACAATGCTATACATTCAAAAAATCGCAACTATATATTTTCGCATGCTTTGTAGAAGTTTGATTTTTGGTAAGTTATTAATTACATTTCAATTTGTATCATATGTATAATAAATATTCATTAAGAATGAAAAGGAAGTCTGCGACATTACCATTTATGCAGTATTGTCGTCAGTTTCCTGTCCAATTAGCTTATGCCTTGAAGATAAACAAGGCTTAAGGCCAAACTTTTGACAAACAAGTTGTATAAATTATTTATTTAAAAGAAAAGGGTATGTCCGTCACACGGAATTTAAAATGTGCAAACCATTACCTCGCATTTGGCGTGATTTCCATCAATTTGGGGATGGATTTAAGATTTCTGTAGCGATCCCTTCTTAATTTGCAGTCTATGCGTTTCGGCCACTTCTGTTCAAATTTTTAAAAATATTCTTAATTTTGACGTGCACGCCATCTTCTCACACTTTATTTGTTTAACCGACGTTTCTTTTCTTTTCTGTCCTCTCCATTTTCCCTTGGCCAACACGTTTGTGAAATAAAATGCGTTTAGAATGTCAAAAACTGTTGCAAATACCGGTCGTTTGATCAAAAGGTCTTTAGATAGAGAGCTAGCTCTCTAGTATTTCTTAATGATTGAATTAAAAGTCACTAGTGCAGAACAATTGTCCAAATGTTTTCCAGACATAGGCTGACCTAGGTCACGTAAAATACAATCCGGGGAAGCAGCAAGTCCGATTCGATGGAGATGAGCCCTGAGACAGTCATGACCAGTCAGAAGTATGATCCTGCCAACTGCTTCTCGTCACACCAAATTAATAATGCATACTACCTCGGTATGAATTCACATTTTCAAAACCCAATTATAGGAGGCGTTCCCGATGCTCCCATTTCCGATAGCAATACCCATTGACCAGTTTCGTGATTGTTATGCTCGTAAGCATAAAATAGTCATTACCTTCAATGACAGCAATGAAACTTGTTAGTTGTAGTGCTGTCATAGTGGACATCAGTTGTTCTACGCTGGTGGCTGCATAATATGCTACAGACGCATAATAATTCAGTTATAGGAACGCAACAGCCATATCCGATCACCTACCTACTAGACTGAAAAAATATGTAACGGAACATGTTTCATATTTTCTTCCAAAATATAGTAAATGCAC
This sequence comes from Amaurobius ferox, assembly GCA_951213105.1. Classification (NCBI taxonomy): domain Eukaryota; kingdom Metazoa; phylum Arthropoda; class Arachnida; order Araneae; family Amaurobiidae; genus Amaurobius; species Amaurobius ferox. The sequence goes on from OX578140.1 coordinate 60,577,273, forward strand.
TTTCATAAAATATAAAATACTTTTATTCACAGTATTAGATTTTTATATTTTGACGAAAAACTCTTGCCTATTCTCTTTTTACGGAATACTAAAATTTCGAAAAATATTTGTGAAAAGCTGTAGCAGGAGAAATTAAAAATCTGATGTGGGCAGGACATGACTTTCGCTGCAGACTCAAATTCATTTCTTTATATCATTAATAATTCATTAAATTGAGTTTAATTGCACAAAATAACACTAAATTTGCATTTTTAATTAATTTCTGTTTTTATTCGGTAATTGGATATTTTTCTAAAAGCGGCATAATTAAATGAGAAAAATCTTAAATATCTCGAAAACGATTAGACCAAGAGTAATAGAGTTGTTCTTTTTCTTTACCTCATCAAAAATTACGTATAAAACACGCATTTAATTTATATATTTGAGCATACGTAGCTTTTGTTTTAGATTTTGGCGATTTTTGAGGGTCATTTCGTAAAAAGAGGCAGGTTGTTCTTTTCCGAATAATACCAAAATCTAATCAGCACCAGAGTATTCCACATGCAGCTTATATATCAAATTTTGTGAAATTTGGTCAATTAGTACTTTAGCTAGTGTGGATACATGACATTTTTACGGGCCATTTCGCAAAAAAAAGCGGGTTCTGTTTTTGCGAATCGTACCAAAAACTAATCAGCACCAGAGTCATACTCAAGTGACTCATTTACCAAATTTTATGAAATTTGGTCAATTAGTTTTTAAATTAGAGTGGATACATACATTGCACTGACAGACAGACACACACACAGACGTTACGCTAAAAATGTTTTTTTCGTATTCTAGAGATCTCGTAACGTGTAGATCCGTCGAAAACTCGAGTCGATTTTCGGCATGATTCCAATACTTTCCCTATACTATACAATATATTGCAGGGAAAGTAAAAATTATCGCTGTTCAGCATCCGCTTCAAAGAAATGTATGTATTACTTAACTCACATTGATTGAAAGTAATTGAAATATAATCACGTACAGAATACCACAGAGTTCTACTTGAACAACCAAATAAGTAGATTTTCCGAGTGGATTTTCCGATGGGAAATGAGGACTTGTGTCCCAGATTTTGATATTCCATGACCGTATCTTTATTTCTGACCACAATGCAATATCTTATATGTACTATTATATTCCTATACTGCTGAGTTAGTTTTCTGTAACTGCTTAAGGGTAACATAAACATCTTTAATGCTTGATCTGTATATATGCATATAATTATTTGCTTGTATATCAAAATGTATAATTTATTTTGATTTCGAAAAATAAATATAGTAAAGCTTCGACAAATTTTAAGATGTGTTAAACTCATTTCGAACACTTTTGAAATGATAATTGACACAAAACACGATTTTATTTTTCAAATTTCTTACTTCAAATTTAACTCAATATAAAATATTTGTATTGATGCAAATATGATATAATTTTTCAGCATGAGCCTGCCAGGCTACGCTAAATTTAATTTCTCTTATGAACTTATGAACTGTTTATCTCACGGAATTTCATTAAAAAATCTGATATGGGCAGCACATGGCTTTCCTTTTATAATGCAATGTATTTACTACTTTTACAGTAAAAACAAAATAGGTTATTCTTATAGTATATAATTATATTTTTTCCAAAATATTGAATTTTCGTCAAATAGTCGTTATTTTTATTGATTTAACTACATTTTTATTTATTTGGAGAGATTTTCTTTGATTTGTTACCATTTTAAAATGTCTCCAAGCTGACGAAATTCCGCCAAATTCCTCGTCAAAATCTCGCCAAGCGTTATGGAAGGAGAATTTATTTATTCTTATAGCAGATAAATGACTATTGGAGTTCAAATACATAAGTAATACTCAAAGAATATTTTTTCATGAATAGAACGATCTAGATCCACGAGAATGATGTCACTAAATTTATCGCATGATATCACATATGAAAAAGAACATGTTTCTCACTAGGAAATATTTTTTTTTATTTTATATGACTTTTTGATAATTTTTTGAAAAATGTGCAATATCTCGAGAACGGTTCATGTTAGCGTTATAAAATTTATGTTAATCGTTTTATATTGAAAAATTACATAAGAAATGTCTATTTGCGTAACTTTATTAGCGGTTTCAATTTTATGACGACTTTTTCAAAAGTTCATTCGAAAATTTAGGGGAGTTCTGAACATTCGATTGTGTATAAAAGCAATAGGCTTCCAGAATTTACGGATTGTGATTTTTGTACCAAATTTTGTTCGAATCGAAACATTTGATTGCGTATAAAAACATATATATATATATATACCCTTTTGCAATTTTTTAGTATTGTTCAAGACTTTCAATAAGAAATCACTATTCACATCATTGTTAGAAATATTAGTTGAATCCAATGTATTGTGTCGGAATAATATCATTAGTAGATTCAAGTAGTTCATTGCAGTTGATTGTTTGTATTATGTTTGTAATCTGCGGAGCAGAGGCTGAGAGGAAACTTGATGAGGTAGGAGTGACAGGTACAACTGTTTCATGAACAGGTACAGATGTTACTGGTTGCGAAGAGTAAGAATGATGGACATTTTTATAGTCAACCATACTAACACCATATTTGCTGACAATTGGTGAGACTTTAGGCTTATTAATTCCTCTGGATTCAGGTGGAGTCAAATTATATGGTTGATTTCATTGGGGGGGGGGGAGGTGCTATTGTTTGTAGAGCAAGATATTGCGTGAGAGATTGCAGTTCCATAATGATGAAAAATATTTATAATCTATATATATATATATATAACGAATGTATGTATGTATGTATGACAAAAACTCGGAAGAGCGACTGAACCGAATTTGATGAAATTTGGTGCTTAGTCTTGAAATAGCCCTACTTAAAATTTAGTCCATGTTTCGAGTTTTTATTACTAGGTGTTGTCGCAATATTAATAAAAAACGCAGCTTTCGTTTGTTTCACCACCACGGGAGAAGAGCTGCACCGGTCTTAATAAAACTTTGTGTATAAGTTTGAATTAGCCCTCATAAACTTATTCCAAGTTTCGAGTTTCTAGGTCAAGGGGTTGTCGAGATATTAATGGAAAACGAAACTTTTATCTAGGAGTTATGCTCTCTAACTCCATGATTCCGAACGAAAAAGTTTGAAAATCGTTGGTTTCAAACGTGAAAGTCAATTAAATATCCGAGTTTGTGGGAGTTTATTGAACGTACTAGTCACTTTTGAAAATCGCAGGTTTGAAATATGAATTTAGAGCCAACGGTTTTATCGTGCTGAAAACACCGGTTCCCGATAGATCACCGAAGTTAAGCAGCATCGGGCGCGGCTAGTACTTGGGTGGGTGATCACCTGGGAACACCGTGTGCGATTGAAAAAATAAGTCGACGCGGTGATTAAGCGGTCAAGACAAGCGGTTCCTAGTGATAGCTCGGTTGCCGGGTTGTGGGTTAGTCCCACTTCAGGCATAGATGTTTATCTTGTTGGGCGCAATGTGTTACAACCTCCACTGGTGCACTGGGGCAACGTTATATGACGGCTAAGAGTTTCACTGTTCAGGCCGATGTATAGGCGAAGATGAAAAAGTCAATGCCTGACCATTAGAAAAAAAATATATGAATTTAAATGGAAACTATTTCAACATGGTTCATTTTTCACAGGCTTACTCAACAACGAAAAGTATTAAGAAATCAAATTATCAGCTTTTTATGAAGATTCTTTCGTATATCATAATATTTTTTGATTTGAATAAAAAATAAATGAATATAAAAATATATATCTATATATATAAAGAAGAAAAGTATGTATGTATGATCCAATGGATCTGATTGGCCAAAGAGTGGCTGTGGTTAGGCAATGAGTTAAATAAGTAGAAACGGTTCTGATTGGCCAAAGAGTGTGGCAGTGCTTAAGCAATGCGTGAATAAGTATGGCCTTTTATGGTAAAGTTATCATTTAAAATTTCAAAAACTCAATTTCAATTAATTCTTATCTATGTTTAAATTATTATTCGAGATTAACAAGCATTGCGGTAAAACATAGCAAATTAGGATAATGCTATTTAATGTGTTAAACACTAGGCAACATTGCAAATGTTAAGTGTAACTTAAGTTTACTTTTCAAACTGTACATATTTTCCTTTCAAACTGTACATATTTCAAACAGAACATATTAACTGTACATTAATTGTGGATACCTAAAAATTACATTCCGAGACGCTGCCAGCCAAGGCCACCCATAGCTGCGAAAGGCGTGCCGTATACAGGAAGAAACTATGCCATATATAATGGGATGATTTTTTTTCTTATGTAATGAATTTAATGCAATGAATTTATTTCTTTCACGGTGAAAAAACAATGTACATGATACAAGGCTCTATATTTTCGGGTGTAATTTTTATCAGAGTTTTGCATCGTAAATCCTGATCAACGCCGAGTAATCTCTGCTAGTAAGTAAATAAACAATAAAAGTTGCCGCAGAATAATATAAATATATTATTGTCAATAAATATATCAAGGACTTTGTGAAATTAAATAATGTTGAGCACGTAACATATTATAAACCATGAAGAACTCAGTGTTAGATATGGATGGCATTTAATAAAATAAATTAGAGCCATGTAACATTATGAAAATTAGTTGCTATGGCTAAATTCTAAGGATTATAAATTAAACGAACTTGGAAATAAAGGAATTTAATCGTGCCACCTAGAATAAAACTATAGCCAAAATTGATTATCAAAAATGAAATGGGAAATAGCATGTTAAATGTAATAAGGCTATTAATAAAATAATTGGGAAAATTTACAGAACACTATGTACAGATAAACATTTTCAATATTTTAATATATTTAAGAAATATATAAGTTAAATAACTTAGGAAAATAAGTTAAAATAGAAATGAAGCATATAATGACGCTGATATTCAATAGCCTTACTAAGTATAGAATGCAGGTAGAGCATAATATTAAAAACATTTCACTGTGTAATGTCTGGCCAGTACATTTCGTTGTTATATCTAATGTGTTTTTCTGATTTGAATTACGTTCTGCTTTGACACTGCCAACATCTCTTAGTCCATTTATATATAGGTTGGTGTGACATTGAGATATCATGCAGCGCTATGAGCAGATATAGAGATATAATTATCTTTTGCCTCTGATCTTAAAAGTTGGGAGTCGTACAGGACAGAGCACCAGGCGCGAAGCGCCTTTAATCTCCAGTTTCAATATGTGGTTCTTTTCGCCAAACTGTGACATTAATTCTGTGAACCTAATTGGAGGTTCGAGGTTTTTATTTACTACTTTTTATTATTTGTCCTAGCTCCTAGTGTGGCAGTTTGCTGCATATTTAGAGTTTAAGCAGTTTGGGGGGTTGATGCAGATCTAAGGGTTATCTAGCATTTTGGCAGCGTAGAATTTTTAACATTAGTCGAGAGTTTTATTTAATATTAGATGTTTGAGGTGAGATTTTAATTCCGATTTTCGATGTTTAGAACAGCGCGGGGTCTCTTGCGAGATTTGGCCATGCGATGACCATAGTCATGCAGTTTGCATAACAGTTCATTTGGAACGGATGGCAAATTTTTGTAAAATTTAAGCACCAGCTTTTTAATTTGGGATCTAACATTTTTTATTTTGAAGTCATTCCTAATTACTGAGTTTCTTAAGTACCTGGGAGCTTTCCTGATAATCCGTAGAATTTTGTTTTGTCCCTAGAAGGTCATAGAAAGCACCCATACGGGTGCTGCATACAGCATTCCCAGGCGGATGACCGATTTATATGGATGATCACCATTACAGTTAGCACACGTTGCCTTCTCCGACCAAGGTCTCTGGCAGTCCCGTGTGAAGTGTTCTTCAGCACACATAAGCCACTTAGGTGGCATGCTGCAATTCTATGAAGAGTGGTTGAACTGCTGGCACCGGTAGAAAATTTTTAATCCATGAGCTCCGAAGGCCTCTACCTTCACGGGCAAGTACCCTAACGTTGTTAGTCTGTAAACCCTCTGCCTGGCTTCCGTAGGCCTAAGGCTGATTAAAAAGATCGGTATGGGTAATCTGGTTTTTGTGTTTCTCAGTTGAGAATCCCGGACTACATCTAATCCAATGGATTTCAGCGTCATTTTTAACTCCTCAATATGATAGTTAGTTGGTAGCCCCTTCAATACTACTTTTTTTGGCCTTTCAGTTTTCAGGTTTAAGCTATGAAAGGGAATTTTCTCGCTAGTCAAATGGCGCTGAACAACCCTATAGGAGTCAGAGTCATTGGGTTTGAGTTTAAACATATCTCCTGAGAGTTTGAAAGATACTTTGTTGCCTGTGATTTCATTTAACTTTTTAAGGAGAGCCTGGTAGTTGTCTCTAAACTTGATGAAGAAACATTCTGCTTTTGGTTCTTTTTTTTCTACCTCCATAATATTTTCTCTAACACTATTTTCAACCGCTTTATATTTAGGTGCACTTTTATGTTGAACAAGTTGCGCGGCAATTTCAGCATAAGCCTTAGTTTTAACAATTTCATTTACAGTTACAACATTATCACTAACCTTTTCATTTACAATTGCAACCCTATCACTAGCAGCATTACAGTCCATGTTATCATTGTCACTAGATCTTAAGTTTAAATATCCATCCTGGTTTTTAGTAGGACTTCCCTTAGTGGGAGACTCCTCTGCCCTAGCCCTTTTACTTGGTTTTTCAACAGTTTCACATTTATCAATAAGTTGAATTTCATTAATTAGTCCTAACTCAAACAGTTCAGCTCTAAGTACTCAATCATTATACTCCCAACTGAGTTGAAGATCACATAAATATCACTATCACAATTCCGAAATTTATCAAAGTCACAGAACAACAAAAAATAATTCACAAAATTGAACGGACCTAGAATCCGGGAGACTTGGTCTTCGTCCTGGTCGAGGAGTCCATACTTTAGCATATCCCGGATATGCAGGGTCAGCACGTAGATAAGCAGTCCACAATAGTTCACCGCATTCTTCACTTCCTGGGTCTTTGCGGCAAGAAGTCCAGCGTCCGGCAGGCGTCCAAGGTAAGAGAGCATGGCATCCTTGAGAGGATGCCATGCTGAGGCGAAATAGCATTTTCTGCTGCGGCGAAATAGCATTTTAAATGTAATAAGGCAATTAATAAAATAATTGGGAAAATTTGCAGAACACTATGTACAGATAAAAATTTTCAATATTTTAATATATTTAAGAAATGTATAAGTTATATAACATTTCTAGTTATATAATAGAAGTTATATAACAGAATTATAAGTTATATAACAGAAAATGCTATTTCGCCGCAGCAGAAAATGCTATTTCGCCGCAGCATGGCATCCTCTCAAGGATGCCATGCTCTCTTACCTTGGACGCCTACCGGACGCTGGACTTCTTGCCGCAAAGACCCAGGAAGTGAAGAATGCGGTGAACTATTGTGGACTGCTTATCTACGTGCTGACCCTGCATATCCGGGATATGCTAAAGTATGGACTCCTCGACCAGGACGAAGACCAAGTCTCCCGGATTCTAGGTCCGTTCAATTTTGTGAATTATTTTTTGTTGTTCGGTGACATTGATAAATTTCGGAATTGTGATAGTGATATTTATGTGATCTTCAACTCAGTTGGGAGTATAATGATTGAGTACTTAGAGCTGAACTGTTTGAGTTAGGACTAATAAATGAAATCCAACTTATTGATAAATGTGAAACTGTTGAAAAACCAAGTAAAAGGGCTAGGGCAGAGGAGTCTCCCACTAAGGGAAGTCCTACTAAAAACCAGGATGTATATTTAAACTTAAGATCTAGTGACCATGATAACATGGACTGTAATGCTGCTAGTGATAGGGTTGCAAATGTAAATGAAAAGGTTAGTGATAATGTTGTAACTGTAAATGAAAATGTTAAAACTAAGGCTTATGCTGAAATTGCCGCGCAACTTGTTCAATATAAAAGTGCACCTAAACATAAAGCGGTTGAAAATAGTGTTAGAGAAAATATTATGGAGGTAGAAAAAAAAGAACCAAAAGCAGAATGTTTCTTCATCAAGTTTAGAGACAACTACCAGGCTCTCCTTAAAAAGTTAAATGAAATCACAGGCAACAAAGTATCTGGCAAACTCTCAGGAGATATGCTTAAACTCATACCCAATGACTCTGACTCCTATAGGGTTGTTCAGCGCCATTTGACTAGCGAGAAAATTGCCTTTCATAGCTTAAACCTGAAAACTGAAAGGCCAAAAAAGGTAGTATTGAAGGGGCTACCAACTAACTATCACATTGAGGAGTTAAAAATGACGCTAAAATCCATTGGATTAGATATAGTCCGGGATTCTCAACTGAGAAACACAAAAACCAGATTACCCATACCGATCTTTTTAATCAGCCTTAGGCCTACGGAAGACAGGCAGAGGGTTTACAGACTAACAACGTTAGGGTACTTGGCCGTGAAAGTAGAAGCCTTCGGAACTCATGGCTTAAAAATTTTCTACCGGTGTCAGCAGTTCAACCACTCTTCATAGAATTGCAGCATGCCACCTAAGTGGCTTATGTGTGCTGAAGAACACTTCACACGGGACTGCCAGAGACCTTGGTCGGAGAAGGCAACGTGGGCTAACTGTAATGGTGACCATCCATATAAATCGATCATCCGCCCGGGAATGCTGTAGGTAGCACCGGTGCATATGCAGTTTGAGGTGGGATTTTTAATTCCGATTTTCGATGTTTAGAACAGCGGGGGTCTCTTTCGAAATTTGGCCTTGCGATGATCATAGTCATGCAGTTTGATAACAGTTCATTTGGAACGGATGGCAAATTTTTGATAAATTTAACCGCTAGCTTTTTCATTTGGGCTCTAACAGTTTTTATTTTAAAGTCATTCCTAATTACCGAGTTTCTGAAGTACTTGGGAGCTTTCCTGATAATCCGTAGGATTTTGTTTTGTCCCTAGAAGGTCTATTGTAGTTTTACAGGCATATTCCCATACGGATGCTGCATACAGCATTCCCGGGCGGATGACCAATTTATAAATTAGCAGTTTGTTTTGATGACTGAGATTTCCGTTTCTTATCATTGGGTATAAGGATCCTGTAGTTATATACGCTTTTTTGATTAAGTTCGTTACGTGCTGTTTCTAGGTTAGTTGGGAATCTATCGTTTCACCTAGGTATTTAGTAGATTTTTCCGCGCGTAGGGCATGGTTGTTTATGTACAGTGGCGGCGGAGGTTTCTGTTTCCTCGAGAAATATATCTAATGACATTTATTGGGGTTTAATTTTATTCGCCATTTTTCTAGCCAAGTTTGGAGTATGTCTAAGTGTTGTTGTATTTGTCTGTGCATTACTGAGACATAGGGGTGTTTTTGCAAGTATCGAATTGTCGTCTGCATAGAGTGCCAGCTCTGTGTTTGGAATCCTGGGGATGTCGTTCAGGTATATGTTAAAGAGTGTCGGGCCCAGGATAGAACCTTGCGGCACACTACTTTTAATGAGCTTGGGTGTAGATAAGTTTCCTCCAACTCTGACTTGAAAGTGTCTGTTATTTAAGTATGAGATTAAAAGATTGACAAGAGCGTCAGGGACTTTTAAATTGATAATTTGAACGCTAATCCACAGTACAACATTTTATCAAAAGCTTTTTGTATGTCCAGAAAAATCGCAGCAGTGGGTGTTTTGTTATTGAGACCAGAAGATATGTACTCTACCACCCTCAGCAATTGATGAGTGGAGGAGTGCTTTGGCCGAAATCCAAACTGCTCCGGAATGATAATGTCATTCTCACTAAGGTGCGTGTTCAGTCTCTAAATACTTTTTTTCTCAGTAATTTTGCTAAGTGTCGGTAGCAAGCTAATTGGTCTGTAGTTGGCTGGAATTGTGACATCCTCACCTGGGTTAGGGATTGTTATGATTATAGTTTCCTTCCATTCTTTGGAAAAATAGTTTAGTTTTAATATTTTATTTATTAAGGTAGTCAAGTAACATATTACGTTTAGGGGTAGGTATTTAACCGCAATATTTCTGATCTTGTCGTGCCCTGGGCTTTTACGGTTTTTGAGGTTTTTGATAAGTTCTACTATCTCTTCCGGGGTGGCTGGGTTAATCTCAGCCGTTACCGGGGAATTCCTGAAGTTATTTAAAGTTTGTCTAACTATTCTTAGGGTGTCCTGACACATTAGATCGTGATTTGGTTGGAATTGCTTTTCATAATGGCTTGAGAGCGCCTCGCCTTTTTCCTCGTCTGAGTACGCGATTTTAGCGCCATCTATTAGAGGCGGGAGCTTAATTTGAGGTTTCCTGAGTCTTTTTGCGAATTGCCAGAACGATATGTCTTCTGGGCTAAGGGATTCGATTAGTTCTTTATACTGTTGTTGCCTTTCTGCGACAATTTTTCCCCTGACTTTGCACGTGAGTCTGTTAAGCTCCTTTTCAAGGGCGGGGTCTCTGTTAGCCTGCCATGTCTTACGTATTCCATTTCTTTGCCCGACTAATTGTTTGACATAGTGGGAAAGTGTGGGCATTTTTGGAGACTCACGATTTGTTGTGGCAGAGGCAATTGCTCTCTTGATTTCTGTTGTGAGTGTGTGCGTGGCAGAGTCAATATCCTCATTGTTAGGTACTGCTAAGTGCGGCTCGAAAAGTGCTCTTTTGAATACTTCTCAATTGACCCTCTCTTGTCCCAAAGAGGCTGGAAGAGGTGTGTTCAAGTCGAATGTCACCAGTACCGGTAGATGATCCGAGTCGAATTCATCGAGGGTACTAATAGTGTGAGCGTAATCTATGTTTCGCGTTAGAACAAAGTCTATGAATGTACCGTTTGCGCCTGAGAAGCAGGTTGGTGTCGACGGTGCATTAATGTTAGTGTTTGTAGTGTTCAGCAGTCTGTGTATCTGTGTACCGCATGAATTGGCTCTCCTACAGCCCCACGCTCGGTGGTGTGCGTTGAAGTCGCTTGCGAGTATCGTGTTTGGATATCGCGAGAAAAGCAGTTCCGGTTGCGCAGCTGCGTCTACTCTACTCATATTTTTGACATATGTTGAGGTTATGATAAACGGGCTAGTATTATTAATTTTAATTTTTATACAGGTATTTTCTATACCTTGAAGATTTATGCTTTTTGTTCCTCGTGAGGACTATTTTTTTAATGCATATTGCTGTTCCTCCATGGGGCGTTCTAGCATTAGTATTTGAGCTAAGATTATGATAGCCAGAATAGTTGGCTATGTTTAGTATTTTACTTTCTCTAACTCTAGTTTCCTGAATAATAAGGCGTCTACGTCATTTTCGTGTACATAGTTCCTAAGTTCATTTATTCTTGGAGATATGCCGTTCGCATTCCAAAATATTATTTTAAAGGATTCCTTTTGGGACCTAGCCATGACGGGTTTGATTTTCACTGTTATTTTTAAATCCGCGATTATTTTAAGGGTCTCAAAGGCCATTAGACTAGGATCGCTCTTTTTTTGTACAAACTCTGAACTGCATCAGCAGATGTTTTATGTCGTCTAAATTGAACATGCCGATAAATCCTCTGATGAGGTTGAGGATATCCTGTTTTTTAGTAGGATTTCCCTTGGAGGGAGACTCCTCTGTCCTAGCCCTTTTACTTGGTTTTTCAACAGTTTCACATTTATCAATAAGTTTAATTTCATTAATTAGTCGTAACTCAAACAGTTTAGCTCTAATTACTCTATCATTATACTCCTCAACTGAGTTAAAGATCACATAAATATCACTATCACAATTCCGAAATTTACCAATGTCACAGCACAACAAAAAATAATTCACAAAATTGAACGAACCTGGAATCCGGGAGACTTGGTCTTCGTCCTGGCCGAGGAGCCCATACTTGACCATATCCCGGATATGCAGGGTCAGCACGTAGATAAGCAGTCCACAATAGTTCACCACATTCTTCACTTCCTGGGTCTTTGCGGCAGGAAATCCAGCGTCCGGTATTCGTCCAAGGTAAGAGAGCATGGCATCCTTGAGAGGATGCCATGCTGCGGCGATATAGCATTTTCTGCTGCGGCGTTCTGCTGCGGCGAAATAGCATTTTAAATGTAATAAGGCTATTAATAAAATAATTGGGAAAATTTACAGAACACTATGTACAGATAAAAAATTTCAATATTTTAATATATTTAAGAAATATATAAGTTAAATAACTTAGGAAAATGAGTTAAAATAGAAAAATTAAAGCATATAATGGCATTGATATTCAATAGCTTTACTAAGTATAGAATGCAGGTAGAGCATAATATTATAAAAATTTTACTATGTAATGTCTGGCCAGTACATTTCGTTGTTATAACTAATGTGTTTTACTGATGTGAATTACGTACTGCTTTGGCACTGCCATCGTCTCTTAGTCCATCTACATATACGTTGGTGCGACATTGAGATATCAGGCAGCGCTATAAGCAGATATAGAGATGCATTTGTCTCTTACCTTTGATCTTGAACAAAGTTATTTTTATATAAATCATATCGTTATAATGATATTATTGGTTTACATTAAGATTATACAAAAATAAAAATATATATCCGATTTGGCTAAATCTAGTGCTACTTAAATAGATTCCGTATTAAAAAATTATATTTTTCTTCTGTCGGGTAATAAATAAAATAAAATGTATATAGCCATTATAACAGAATTAGTTCATTATGAAATCCGTTGTAAACGGCTCGTAAGGACAACGCTCTGCGGTAGATGGCGCCACATTGGTTGAATACAACAAATTGAAATTTTACATGCATTTAATACGTGAATCCTTTATCAAAAATTTATATATAAGTTAAATCATAAAAATCGTAGAAAAATGACTTCAGATGATAAATTTATGATATAGGAAACGCTATTCTTTAATGAATTTTCATGTTTTTATATGAAGAAATTTATTATTCCAAATCATTTTTCAATGCCTTTTCAATTTTTAATCATGGATATACACTTTATAAAATACATATGCAATATTTTAATTTGTTGTGTATCTGCTAAGTGTTCTAAGTTCTTTTATTTTCTACAGAAAGTTTTTTTTTCTATGTAAAGTACTTTAAGAGTGACAGAGCAAAATGTGTATTTCTCCTATTGAAATGTGTATAATTATTCTTAGCTTTAGGACATGAGTATAGATTATGTATGACCCCCCCCCCCAGAGATGCAAAATATGTAATAATACTTTAATAATTAATCTCTTTCACATATGTCTATTACAAAAGTACTTTCAATATAACTGCGATTGCCTAATTTAAGTCATAATAGGCTAGTCATTTATGCTAGTTAAAATTTTATATTTAGATTTCATTAATAAAAATTGTGCTCTAAATTTTTTTATTTTATCCAATATTTATATTTTAGCACATAAAAAGTTACACCCCTTTCCCTTCAGACCCATAAACATCTTTCAAAGTATGTACTTGTGTATTTTTTATTAGTAACATAACTATCATAAGTATTTTATGACTCTAAAATATTAAAAACTTTAGATCACAGCCCTTTGTATATTGATCATCTGCCTAGGATGCAGCTCAGAAATGAGAGTGGTGAAAACAATTTTTACTATATTTTTTTATAAAATAAAAAGTGTCATTCAAATAGCAAAATTGAATTGCATTAAAAATCTGTGTGTATAAAAGCATCCAGAAGTTGTATATGACTACACTATTGCTACATAAAAAAAGAAAACTGTGTGACTTATTCCGCCCGTACTAGCCGTAGGCTAGATCAGGTCCAAGAGCCCAAAAGTTAGAATGAAATTAAAAACCAACAAAGTGTTTTTATAGATATCTTCCTTATATCTTCCAAACGGTTACCATACACCTTTCTGGTAGGTCGGACGGTCTGGGTCTCAACAACAACAAAAGTAAAGCGGTTTTAGGACGGGCGCAACACTAAATACAAATTGAAAATCACGATTTTGACATTTGCTAAAAATATGGATGCCATATATTTTTTGAATTGGGGCACTTGACCTTTTGATATAACACGGGTGCAGTTATTATTTTAATTTTTTTTAAGTTACAAAACATATTTTGCTGAAATTTTTGGTATATATTGTATGGGATAATTTGAATATTTCCTAAAACTTTCGAAGCATTTTGTGAATTTTAAATTCGTTGAAGAAATGTTTGAAACAATAAGTCCCATAGGTTTCAATGTATTTAAATTTTTCAAGCCGGGTTCAATCCAAAAACTAATTGGGTGATATTATTCATATACATTCTTGTATGTCCCACTAACCGTCTCAAAAACATACTAAATTTTATTTTGATAAAGCCATTTTTATGTCAGTTATCGTGCGAACGGATAGATAGAGAGACAAAATGAATGAACAAAGTCATAAATACTTTTCGACCATGCGTGAATATTTTGCGTGGATAATGTATGACGAACGTCCTTCAGCGATATGTGTAAAGACACTGATCCAGCGATTAGCATAAAACTTTCTTGCTCTCCAGAGAGACTCTAGATTTACATATGCCGCATGCACAGCACTTCTACCCTGGTTCTTAGAAGCGAGCCTCAGAACTTTATCACCAGCATTCAAACATTCGTATTTCGGATTCTGCACGCGTTATAATGTAGCTCTATTGTATTAATGTTCTGGTATATAATCTACGTAATGTTCCTGTATATAATATATGTAATGTTCTTGTATATAATGTACGTAATGTTCCTGTATATAATCTATGTAATGTCCTTGTAAATAAATCTATGTTTCATGCTTGCCGGATACTCTTCAACATCGCAACTTCGCCTTTTGTATGACCCTACGCCATAGAGTGGTGACCCTGAGATCTGATGGCTCCAACTTTGCTAAAACGTAATGTCTCCAATCCAACTTACCAGAAACGTGGTGGATCCAACTTTCCTGAGGCGGTCCAATTCATCGGAAACTAGATGCTTCAATTTATGTGAGTATCTACTTCAATTAAAGTGACGTCTAAAAAGGTGCGTTTTTCGTAGTTCCTAACGAAACTATGACTACAACTGAGTCTATCGAAATTCGTTTGACACCAGCCAGCGATGCAAAAAACGCTTCAGCTCCGAAAGAAGATTTGTAGTTATGTAGAACTCACAGGAGTTGCTTTCAAAGCACCTCAGTTCTGGAAAACCCATTTTTATGCTTTTTGCACCTGAACTCTCAATTCCTATTTTACGGAATCGTAAATGAAAAAACAAAATTCCATTGCATAATTGCAGCTCTAGATTGTGATATCTTGACTCATGCCACATATATAATTCGCACACCTCCTGGAAATGAACCTTATTCTGTGTTGAAAAATAGGATCATTACGTACTTTGCAGATTTTGAAGTCGCTAAACTTCGCAACCTTTTGCAGGAATTGCAGTTAGGAGATAGGAAACCAAGTCATTTACTTCGCGAAATGCAAGATCGATCCTGGACAAAAATACACGAAGACGAACTTCGCACGCTGTTTTTTCAACGACTACCATGTACAACAAATCAATTAGTTCAGAATCGCTACAGAAAATTTCTGAAATGGCGGAATGCTGATATATGCTGTGTTTCCACATCCCTCTCAATCTCAGAATTGGCAGAGAATAGTCATATTTTGCGCTTTGAAGCTCAAGTTGCAAAACTGGCGGAAACCGTAGAGCAATTAAAAAAATTGCAAACTACTGTTCGATCCAAACTACGAACTCTAAATCGATCGCAATCCCGAAACATTGATATGTATTGGTATCACTCAAAATTTCAAGGACAAGCTCGCAAGTGTGCAAAGCCGTGCAAGAGTTTTAACAGAAAACTAGCTGGCTTAATCATTTCGGCGACGATGCATAGAAGTCTTGGGAACAGTCTCTTATTCCTGTAATAAAAGCTATCTCATATACAATTTCTAGTCGACAGCAGGGTAATGATATTGGTTTTTCGAAGCAACACGCATACTGCTATAGTAAAAAAAGATTTCCCCGTTATAAGCAGCAAACGAACCAAATTAAAAACGTTTGGAACAAAACTGATTTTAAAATTTGGATTACAATGAAAATTCATTTGGAATGTCGTAATTGCCGATGTTTTCCCAGCAATTTTAGGTGCAGACTTCCTAGCAAAATTCGGATTACCGGCCGACATGAAAAATCAAAGACTAATCAACAGCTGTACAAAAAACCGCATCAAAAGAAGTACGACGTCGATACTCTTTCTTGTACAGTGAGTAAATCTCACCCTATACTACATTGTTAAGTGAATTTCCAAGTTTAGCGCAAAACATTTCGCTCCAAGCTGCAAAACACAATACAGCTCACGGTATTTAAACTGGAGGACCTCCAGTTCATGCAAGAGGAACCATAAGGAACCACAAGGAACTTCCCAAGTTAACACATAATTTTGTACTTCGTATAACGACCGTCACAGACCTCATACGATGGACCTTTCCTAGTGTGTGCACGCACAGACATTACCCACTGAATATCCGAGGACGAAAGAGCAATATCTGCATTGATCCAGTTTGAAACCCGCATTTCTACTAAAACCCTTAGAGGATTCAAAAGAGACATCCACGCAGATATCTGACCAATCATCTTCCACCACGAAGCTCCTCCACGATTTGTATAAAGACGGTGATCAAGTGATTAGCATAAAACTTTCTTTCTCTCCAGCAGACTCTAGATTTGCATATGTCGCATGCTCAGCACTTCTACCCGGGCTGTTATAAACGAGAATCCGAACTTTATCACTATCATTCGGACATTCGTATTTCGGATTCTACCTGCAAGCGAATTATGATGTAGCCCTATTTTAATAAAGTTCCTGTACATTATCTACGTAATGTTTTTGTAAATACAGATAGTATGTTCTTGTTAATAAATCTATGTTTTATGCTTGACGCTGTATTGGATACTCTTCAACATCGCACATTCGCCTTATGTATAGCCCTATGCTATAAATTTTATGTTATATAAAACTACAATAAAGTTCAAGAAGTTTATTTGTTGTTATCAATTTGCTTCGTTTGCAACATGTAGCCTATGGTAAATGTATGGCGAATATCATAAAACTCCAATAAAGTCACATAAAACTCTAATAAATTTCAGAAAGTTATTTGCTATTTTTAATTTCATCTGTTTTGTTGAAAACATATAATATGGATCTATGGTAACTTTTCTGGCGTATATCATAAGACTCTAATAAAGTAACGTAAAACTCCAATAAAGTTTATTCGTTGTTTTCAATCTCATTTGCTTCGTTTATGACATATAATATGTGCCTATGGTCACTGCACGGGGAATACCATATAATTCAAATACAGTAACATAAAATTTCAATACAGTTCTTTCATTATTTTCAATATCATCCGTTTCGTTTACCACATACACTCTTTTGAAAAAAAAAAAAAAAAAAACCCGATCATCTGAAAATTTCGCATGCAAATTTCTTTATACCAAGTGTGTAAATGATTTAATTTGCAAGACCAATGCGTGTTAACTTCGGTCATAGCGTGCGTTTCTACTGCGAAACTAGCATCCTATAAAACAGGTTAAAAATGTGAAAGGTTTATCTTTGCTCTTTAACCAGAACCAATAATGCTGTTACAATGTTGCCGAAGACTTTATAAGCAATCCAACGAGTTTGATATGATAAATTATTAATATGCTTGTAAACTATATGCTAAATTATTTTGAAAGGAGTCGACATTTTATGGTGTTCTTCATACATATTTTATAGCACAATTGCGGGGAAGAATTGCCAATTTTCATTTTATAATAAGATTTATCCATTTTTTTAACCGTTTGGCAACCAAAAATTGCTAAATTTATCCGCAAAATGGTTACATTTTGCAATGTTGCTTGTAAATACTATCGATAGATTTTGAAATCAAGTCAATTTTGCTACGATTCTAGCCCCAACGTTGATAAAGTCTTGGCAATATTGTTTACTGAAGGATGTTTTTGTCGAGCGTTCTAACCTCGAAATTTTCAGCAGTGTCCTTTCAAATTATTTAAAAAGGCATGCTAAAATGTTAAACTTAAATACACCAAAAGTGGTCGCCAATCGGCTTCCTCTTGGCCGACAGACCTAGGGCGTCAAGTTGCAAGGCCTTTAGGCTCCGATTCGATTCCCTCTTGGGGAAAAAGGATAAAATTATAGTGTTAGAAAGAAGAGGATGTTTTCGTCGAGAGTTCTGTCCGCGTCAATTTTAGCCGTGACTTTTCAACTTATTTAAAGAGACATGCTAAATTGTTAAACTTAAATACAGCAAAATGCAATCACCAGTTGTCGCCCTCTTGGCCGAGAGGCTTGGGGCGTCAAGTTGCGGGGCTTTAGGGTTCGGTTCCCTCTTGATCAAAATTGTAGTGCTGAAGATCAGCGGGTTTTAGCGCGTTTTCGGGAGGTTGATGGGGAATCTGGGGTTCTTGATTAGTTAGGTCGTCTTAGGTCAATTTTCCTTTCTAATATTTCTTACTAAATTATCTGCACGAGATGCAGAACGAGCGGTGTGTGTGCTCTACTGTTGCCGGTGGGGTTTCTCTTCGGGCCTGCTGGCTTCGGTGTCGAGCACGCCACCTTTCCTCGTCCAAAGTTCGTGCAGGGCTTACTTTACACCACGTGACACCTGTTAAAAAAGCCTCGAAATTTAAAAAAAACCTGTTAAAAAAGCCTCGAATTTTTTTATATATTTTTTGGGATAATATGAATATTTCCTTAAAATTTCGAAGCAATTTGTGAATTTTAAATGTGCTTAAAAAAATGTTTGAAAAATTAGCTCCCATAGGATTCGATGTATTTCTTTTTTTCAAACAGGGTTAAAAAAACTAATTGGGTGATATTATTTATTTATATTCCCATAGGTCTTACAGACCGTCTGAAAAACATACTAAAATTTCATTTTGATAAAGTCATTTTTACGGCAGTTATCGTGCTAACGGAGAGATAGACAGACAGACAGACAGAATGTACAAAGTCATAAACACTTTTCAACTATGTTGTGAAGTGTTAATAACTACTATAAAAATAATCTATTTTTTTTACTGTAAAATTAATAAATTCATTGCATTATATAAGGAAAGTCATGTGCTGCCACACATCAGATTTTTAACATTTTATAACAAAGTTGAAAAGTGTTTATAACTTTGTTCATTCTGTCTGTCTGTCTGTTTGTCTATCTATCTGTCTGTCTGTCCGTTAGCACGATAACTGCCGTAAAAATGACTTAATCAAAATGAAATTTTAGTATGTTGTTCAGACAGTCTGTAGGACCTATGGGAATGTAAATGAATAATATCACCCAATTAGATTTGGATTGAACCCGGGATGAAAAAATGAAATACATTGAGCCCTATAGGACCTAATTTTTCAAACATTTTTTAAGCGGATTTAAAATTCACAAATTGCTTCGAAATTTTTAGGTAATATTCAAATTGTTCCATAATATATATAAAAAAAAATTCAGCGAAATATATTCAGTAGTTTTTTAAATAAAAATTAAAATAATAATAACACCTCTTATATGAAACGATCACGTGACCATGATATGAAAATATCACGTGACCCACTTCAAAATGATATATGGCATCCATCTTGTCTCAAAATCGTGATTTTTTAAGTTCTTTTTAATTCATATTGAGTGTTTTATCCGTCCTAAAACCACTTTATTTTTGTTAGAATTCTGTGCATCTACATACAAAAACAACGCAATTACAATATATTTGAGTTTAAATGCTCATCCAAATTTGATTATTTTTACAACGAAGCCTATTTTTCACTTATGTAAAATGTAAACAGCAAAATATGTAGGATGAGTTGTATAAGAATTGCTGTATTTTTTTAACGTAAAAGAATTTAGCTCATGGAGTCTGCATTGCTGATATGAAAGAAATATTTTTTGACTTTACAGAGAGAAGGACGATTTTTTGCGATGAAGTTTTAAGCCTAGAGTTTAATTACTTGTAGCTCCATGGTCTTAATTTTTAAATAAAATAAATTATTATAGTATTGTGATGAATGACAGGAATGGGAAATTATTTATGAATGAAATGCTGCTTTTATAGAGAGAGCCAGGCGTGTTATTTTTTCTATGACGTCAATTGAATGAATTTCAGTTGTTTTCGATTAAGTTTTCAAATAAAATAAATTATCGTGGTATTATGATAATTCTAAAATTATTGCCGAGGAATATATCACATTTTAGAGATGCTTAAACCAGGAAATTTATATTTCAATGGCCTCATTTGAATGAAGTTCATTTTTTCTTATGAATGCTTAAGTTTTCAAATATAGTAAATCAATGTGGTATTGTGATAAGTTTTAAAATATTACCGAGGAATGTATTGCATTTTAGACATGTTTAAATAAAATTGCATTGAAGTTGGAAAGTGTTTCATAATCAATGCTTTAAGCATGATTGATCTTTCTTGTTATAAAATATGATGGATTATGTATTTTGGTTTCATTTCATAAATTATCTTATGCTAATCTTCCAAATGTGAGTAAAATTAGCGTATAACTCTTTTAGGAATAAAAAAATATTACTACTAGTTTTCAGAAGTTAAAATAAGTTTTATATTTTACAACCATGCAACTCTAGTGAGATTGGATATAATAAATAATTAAAATCATCAATTTTTTGGAGGTAAAGGTGGAGGAGTTTTGGAGTCCAGTCATCAAGATAATTGAGGCATCCTAGTACTTCGAGATAATACAAAATGTCTCTATTTAGAATCTCAGTAAATTATAAAATTAGCCTAATCAATTAAACATAATAATTTAATAAATTAAGAACGGTCATTTAATATTTTAAGTAAGTTCTGAAAAGTGTATGTATTTTCCTGCAGTTGTCGGATTCAATGCTATGTCTCATTTATCCTGAAGAAGGGGAGTAGTTTTGCCTTCATAACCAAATTAAAGATTTACATATTTCTTATATGCAATTCTACTAAAAAATATTTTCTTTATAGTTATTTACGCAATAATTTTAAAGATTTAATTTAAAGTAAATTTCAATATAAAATTATTAATAATAAAAATTGTTCCAGCAATATTCCAATTTACGTATCCTCACTTAACGTCCTTTGCATCATAATATACTCAGTACTCACTACTTTGGTGTGTATTCTCATCTTAAAGTATGGATGTGCATACAAAAATAATTAATCATCTAACCAGTATACATCAGATATTACCACTGTGCAGCTAAATGCTTCTTTGGCATGTTTATTGCCATCTTAAAAATATTCTTTTACAATTTTTTACAAAATATTATAAAACAATAGCTTGAAACTTAAAGTTAAAAGAAATAATTTTTACATTTTGACGCTGATATGAGTCGAGTTAAAACACACATTCCCGATATTGTTATTTTAAAAGTAAAATTTAATCTACATATGTTCATTATATGCTGAATAATTAGTGGTTTGATAGCAATATTTGCTATTTGCGGAAAATGGCAAATTTCTTCCTCATTAAAAACTGTTGCTGTTCAGATAAACACATAGCGGTATAACCCCTATAAATCCTACTGGAATATTTCCCTGCCATTTATTTCTCTTAATTAATCTCTGATCATTCCACATGCTGATAGGAGGGAGTCATCAATAATCGCAGAATCGCCGAAACCTGTCATTTCAGATGTCTCCAAAAAATAATAACTGAAGAATATTTTGACAGATCCCAATCTGTTTTCCTTATCGAGAGCAGAATTCACTCTTATGATACTGATAAGGAAGAAAAGATATATATTAAATATGTTGATTATAATTGTTTTGTTTAAGAAAATTAGTGTCGGCATATGGTACACACACACACACACACATACACACACACATATATATATATATATATATATATATATATATATATATATATATATATATATATATATATATATATATATATATATATATATATATATATATATATATATATATATATATATATATATATACATATATATATATATGTATATATATACAGGGTGATTCAAAAGTTCGGAGCAAAAAGTAAAACGCTATAAAAAATATCTATGAGTCGGAGAGGCATGTGGTTTGCAGATTAATATTCACCGTGGTGGGAGATTTTGTATGGCATGAAAAAAAATTAGTTCAAAATATCGACACTCCCTAGTGTCGCGATTTTGAACTATTTTTTTTAAAGCATTGTAAAGAAAACAATGCTGCTGTAAAGAAAACAATGCGAGGTAATATTTTTGAAATGATATATTTTATTTCAGCTTGATTTGCAGATGCATGTGCTCAATGTGTGCACCACCACATTCCGGTACTGAGTGCAGACGCCGTATTACGTCTGATACAGCATGAAACAGCATATCAACGGGAATGGCTGCTACTTCCTGCAGTAAGCCGCCTTTCAGTGCTGGTAAGAACAAGGACTGGCAAGGCAGCAAACCATCACTTGAAGTACCGTGTGGCGTGGTATTCAATAATGTGTTTGTTTGATCATAATTTTGCGTTACGTGAGCGATATGCATAAGTCACCTCCGTGGCTTTATATGCAGCAGCGCCCCCCCTAGTGTCGCGATTTTAAACTATTTTTTTAAAGCATTGTAAAGAAAGCAATGCTGCTGTAAAGAAAACAATGCGAGGTAATATTTTTGAAATGATATATTTTATTTCAGCTTGATTTGCAGATGCACGTGCTCAATGTGTGCACCACCACATTCCGGTACTGAGTGCAGACGCCGTATTACGGCTGATACAGCATGAAACAGCATATCAACGGGAATAGCTGCTACTTCCTGCAGTAAGCCGCCTTTCAGTGCTGGTAAGAACAAGGACTGGCAAGGCAGCAAACCATCACTTGAAATGCCGTGTGGCGTGGTATTCAATAATGTGTTTGTTTGATCATAATTTTGCGTTACGTGAGCGATATGCATAAGTCACCTCCATGGCTTTATATGCAGCAGCGCCCCCTTGTGTCGGGACTTTGAACTATTTTTTTCATGCCATACAAAATCCCCCACCACCATAAATATTAATCTGAAAACCGCATGTCTCTCCGACCCATATATATTTTTCATAGCGTTTTAATTTTGCTCCGAAAATTTGAATCCCCCTATATATGTATATATATATATATATATATATATATATATATATATATATATATATATATATATATATATATATATATATATATATGTCGCGAACGTTTTGGTATACTCGACAGAGAAGACAAAGTTTTGAAATCAAACACATTTATTAAACATGAAATAACAAGGCAGTTGATCGAAAACAGTGGAGTACAAGCATTTCTCGCAATAACTCAGAGTTACACTCGGTAGGGTGACCATTAAGAACACCCCTGGAGGAAGAGGAACCAAGAGAATACACATATTTTCTGATACATAAAATAAACACAATATTCCTCACATTATATTTGACATTTATATACGACATTTGTATACTTTGAACATATACGACATTTTCATATAACATCATCAATGACTCGATACTCACGAGGATTTGACAATTAACACTCTATTCGTTAGGTGGAAGACTAAATATATATAAAACTTTACCTCGTCTCTTTTAAATATAACATTTACAATTCTGTACCATGGGAAAGGATATCAGGATGGACTCTCGGCATAAACTCATCGAGATTCTTGCGCAGAACAAAATCCATAATGGTCGGGAAACTTGACTACACAACATCATGCTGGCGGAATTCGACATCTTGGTTGGTTACGGAGATTGGTTGATTCGTACCTTAGGACACAAGGAGGAGTCAGGCAAATACAAATCGCTGTAAAATGAGCTTTCCCTCTAGCCCTATTAGCGATTCAAGCCGACCAGTGAAAGAACCATTTTCTCTTTTCACAAGATTCATTATTCCATTACTACCAGGCTGATTCATTTAAAAACACGAGTGACTCATCTCTGAACCGAGCCAAACGACTCTACGCACAACTTGTCGAACTATGTTACATATTTTAATCACATCCTTCCACTTTCAAAATTAATCCACCTTTTCTTAAAATTCGCGATCATACGCGAATCAAACACACACGTCTACATTTTTCCACGACTCCTTCCACTCTGCTTCCAAAATCCTTTTTCAAACGCGCGCGTGCGCAAAACCTGCAAGTTCCCAACTAGCGACTGAGAAGCGAAAATACAAAACTATTACTATTTTTCTGGAACATAAACACTTTTGCGATTTTAGAGTTCACTTCCCTTAAAAGTCAATGTAATTGAAAACATGTAGAAAAGACATTTATATTTCGAAATTGACACTTTCAATCACACAGAAATAAAACAATACTTTAATATACAATTTTAACACAGAGGTGTGAAAGCCTTATCACACTCCTTCGGGGCCCGGGAGAAAAATTTCCTGCAAAGCGGGGAATTTTTCCACACAATACTAGGAAAATACCTGCATTAAGTTCCCAATGACATATGTTCCATTGAGAGGAATTTAGTGTAAATTTTGAGCGATGTACATGTACATCAAAGAAAAAAACAAAAACAAACAAGATCATGACCAGCATAATAACCAAAATCCAAGAGTGGCCTAAAGTTTGACTCGTGAGTCAAAAAAAAATAAGTCTCAATACAAGCATAGACCTTTACAAGACAACACCAAATTAACAAGACACAAATGATGAAATTGCCCCTTTTAAAATTTAAACACTAATACATTTTCTGGTGAGTACCACAGAGACATGAAAATTTAATTTACTCAACTCACAAAAAGTTTAACTAAACAAAAAGTTTTCTTTCTTCAAAAATTTTACAATTAAAATTCTATAAATTTACTTTTCACAGAAATCAATTTATTAACTATTATCCAACCTTGCCAACAAATTACTTTAAAGGACATTTAAAAAAATTACTAATTTAGAAAATGAGACAAATTTTCAAACCAAGAATGTTGATCAGGCACCCAGGCAAGAAACAAGTCCATTAGAAAGTTGCAAACCTAGAGGTGGCGGTACCCCCAACCAATAAGTCAACAAACACCAAATGACAAAAAAAAATTTCTAAAATTTACTAGACCTTTAAATTAAAAAAAAAATCATTCACACATTCATAAAATAAAACAGAGATAAAAATTATCAGTTATCCTTAAAAATCCTTACCAAAACTCTAATCCATCAAGTACTTAATTATCTTAAAATTACTTTAAAACATTACTGCTTATCATTACAGTAAAGCAAAAAAAAATTATTATTTAAGTATTTAGAATTTTAAAACACTACTTCAACCTGATTAACATGGCACTCACATTCAGAAAGCTGCACTGGCACAGAACTTGCAGTACAGAACATTCAGCTGACTGACACATAAAGCAAATTACACAGAAGTTCAGAAATATTGGATCCATTTTAACATAGCATACAGTTTTGCAAAACATTTTGTGAAACAATTGAAAATATAATATTATGAAACATAATTGTCCATCTCACAACAATATCAGTCTTTTTTTTTTGAAAATGTGAGAATTTCATAATTCAAACATTTTACTTTACTTTTGAGCCAATTGCTCTCTTGACATATTGCCTTAATTGACAAGTAACTTTAATGAATAAATTGGCCTCTTGGGCGCAAGTCATACTTGTGTGAATTAGGAACATTTTGAGTTTTAACCCTATTTTGATGGTTTAGAAAATATCTACTTTTAAATTGTCTTGTTTCTTGAGTTGAAGAATTATCAATGTTATCATTATATGTGCTAGAAATCAATTCACTACGTCTAGGAGGTAAAGGAGTTAATCTATTAACGTGGACCAATTGCTGATTACATGGATTGTTTTTGTGTTGAATGACAAAGTTAACTTCAGTTGTTTGCTTGATAACTTCAAAAGGACCATGATTTAAAGAACTGAGTTTTTTTGATTGGCCTGGCCGAATATGAGGTGTGTAAAGATAGACCAGATCAACAACTTTAATCTTAGGCATTTTAGCAGATTTATGTTGTTGAAGTTGTTGTGATTCCTGAGCTTCCTCAAGGTTTTTCTTAACAGTTACAAAGGTCTTTTTTAAGCGAACCTGTAAGTCATCTGAATAATCATGAGTAGATTTGTAAACTGGATATTTTACATCTGTTAAAAGAGCATCAGGTAGCACAGGGTCTCGACCAAAGACAAGATGTGCTGGGGACTCGCCTGTTGAGGCATGGACTGACGTTCTATGAGCCATTAAAGCAAATTGAATCATCCGATCCCAATCGCCCTTATCAGAATAGACCAGATTCTTTAAGGATCTAACTAACGTACCGTTCAGTCTTTCGACTAGCCCGTCTGACTGGGGATGGTACGCTGAAGTATTATGTTTTTTTATGCCTAATTTCTTGTATAGATTGTTGGCAGCTTCAGAAATGAAGTTACTACCTTGATCCGTAATTAAGTGAGCAGGAATTCCATGAATACTTATAAATCTCTCTAAACAAGCAAGAATATCCTCCGTTTTAACTGTAGCAAGTGGATAAGACTCTGGCCATCTAGTGAAGTAATCTGTAATGACAAGAATGTACTTCATCCCAGAATTCGAGATAGGTAGTGGGCCGACTACATCCATAGCCACACGTTCAAAAGGATAAGTTGTAATAGGAAATTTCTGTATTGGAGCCTTGTTGTTACGAAAACCTCTGTTTTGTACACAAGTTGTGCACGACTTCACATAATTTTCAGTCTGAGCATGCATGTCTGGCCAATAATAGTTAACTGAAATTTTTGCCAGAGTTCTTTGAAAACCACAATGTGCAGCAACAGGAGAATCATGGCAAAGCCATAGAATTTCTGAGACTAAGTCTTGAGGAATAACTACTCTCTCATTATATTGCTGTCTCTGCTTTGGATTTTTGTGTATGCAATGTAACATATCATTTTTCATGAAAAATGAAAGTTTTTGTGGGTATGGTTTTACACCTTTTTCCAGAAGATTTTTGATTTTTATACATCTAGGATCTTTCAATTGACCAATAGCTATCCTAGTTACCAGAGAAGCTTCCACAGTAGTCTGTACTTGATCTTGAGAATTTTCAACGATTGCATTTATGTTTTCACTACTATCATTATTCTGTACCACTACTTTTCCAGAAATTTTCGTAGGGACAGATTCTACAATACTTTTAGGAACAGTTTGTTTCTGAGTGTTTTGAGATTTCTTTGAAGAAGACTCATCAATACATCTCGAAAAATAGTCAGCTACAACATTATGTTTCCCCGGTTTATGAATGATTTCATAATCAAAAGCCTGCAATGAAACGATCCAGCGAGCTATGCGCGAAGTAGGATCTCTTAATTTGAAAATGAACGATAAGGATGCTTGATCACAGTAAATTTTGAAATGTTTGCCTAAGAGATAGTGCTTAAATTGCTGGGTAGCCCAAACCACAGCCAAAGCTTCTTTCTCGACTACACTGTAATTCACTTCAGCACCTTGTAATTTTCGACTAGCAAAGGAAACTGGGTGAGATAACCCATTTTCATCCAATTGCGAAAGAACTGATCCCAAAGCGTAATTAGAGGCATCTGTATGCAAAGTAAAGGGCAAATTAAAATTTGGTAATTTTAAAATTGGTTCTTGAATGAGCTTGTTCTTAAGTATTTCAAAAGCTTCCTGAGCCTCCTGACTCCACACAAACTTTTTCTGCTTTGATTTTAAAAGATTAGTTAGTGGAAGAGTAATCTTTGCATAATCTGGTACAAACTTCCTATAAAAGCCTGTCAAACCCAAAAATTGTCTGATATTCTTGACACAGGTGGGTACTTTAAATTTTTGCACTAAATCAATGTTATGAGGGTCTGGCTGAACTTTTCCCTCAGACACTCTGAAACCTAAGTACTTTATTGTCTTTCTGAAAAAGAAGCATTTTGATGGCTTTAACCTAAGACCATGTTGAGATAATTTAATAAAAACTTCTTCTAATTTCATCATGTGTTCTTCAAAAGTTTTTGATGAGATGATAACATCATCTATGTATATTCCTGATAACCCTGCCAGTACAAGAGACATTAATCTCTGAAAAGACGCTGGTGCGTTTTTTAGACCAAAAGGGGTCCTACACCATTCGTAGTGACCGGTGGGCGTGGAAAAAGCTGTTTTGTGTGAATCCTGTGGATTCAAATGCAATTGGTAGAATCCTGAAGTTAAGTCCAAAATTGAGAAAAATGTAGCACCTGCTAAATTATCAATCAATTCACTAATGTTAGGAATTGGAAAATTTTCTGTAATAGTAAGTTTGTTTAACTTGCGAAAATCACAACATAATCTATAAGAACCATCCGGTTTCCTTACAAACAGTACTGTCGTATTGTAAGGTGAAAAACTAGGTTTAATTATTTTAGCTTCTAATAATTCTGTGACTTGTCTATTGAGTTCCCCTTGTAAATGATGTGGAACTTTATATGGTTTCTGATAAACAGGAACAGATGTTTCCAAATTTATCTCATGTAATATGGTTTTACAACCAGACAACTCAGCAACATTCTTTGCAAAAACTTGTCTATATTTATTCAACAAAGTTGATAATTTATGTTTTTGATCTTTTTGGAGATGACTCAGGTCAAAATCTCCTCCCCAACTTTCAAAAGGCTCCAAAGGTTCACTGGAGTCCAACTCTCCCTCACTCACTACATTAACTTCAACCTCCTCAGACACCTGAATTTCCTGAACATGAGCCACTTTTCTACCCTTATTCAAATGATAAGGTTTTTCCTCTGGGTTAGCAACACGAACCCAAATAATTCCATCCTTAGGAGCTCTATATACAGCTCTAGCAATGAAGATGTGGTCATTTTTCTCTGATTCCAGAAGCAAGGTGGAATTTTCCGGAAACCCTTCTGAAAGTTTGATTTTAATAAATGATTCAGATAAAGGAGGAATTATACATTTTTGTGAATTTTTCACAATAATTGGCTCTTTAATTTTTGTATTTAGAGTTTCTTTTACTCTACATAAGTTATTAACAGTTTTAATGTTTAAGTTCTTATGCTGTGCCACTTCTTCAGTACCACCTCTAACATGATTTTGCTTTTCCCCCATATGCAAAGTAACATTCTGTGCATTTACTACCAAATCTCTAAAAGATTTGCTTCCATTTTCCAAATCGTTAATATGTACCTCTTCACTACCCAAATGTGGCACTACATTATTTTCCGAAAAATTTCTGCTCACATACTCTTCCCGAATGACCTGAGACTCATTCACTACCGGTGCCAGATCTGCTTTGCATTTGGCACATGCATTCGTATGGAACTCTTTCGGTTTACAGTCCTCTACCACACGAACATTTTTTCCACTACTCATCTGCGAGTCAGGCACAGCAATACGCTTTGCGACACTACTTAGGTTTGAGTCTGCAATTTCCGACTCATTTGCCGGTTCATGATTTGAAATCGAAAGTAAATTATTCGTACATTGATAACCAACAAAAGGAATGGAAGAGTTTGAAAACTTAAAACAGAAGTGATTATAATCTATAATAGCATTATGTTTATGTAAAAACTTGTTACCAAGGATTACATTATATGAAATAGGAGCTGGTGATTTTAACACAAAAAATTCGGTAGGGAATCTTTCTTTTCCCAAATTTAGCGAAATAGTGGCTAAACATTCAACTTTAGTATCTTGTGAACTAAAGCTACGCAAAATTGTTGGTTTGTATGTTAGCAACATATGTGCAATGGGTACAGTATTTAAAGCTTCCTCATACACTAAATTAATTGAACTACCCGTATCAATCAATATTGACACTTCACTGCTCACTAATTTTCCTTTTATAATAGAAGAAGATGACAAAGAATTTGTAATATTATGACAAATATTATTTTCCTCAAAATGTGATGTTTGCCTATCAAAAGTTTTTCTATTATTATAATTGTGCATGGGATATCTACTCTGATTCCCAGAAGAATGATTTTTGGAATTTTGCAAAGATTTATATGACTCCTTATTTTTATAATTTTGCGTTCCTTGCTTTCTATACTTCCACTCATTTGCAGACATTTGCCCTCTGTGTCTTTCACCCTGGTGATACCTAGTTCCAGGACTGGTATAAATTTTCCTACATTTTATACCGTACACATCTCTTTTTTGAAAAACCTTTTTCCAACACTGTTCTTGAACGTGACCTAATTTACCACATTTGTCACACTTTGGACGCGGTGAACGCTTTTCGTTAACTTTATCTGAATTAAACTAAAATTTTACTATTTTACCCCTAAGAAATTCAATGTCCCTTTCCTGTTCTAACACTTTTCTTTTTAAATCTGACATACTTTCACTTTGATCTGGTGTGAGAACATATTTTTCTGGTGTGAGAACACCTTTTTTTGTAAGTACCGGATTAGTCAAGTACATAGCATTATTTTCATTTAAAATAGATTCCTCAAGAATTGCAAGTTTTCTAGCCGAATAAAAATCTCTAGGGTTTTGTGACAACACCAATCTTTTTAGTTCCGGATATAAACCATTAATAAATGAAGTTTTTAAAAGTGTTTGCCTGATTTTATTCTCACTTTCGGAATCTACATCTTCCGGAACAACCTTAAATGAAGCAGCTTCGATTCTCATCGAAAACTGTTTAACCGACTCATTTGGTCTCTGTGTAAAGTTCACGAGTGAAATTATGTTTTTAGTGACATTTTCGGTCACTTCAAAATGATCTTTCAAAATGTGAATAATTTCCTGCAAATTTTTACAATTTCTGTGCTTTGGATTCTCTTCAATCAATCTATTTGCTTCCCCCTCTAAATTCAATCTCAAACAAACTAATTTGTCACACTCACTCCAGTTTGCATGAGTGGCTACTAAATTTAACTTTTCCAAAAACTGTGACAACGAAAGCTCTGAATTTCCCGAGAATTTTGGAATATGATGTGCGAACTTAGGTGTGAAAATATGGAATGATTTTAACATGTTATCATTTACCGATGAAGCACTGTTTTGATTTGGCAAAGTGCCAGAAGAAGAATTCAGACATACCGGCGATTTATCTGATATATTTTCCTCATTAGATTTAGCTTTGTGGCTAACATTTTTAACTTTACTTTTAGAATTAACAGAATCCGACTCAGTAGCAATATCAAGCGACAAATTCAAGGAGGAATTTAATTTTTTACTTGAATTTTTACTCATCTTACCGACATTTACTTTTTTGTTTCTAGTAATTGGAGCCATTTTGCATAACAATCAAATATACTCGTATAGTTTAACACAATATGCAATTGCAATGTTCTTAAACAGTATTTACAATAAAACCAGTTTTTATCAAATCAAATGACATAAATATGCAAACAAATCAATTTTTTTTTATCAAATGGCACATATCAAATTCCAAGAACACTCGTTTTTGAGAACACCGAAAACAGAACATGGAACTCTGTTTACTTAAGAAAACACTCATTTTAGCACAACGGTAATTTTTAACCTTCAAAATTTCAATTCTTAAGAAAATTTTT
The DNA here is from genome assembly GCA_951213105.1 of Amaurobius ferox. Classification (NCBI taxonomy): domain Eukaryota; kingdom Metazoa; phylum Arthropoda; class Arachnida; order Araneae; family Amaurobiidae; genus Amaurobius; species Amaurobius ferox. Next base: position 60,608,667 of record OX578140.1, read on the forward strand.
AAAAATTTTAATTCTCTCAGCTCTTCCCCACTCACCGAGAAAAGTAACGGCACCAATTCTGTCGCGAACGTTTTGGTATACTCGACAGAGAAGACAAAGTTTTGAAATCAAACACATTTATTAAACATGAAATAACAAGGCAGTTGATCGAAAACAGTGGAGTACAAGCATTTCTCGCAATAACTCAGAGTTACACTCGGTAGGGTGACCATTAAGAACACCCCTGGAGGAAGAGGAACCAAGAGAATACACATATTTTCTGATACATAAAATAAACACAATATTCCTCACATTATATTTGACATTTATATACGACATTTGTATACTTTGAACATATACGACATTTTCATATAACATCATCAATGACTCGATACTCACGAGGATTTGACAATTAACACTCTATTCGTTAGGTGGAAGACTAAATATATATAAAACTTTACCTCGTCTCTTTTAAATATAACATTTACAATTCTGTACCATGGGAAAGGATATCAGGATGGACTCTCGGCATAAACTCATCGAGATTCTTGCGCAGAACAAAATCCATAATGGTCGGGAAACTTGACTACACAACATCATGCTGGCGGAATTCGACATCTTGGTTGGTTACGGAGATTGGTTGATTCGTACCTTAGGACACAAGGAGGAGTCAGGCAAATACAAATCGCTGTAAAATGAGCTTTCCCTCTAGCCCTATTAGCGATTCAAGCCGACCAGTGAAAGAACCATTTTCTCTTTTCACAAGATTCATTATTCCATTACTACCAGGCTGATTCATTTAAAAACACGAGTGACTCATCTCTGAACCGAGCCAAACGACTCTACGCACAACTTGTCGAACTATGTTACATATTTTAATCACATCCTTCCACTTTCAAAATTAATCCACCTTTTCTTAAAATTCGCGATCATACGCGAATCAAACACACACGTCTACATTTTTCCACGACTCCTTCCACTCTGCTTCCAAAATCCTTTTTCAAACGCGCGCGTGCGCAAAACCTGCAAGTTCCCAACTAGCGACTGAGAAGCGAAAATACAAAACTATTACTATTTTTCTGGAACATAAACACTTTTGCGATTTTAGAGTTCACTTCCCTTAAAAGTCAATGTAATTGAAAACATGTAGAAAAGACATTTATATTTCGAAATTGACACTTTCAATCACACAGAAATAAAACAATACTTTAATATACAATTTTAACACAGAGGTGTGAAAGCCTTATCACATATATATATATATATATATACACTTGCATATAAATAAATACAAGTACAAAATTATTTTAGAGTGCATAATTTACAAATATAACTATACATTCTACTGGGATTTTTAGTCATATGTATTCGCAGTTCTGTGATATTTATTTCAAATCCTTACTTTTCAAATTAACGACCGCATTGTCAATTATAAGTCTCATTTCTCGCCATACTAATTGGATTTTAATTCACCAATGCGTTTAATGCTTGTCGGTGGCATAGTTTAAGATTAATTAGCAATTTTCTAGTGCTTCGTGTTTAGGCGCTAAGCGATAAGTTTCAATTCATCTTGAATTTCACTAAAATGCAGAGTTGATAAATTGTTCAACTCCCATCAACGGTCATCCATTATGTCAGTGGTCAAAGCCTTCAATAGTCATTGAAGTAGAATATTTTGAAATTTAAAGGAGAGTGAAAGATATGATGCGTTTACAAATATATGATGTCTCAGAAAATTTGCAAATGGTCCTTGAGGACTATTAAAAGATGTTGAAAAATGCAGTGTTGTTTATGAATTTCATAATGGTTTTATAATTAGAATATCACAGTCGTAAAATCATATTAATAAACAATCATCATGGTACACAAATATAACGTTAGAATCACTTGCAAAATCCCAATTCAAAATCTGAAATTTAATGAATGCACCTTACTTAAAATATTGCTTTAGGTGAAATTGAATTTTTGAACTATATAAATTTATCTACTGTAGGACTGCAAAGGCTGGACCGACTAACATTAAATATATTATGTGCTACAATTTAGAAAGTTTGCAGCGCCTCTAGCGACGAAATGAAAAAAGTTAGAATACCTATCTCGTAAACAAAGCAAAATAGAGAAAATTTTCAATTATACAGTTATAGAGCGTTCTTCATTTTGTGCGAAAAGACGCGCAGTGTGCACACAATATGTACACATACTACAAAAATAATGTTAACGAAAGGAATCATTTATTGAACTTCATCGTTTGCAGCGATTTTATAGTGCAACATTTATTTTTACTTGAAAAATTATTATTTATTACTATTTCTAAAAATACTGTTTCAGCATTTTTTAATAAATTTCATTTTTAAAATAAATTATAGTGGTCGAATATAGCCTCAGTCAGGCTATGTTTCGTAATCGATAATATAATTATGCAAAGTTCGATACTACAAGATTGCAAGCATCCAGAGGGACTGGATATGTTTTCGGTAAATTTCCTCCATTTGTCTGTTCCTGGACGAGAAATTGAAAGTCTGGCTTGTGTTCTGTCACGTGGTTTGTGCTATAAGTGTCACAAATTCTGACTTCTATAGATCACCAGATAGTTTTCTAAAGGATCTGGAATAAATTTTTAACCATCACCTTTCTTGGGCATTCCCAGGAGGAAAATCAAAAATCTAGTTCTGTTAATTTCTAATTCTAAACAGATTGTAATTAGATTATTGCACGTATTATTATTTGTACATGCATATTTCTTGCCATTCCTTTCAGAAGTTCTTGAATATAACAATACATTTGCTTAAATATCGCTTTCCGATGACTTCATTATTTATCATCTGTATACATATTAAGTTTCCCCGTATAGGGGAGGGAAGTAGAATGACCCTACCAGTCCCCTGTGTTTCGTAGAAGGCGAAGAATGGAGCCCCAGTGCCCGGAGGGGTAGCCAGGTACCCTGTACCTGAGGATTATATCAGGGAACTGGTCCTCCAGGATGGGGGTTGGGCGTGGGGCTAACAACCCCACCCCATAAAAAAATCCCTGTTACGGAACCTTAAAAGTGGTCAAGGGCTGACAAGGGCTGTAGTACCATGATGATGATGATGATGATACATATTAAGTACAAACTACGCGTATTTCCATACAAAATAGAAAACGATCTACAACTGTGTGTATGGAAGTTTTAGCATATGTTTAGTTTCCGTTGTCCTAATGGGAATTTTAACTTCTTTAATTAGCCGCTGGAGGCGTTGCAAACATTCTCAATCTATAACGCATAGTGGCATTCCTATTTGTATACCTTGCGTTTGCAGTTCTAATGTAATTTTTGTTTTTTTTAATTTTAAAGTTAAAGATATACATAAGCATGTATAATTGAACCATGTAAACTACATGTAAAATGAGAATATTGTGATGAGATAAATAGTGTGAATCGAAAAAAATAGTACGATTATTCAAACAATGAGAGGATGTATTTTTAAGTTATATGAATGTGGCGTAAGAAAAAGGTATTTAATTTTTCGAAAATCGAAATTTGCATTTCAAAATAATTATAATAAAAATTAGAACCATAATTACTAAATCTGAATACGACCACGATAACTAAATTCCTCTTAATCTGGAGCTCTCTGATTGATTATTTAGTACTAGAATTTAAGACTGGAAAGTTTTTAAGACTGTCTTAAACTAGTATTTAAAACAGGAAAATTTAGTATTCTTACAATTTATGCTGTAATATATTTCGATAAATTTTATTTTTAAAATAACTTGTTGCGATCGAAAATAACCTGATTTAGTTTATGTTTCATAACTGATCCGATAAGTATACAAGCTTCTAGAGGGACTGGAAATGCTATCGGGAACATTCGTTGTGTCTGCTTCTGGGCGAGGAATCGAAAGTAAGACTTTTATTCTGTCACGTTACTGATGCTATAAGTGTACACATATTTAGCTTTTCAGATCACCCGGTAGAATTAAAAAGGGCCTGGAAAGATTTCTGACTGCCTCAATTCTCGGAGCCCCCAGAAGAAAAATCAAAAATCTAGTTCCATTAATTTCTGCCCAGTGGTCGATACAATAAGTGTTCGAAAATCAAGCCTTTTGGGTTAAAGGAGAGCTTCTGGACAGACACATGTTGTTATATAGATATATTATTATACAACTAGCAATATACTCTTCAAACAGTGAATATGTCTCAAATCATAGCCTCCTATTATAGAGAAAGTATTGATCCTACCTTCATAGAAAAAATTGTGGTGTTAATAATTGTATTTCTGCTTATTCGTTTTACTAATTTTTACAATGAAGTGTCCTACTTACAACAATATACCATTCCAATGGGAAGACATAATCTAGTAATCTAGTTAATGTTGTTAAATGGATAATTGTTTATTCATTCTATTTCTGGAGTCGTTTAATTTTACTTTCAGTAGACATTTTTGTTATTCAAAGGAATTTATTAATAAAATATTCATATTTGGAAATATAGTAGTGTTTTAATCGGCTAGCATAAATTTTCCCCAGAACTTATTATATCCTGGTTATTTTCTAGCATCTACAATAAGTAGCATATTTTCCTGAGAAATTGTAGAGCATTGAAAGTGGATTTAATGAAAAGGTAGATTACAGCATTTTTATAGAATTCCCTGATCCACTTTTTTTTATTTCAAAGTTATGCTGACTCCTTGCTCCTTCTTTAATTACGCATTTGTATATAACATCACAATTTTCTAGACCGAGCCCAGAGGTGCCCACGGATGCGATTTCCATTTCTAAGAGAAGCTATGAATGAAAGAGATTTGAGTTAAAAATAATATATATGATATTAACCTTGATTGTTTACAGTTCTGAAAGTCATATATTTCTACATTTGTTATATAATATTTGCTCAAAAATATTTTTACAATGTACGCTCTGGTTGACGATTTTATATTCGTCAAGAAAACTTTAAAAGATTTTGCCCAAAAAATTATAGTGTCGGTAAATATTTGTAAATATTTGTAACGGACTGATATATGTGAAGGTTAAAATAAACTAGAGGACTGGAGACAATTTCTAGATTTTCTACTTGAAAAAATTGGAACTAAACTATATACATTTTTTAAAACGTATTTTCTGCATTCACGTCTACACAATATACGCAGTATGCCACATATATTGGGTCTAAATGGTTTCAACAGTTTTTATGATTATGAGGGGCATTTTTCTTGATAAAAATTTCGTTTCAGAGCTAAACTATATATATTTATGTACTTTATCTTATTCTGGGTTCAAGTCTACATAACGTACAAAACTTGCCACATAAATTTAGTACAAAAGTTGTTTCAATGAATTTTAAAATTACGAAGGCCGATTTGATGCGCGCACATACGCATGCATGCGCAGATATACACAATATTTTTCTGATATATAAGCAATCCAACGCTACATATTTTGAGTAAAATCTCGATATTCGATTAATACTCGATATCGCTATTACCATATTTTACTTAAGCTACATCGATTAAACTAAAATTTTGCTTAATCAGCTAAGTAAAGCATATCTATCAAGAAAGGTCAACATTGTTAACAGCATACATTCCTCTATCTCAGTGCGAGAGAAGAAATGTATGCATGCACATCATTGTACTCGTACCACATCAATATCAGCACTTCTGTCAAAATAATACATCATGGACTTTCTTGCCTTAATCCAGGAGCGCAGCAATTATGGTACAAAATGTACTGTATCCAATTATAACCTTTCTTGATATTCATGCAGGTACGGCATCTGAAGTGCTGTCTAATATATCACATCATATAAAATATCCATAGAGCTAAAACAACGTGATAAATGGAAATTGTTGACCTAGCTTCATAGATCAACATGGTGATGATATTAACGAGATAATCGTTTTCTATAAGGGTGGATCCTCCACCTCATGAGCTATTGTGTTCAATAGAGGAGAAGGATTTCCTCGTTCTGGGGTTCTGGGCGATAGATTTGTAGCTAAATGTTACATATTGCAATTGCCAACAGGTGAATTAGTTGCGTTATTTTTTAGATATAAAGAAGTATTTATTATGTGAAATTGTATGATACATATTTGATATATATAAGGCTCCAGTTATGCAGATAATTGAATTTAAAAAATAAATATGAAGAAATGTATTTAAAAAGAATAGACAAAAGTTTGCTAAAAAGAAAGTAACTGCTAATTTATATGCGATTTGCTCCGTAGAATTCGAAAATATTTTTTTTTATTTTATAACCGATTATTTATCTTGATTTAGTGTTTATTTCTCTGTGTGATTCAAATACTTCAGGCCCTAACTAAATATGTTTCGTTATTCACAGTAACATGGAATGTAGTATGTTATTTTTGTGGTACATTTTAGTCCCTTGGATTTCGAATTTTATAGGTCTAGTCAGTCCTGGGCCGTTATAAGAATATATTCGCGTTTAGAGAATAATTCAGGAACTAGGGACAAAAAAGACACCCAAATGTGGTATGTCACTGTCTTATGTGACATATTTTGATGCCTAGAATTTTAAGCAAATATATATCACTCTTAAAAAATGATCTTTAGCAAGGATGAGAGTAAACTATTTCTAGATTTAAAATTTCTAGAATGATATTATAATAATAAAAAATATGGCTAACCAAAGTGTATTTATATATGCAAATGATGTATTAGTCTGTTATCTGCTTGTCTGCAATTTCATTTCTTATACTTGTATGATATGAAATGCATATATGAAATGAGATAGCAGACATATTTGAGTTGATTTTTCCTTTAAACATTTATATATGCAACAAATATATGTTGCAGTTTTAAAGAGGTAGATCATCCTTAAATCTTCACATTCATTATTTTATTTTATATTATTGTTAAATGAAGTATTTTAGAATGTTTTTGATTAAATTATTAAAACATTCCTAATAGAGAACATTTAATTTTAAATTGCTGACAACTGATGTACAGACCAACCAATATTATCTCACTTTGCGATTGTTTTTTTCAAAATGTCTATTACAATTTCATGTGCATTGGAGAGTAAAACTTAATGGACTCAATTTTAAAACATTGCATGATATTGTATTATGTGCATATTTACATAATCACAATATATCAACACATAATCACACAATATATCAACACAATAAAATGTGAATATCAACACATTTTATATAAGCAAAATGTTTTATATAAGCAAATTTTATATAAGTAAAATATAAGCAATCATTATAGAACATTTACATTGTTTATTAAAATACAAAATAATTTGTTTTTAAAAATTTCAAATATTTATCGTTTAAATTCGCAATATGTGAAAGTTATTAAATTAGAAATGTGTATATTAGAACACTTTAATCAGATACAGAAGTACTATCAAATATTGCGGACACTTATTATCCATATGAACGAATCTGAAAATCGTAAATTTCTTATCGATATTCGTAATCAATATTTTTATCAATATTTTTAATGTGGAGATGTGAATTTCATTAAACATATTCTTCGAAACAGAAGTAAACACAGCTATTTCATTATTAAAAACCTTTTTTCTAGTCATCGCCAAAAGAATGCAGACACCAGTTTTTAATGTATGAACTCCCACCACATATCCACTGAAATGATGAATTACACATGTAGAGCCGAATGATGAATTACACATGTAGAGCCGAATGATGAATTACACATGTAGAACCTCAATTTGCAGGTAACAGGGGTGACAATACAACAATGAAGTAGAAATTGTTGGGTCAATTGTTCTGCGCAGGAATCCATATGTGCTAGAAGCATTGCCTATTGTATTTGAACTGGGGCTAACTGCTACTTCTTAGAGTACTGTGAGCAATATAAATGATGATTTGGATGATATATTGTTAGAAAGTATCATCGAGTTAGTATTGGGCAATAATGAACTAATTGCGAGTTTACGTATTCCTCAAATAATCCTATTTAGAAGATTTTGCACAAAATACATTTTTATTTTTTCAAGATTACATATGAATCTCTATAATAATTTTTCAATCGGCAATATTGTGAGAATCTGTTTTTCTACATTCCATAGAAAACTGACGACCCCGTGTGATCTACAAAGCTGAATATTTCTATACCCATATTATTGACCCGAGGCAGAATCTAACTGTGTTCTATCCCCCGCGGCGGTGTATACAGTTAAGGTTTTTTTGCCAATTATTTTCATATTTTCCAGACCCACCCTGTTCACCTGAACTTTTTGAATTTATAGTTTCTAGACGGGAAAGAACCTTACGGAGCTGAATCTTCAATTTCTTATCTGCATGGACTATAATCTGTACCTCGACGATCCGCTAGAAAGAGTAAGCATGAAGAGGGCCAAAGGTCGTATAGTATACAAATAAGCTAATGCATGTTTTGGCGACAGTTTAGAGTAAACTGTGGTTTGAATTCGTCGTAAACCATCTATCCTACATGAAGGACCAATGGCAGATGGTGATTTGTTCGGATGAGAACCATTATATGGCCTAATCGGAAATATTTGACGGAGAATAATCTGCTTGCAGTATATAGAAGTCAGCCAAAGTAAGAAGTCATGTTTCTAGAAACGGGTACATGTTGAACTGTTTTGAATATTTCGCAATGGTCGTTATATATTTGATACCGTCTGATGTCTGATTTGATACCGTCTGATTTGATACCGTCACTGCACAACATATCAGTCAATTTTTCTACAGAATTTACTGCATTCCGTTGTCGAATTCACCTGCAAGATCTCTCGAAGTTGCATGCCTCACTATATCTTGGATTCTTTAAATTCGAGTCCAAAACCTCTCTAAATTTGAGTGCAAGAGTGTGTGCTAAATACGCTAAGTAAAACCGAATCAAGAACATTAAGGATACCCCCAAGAAAAAGGTGTGAAAATGCAAGTCCTGAGATAAAGACAGCCCTTTCTTTCGACCCAGACCGTCCGACTTATCCGGAGGTGTAATGATTCTGTTTAGACGGGCGGACCATTGCCACATAATATAGACAGGATCCCAGTAGGGACAACATCCACAGAGACCGAACCGTCCTTTCCATGCCACCAACCATGTGCCTTATCCACTGGACTATCCTGTCCAATGGAAAAATATTTTATTTTGTTCAAGCAGCTGATCCTATCAGAAATTGTGTGGTATCTGTTTTTGGACGGACGGAATAGTGACACATAATTTGGACCATACACAGGGACCATACATTCTTCCCCTGCCTCCAACCTCTCAAAAGGACTTTTAGACCTACATATTCAAAGTTCCCTTACTATGCGTTAACACCTGGATAGTCTGGGAGCACCGGGAATCGACATTGGGTCTTACATTTGAAATCCCCCTTGCTCAACAACTAGGCTATAACACCATCGAAAAAAGCTGTGCCGTAGGTGGTTGTTTGAGGAACATGTACCAACATTTCACAGCATTGTTGTCGTGCCTAAGTAATTTTAAACTGTGCAAAGGACAGTACATATTGTATCGAAAAGGTTTTTCTCACAAATTCACCCCAGTCCAATTTTATTACATTTTATGGCAACCATGATTTCGTTTTGCGCGAATTTATTGTCAAGAGAGAGGTAGGTATGATTTTATACAGTAGTATAAAATTATTAAATTAATCATTAAACATATAATAAAATAGTGGCTTACTAAAAGTATTCCAATCGGAAGAACTACATATATACATCCTCATTATCTAAATTTCTATAGAAATTAATTTTGCACATACAACTGAATAACATACTTTAAATACCAAGAATGTAAGTATATAAAAGGGAAAATAAAGCTTGTTTCCCTAATTAGTTTTCTCAGATATTGTTCCATCTAATGCGTCTATTCACAGCTGTTGTAACTAATGACAGGATGCATTTGAGCTTTATCACAATTACCACCATATCGTTGAGTAGTAAGATAGCACAAAAGTCGAGATATCTTTAGTTGGAGAATTTCCCATCTATATATCTCTAATTTTAAAGATAAACAATGGAATATTTTAAAAATTAAACATAAATATTTTTATAAATTTGAATATTACATAGTGAACGTTTTAAAAGTTTAACATATGTAAATCATATTGTGTATAATAAATATGTATATTTAGCATTTTAATTAGGGTATTCGAAAATGTGAAACATATATGTCCTAATTTTGGTAAATATAAATATCTGTAAGTTTTTAAATCAATTGTCAATATAATGGAAACAGAAGGTGCCATTGTAACTGTCCATCTACCAGTACGGTTAATATCTGGACATTAGTTTCACATTTCCAGGTTTAATGTCCTATTATCAAAATCACCTTCATCTTCATCATGTTAACAATGGTTCCTCTTGTGTAGAGTGTTATTAAATATAATATTTTATTACTTTTGCAATATGTAATTTGCTTTCTAATAAAATCATAGTTAAATATGTGTACATTTCAATCTTATTATATCGAATTTGATTCCTTTAATAAAAAGCCACTGTTAAAATGTTATATACATTTCTATATGAAATTACTTTAAAAATCTCCAATGAAAGTACTTTTGAAGTTATTAAAAGAGAATATTTTCGAAATTCAAGAACATAGATGTTATTCGAAATTCAAGAACGTAGGCATTATTCGAAATTGTTGCACATAAATTTGGCTATTTGGCCTACCACTATTTTTTCGTAAATTGCTTAAAAACAAATTCCCATCTGTAGAACTTTGCGAATGAATTTTTTTTGCAGTGTACTACAGCATATAGGTCGTGAACTCGCCAAATCATTTACAGGTTTTGGTAGTATAGATAACAAAATCCATATGATCAATATAGATGGTCCGAATGCGAACCATGCCCAGAACGGGCTTCAAACCTACAGAATCTTTATTGCAAAACATGTGATTTTATAACTGTTGTGTTCAAGTCTGTGACTGGAGTCAAATAGTCTGATTGATTGCAGGCTTTAATGCTTTTTCATATAGCAAAATTCAGAGAATTAATGTCGTTCGGATTGATATAAAATTTGAAACCCAGTCTTTATAGTCTGGGTTTCAAATCTTAAACCTTTTAAAGATAAAACTATGCTCTGTGCCAGGATGGTGGTGATATAGTCTGTATAATTAGAGTTTTCAATTTTATAGATATATTCTAGTGTCAATAAAATGTCTTATAAGAGGAATCAAACATGGGAACCTGTAGTATAGATATAAATGTGTAAAAACGTTGAAAAGTCCTGGAATTGGTCAGATGACACTCTACGCATTAAGCTACTGGGACAAAATTGATATCACTCATTGCGGTAAATGAACTCTACTTTTCTTTCAGATTTCAGATAGAAGTGAAACTTTCAATCTGAACTACCACGTCAATCTGCACGTTTTATGTAGACTGTCATCCTCCGGATCGTAATAGTTTGGAAATACAAATCGCTGACGTAAATCTTAAAATCCCTACAAAAACTGAAACGGTTCTTTTAGGTTTTAATGATAATTGCATCTAAACAACAAATCAAGTTGTTTTTGCTCAATTGTAAAGAACTCACGTCCGAACCAGGATTTGAACCAAATATATTCAAACTGGTTAGACGGTGATCTATTCATCAAGCTACTGATACGAAATTCGTATAGCGTGTAGTGTCAATAGACTCTACAACTGTTACAACTAAACTAAGGTCATTCAGTACTGAGAATAACTATAAGTATTAAGCTACTGGGACAAAATTAATATCACTCATAGCAGAAAATGAACTTTAGAGATAGAAGTGAAACTTCCAATCAGAACTACCACTTCAATCTGCACGTTTTATGTAGACTGCCATCCTCCGGATCCTAATAGTTTGGAAACATAAATCTCTGACGTAAATCTTAAAATCCCTATAAAAATCGAAACGGTTCTTTTAGGTCTTAATGATTATTGCATCTAACCAACAATGCAATTTGTTCTTGCTCAATTGTAAAGAACTCACGTGCGAACCATTATTTGAATCAAATATATTCAAACTGGTTAGACGATGATCTCTTCATCAAGCAACTGATATGAAATTCTCATAGCGTGTAGTGTCAATAAACTCTACAACTGTTACAACAAAACTAAGGTCATTGAGTACTGAAAATAATCATTAAACCATTTTTTATTATTTCAAATAAGCAATATAAACTTAATATTCCTGGTATTTATAATAATGCTGACTTCTTTCAAATTTACCATCTAAAAATGCCTTTATTTATTTAAAATTGGTAAATAGATGTGAAAATGTGAAAGTCGGTTCTAGTGGAATCCAACCCAAATATTTTCGACACATTTCTTTTCCGAGATCGTGAAAGAAAATCCGTCATAGTCTATTTTCGGCACATTTCTTTTCCGAGATCGTGACAAGAAAATCCGTAATAGTCTATTTTCGGCACATTTCTTTTCCGAGATCGTGACAAGAAAATCCGTAATAGTCTATTTTCGGACATGTCTTTTCCGAGATCGTGACAAGAAAATCCGTAACACTCTATTTTCGGCACATTGCCTCACTGCGTGCGCATTAGGGTTGATGATAGGTGCATTTTTTTTCTTTGCCATTTATGTTATGCATGTGAGGAGAAAAGGGTTAGATTTGGTGGTATTTGAAAACGATTTTTTAAAGTAATTTCCTTTTAAGATACCTTTAGACTCCTTATCGCATCGTAATTTCGAATATTTATGTGCAGTAATGACTTAAGACTTTAATACAATATATTATTGTGTTGAAATTGAGTTCAAAACCCATTATTTATTTTTACTTCTACATACACTAGCAAAATCCGTGCTTTGATTGGACTCATGAGTTTGAAGTGTGTAAGATGTGAAAGACTTCAAATTAAATCCAAATCTGAGTCAATTGACTTCAGCTGAGATGCCATGATTATATCAAACATGACACATCAATTGTAAAATGTTTCTTTAGTGAATTTTATTTCAGTAATAGTTCAATATTTACGGGGAAGATTTAAAGTGAGTTATTGCATTATCTCAATTAAACTTTATTTCTCGAAATATTTAATTTTTGTAAATGTCGTGACATTTTCCTAAATTTTGCTCAATTTTTACAAATATGGTGATATTTTCCAATTTGGCGATATATTCCAGAAAGTCGCCGAATTTACTATAGAGCATTACAGATAGAGGGCAGGGATTTTCTTATATAGAATGATATATACCAGTATTTAACGCATTAAATTTAGAGAAAACTATGAAAAATATTCTAAGTTAAAGAAATGTATAATCACAATAGAGGAATGTGTCAGCAGGAATATAATAGCATTTAAAAATATTAAAATTTAATCTTTCCATACTATATCTCATAATATAATATTACCAAGATCGTTCGATTAAATAAACAGTTGACTTTCAGTAACAAACTATCCATTAAGTACTGTATCAGTGGAATAATTTTGTTATATTTCTGTATTCATAATGGACAAGGTGAAGATCAATATTCATTTTGCAGCTGCTCCAATATCTGTATGCGAGTCCTACATTGAGTACCACTGTTTATGATTGTACTCTGATTGTTTCGAAGGACTTTATTACAGATATGCCATAAAAGGTATATAAACATTTTAAATAATTTCATTTTTATATTAGTTTATACAATCTTAAAATCAGTAACTTCCTTTTTAATCAGAATAATTGATACAAATATATTTTAGAAATTTAAAGAGCATGCAATTCATATAATCACTTAGACTCACATCAATGTATATTTTTCTATTGATTATTTTTCTTAATTTCATTTAGAATATCACCTGAAAGAATCTGCAAACAATTAATATTGACACAAATAGAAAAGTAAACAGAGCACACATATAAAGAAATATTTTTGTTATAGTGACGCAGATGATAGTCTGATCACTTACTGCACTATTTAAAGCTGAAGTCAGAACAGGCAATATGTATAGAGATACATTTTTATTTACATAGTTCTCTTATGTGGAATGTGTCAAATTTCCAATTACAATTTATTCCTGATTTAGTTATGAGTCCGTCGAGCTAAAGTTTACTTGGGCATTCGCTAGTTCTTTTGTTGTTTCTTTCAGTGTTTCCTAAAGAAGTCTGTTAAATCAATGCAACAGTATACCCCCAGATCATTTTACGTCCCGATTCAATCTAGGTAAACTCTAATAGATGTAATCTGGATCATCCAAAGCAGGTTTAAAATCGAGTGGTTGACGTTTATCGTATGTCTAAGGGATATACAGAAGTTACTCTATTATAAAATTTATGGATATCTAATGGGCAGGCATCTGGACGTAAAGCGGGTGTGCAGCGGATCATCCAAATTACGCCTACTGTTCTTTCAAACACGTCCGGATTGGAGTATAATGCATATCCATATGGACGCATCATCGAGATTACGTTCATTCATCCTTATTTTTGGATTATTTATTTTATATTCTTTCTAATGTTTCCTGTTGCATAAGTTAAATATATATATATATATATATACATATATACATATATATATATATATATATATATAGATATATATATATATATATATATATATATATATATATATATATATATATATATATATATATATATATATATATATATATATATATATATATATATATATATATATATATATATATATATATATATATATATATATATATATATATATATATATATATATATATATATATATATATATATATATATATATATACATATATATATATATATATATATAAAACTAGAAAAAAATTGAAAAGTGGAGGGCATATAAAAGGGGGAAAAAGTTTAGAGAGTACTTACAGGAACGGCAGTAAAAGAGGTCAGGGGGGATTGTGACCCCCGTTCCTGGTTGAAGCGCTTTTATTCCATGGAAACACTTCCGGTGCTACCGGAAAACACTACCGTGAGTGTTTCCCCATGGAATTAAAGCGCTTTAACCGGGAACGGGGTGTCACAATCCCCCCGGCTTTTTTACTGTCGTTCCTGTAAGTACTCTCTAAACTTTCCACCCCCTTTTACACGCCCTCCCTTTTTCAATCTTTTCCAGCGTTTTTCTATCTTATTTCGGCTTATATTGAAAGTGCTGCATAGCGCCTTACAATACTTTGCTTTTAAGTCTTGGATTACTTGTTCATATATTTTTAAAATATTTTATACTATATATATATATATATGTATATATATGTGTGTGTGTGTGTGTGTGTGTGTATCAGTATTGTTTTAGGACATCATGCACGTCATATTATTATCTTTGAAGCATATTATTATCTTTCGTTGTTCAAAATAGATATACTGTCCATATTATACAACCGAATATAATCTAGGCAATAAATATGCTTCAATAATAGCAGCATTGAAATTTGATAACATGTACTAATATGTTTCAAAGACAAATTAAATTCATCATCGTCAGGCTACAGAGCAGAGCAAAAATTCTAGCAACATCAGTTTTGCTGGAGATACCACTTTCGTTCAATATTTAAATATTTAGATATATACATTTTGTATATACATTTTGTATATACAATATACATTTTGTTATAGTCCTATTATGTTAAAAATAAATGGTATTTTGTTCTTAATGATTAAGGTAAGTGTATAAAATGTAGTGGGAATTGTTTGAATCTTTCAAAAGATATCACATGAACTGTAAAAATGATTTTCAATTTCCAATGACAAGAAGGTTTTACAAATACAGTCTCTCTACATTAAAAATTAACTGAAGTGTGCCTGATTCAATTGAAAATTCGATTCTTTTACAAATGTTACAAGAAAAAACATGAAAATTTGGTATAGTGGGTCCAAATGATTACTATAGCATGCTACTATTCCCTTTATAGTGATAGAATTTTTTTCTATTGATGCTATACTTGATAATGTATGTTGCGAACAAAAATTTTGTATCCCGTTATTTTTCACAACAATGATTGAAACTATTGAGTATCGTTATTATCGATCCATAAACACTTTTTCTTCTATTTAAACCGTTTGAAAGTGAAGCATTTGAAGTTAAACCGTTTTGAATTTAAACTTTAGTTTGGCTTGAAACAGCTCGCAAACTCAGAAAAAACGCCAGCAATTTGGAGGCAAAACTCAGAGCCTCCTTCGAAGACCCAGTCAATTTCTAGACTCATTATCATTTTGTTCTCTCATATATAAAATGTAACGATGGCTAAATACAACCCTTCCGGTTAATCATTACCTATATTTAATAACATTACCTCTAAAAACTGAACAATCAAAAAATAAGATAACCTTATTTTTTATATATACAATATTTAAATAATGTAGACATAATTAATGAAAATGCTGTAATCAATACATTCGTAATAATTTCTAAACTTCATATTAAGCTCATATCACACTAAAAGTTTTTAAAACAATTTTTTACTTTAAAACACTGTGACAAATCAAGAACAATTTTTAACAGTAATGGTTTGCAGTATTGAATAAAATAAGAAACATTGTTGCTTTGGAACTACACCTTAAATTATCAAGAAGCTACATATAAAAAATGCCTAGTTTCCATTTTATTATAAGAAGTGAGAACTTTAAAGTATGAGGGAAAGGGGGGAAGTAAATGTCTTGAAAGATTTCCTACAAAATATTTCCGGCACATTTAGTTTTCGGAATCAGGACAAGGAAATCCGAGTTAGTCTTTCAATACCCCACATCAAAGAGCTTTCAATGGACTCGAATATATAGTCTTTCTTTTTCTTTTAGACTGAACAAAGAGGAAAAGATACCCTCATATTATTTCCATCGCATCTTTCAGTCACATTGAATTGTGTCATAAAATTTAATTTAAGTGACTTTCCTGCGATGAATACTTTCGTTTTAGTTCTAAAAAACACCCTTGCTTATTATAAAAACTTCATATTCTCTATTAAGACCACATGTAATCAATGTAAGGCACTGAGTTACATGGCATGTACTGGCTTTGTATGGGAGGAACTTGCGGCAGATTACAAGTAAAAGTGGAGTTTTATGGGAGATGTCTAATGATGTCTTCAATGATGTCTTAAAATGATGTCTTCTTCAGTGTAACATGCATTAGCACACTTTTTAAAGCCTTTTGTCGTAGTGAAGAAATTGATTTGAATCAGACTTGTGTTCTATGGAAATGCTTCATTTAATGTATTTGTATATTTTTATTCATGCCATATTTCATACGGCAAATGTAAAGTTGAGTTAAGTTTGCATTTTGTGAAAAATAGAGTACTTGTGTAGTATTTTATTTAATTTGATATGGCGTATTTTTGTGAGTATGATTCAAATATTTGAGGTTCATGTACCATCAAATGATAATTATTCAGGTTCAATTAATCCAGTAACTGGAAACTTGGTATGTATTTGTACATACCAAGGTTTGTATAGTTTAGTTCTTGGGAGTTTAGACCCCTTCCTGCGACGACCGTAGAAATGTACTCAGTTTTTGGAAGTAACTATAGAATTGGAGCCACTAAAAAGCCAAATGTAGAGTGGCGTTGTATTTTATGGTAAATGAATTTATGGTCTTTGGTATTTTATGGTCTGTTATCTTTTACAGGCTTTGATTTTTGAACCTTATTGAATTAGTCCATCCAGGATCAACCGTGGAATTGTGCTAGTTATTGAGGAATAATTCGAGAACCAGAGCAGCTAGAAATTTAAATGAAGTATACCGTTACCTTTTATTCTATATATTTTAATTTTTCAGACTTTGAACCTTAGCCGACTAATTCGTCCTTGGGCCGCCATAAGACTGTATCCGTTTTCAACACTTTACAACTTAGTTTAAAAGTGTTTATGACTTTTTAACACTTTACAACATAATTGAAAAGTGTTTATGACTTTTTAACACTTTAAAACATAGTTGAAAAGTGTTTATGACTTTTTAACACTTTACAACATAGTTGAAAAGTGGTTATGACTTTTTAACACTTTACAACATAGTAGAAAAATGGTTATGACTTTGTTCATTCTGTTTGTCTGTCTGTCTGTCTGTCCGTTAGCACGGTAACTGCCGTAAATATGACTTTACAAAATTAAAGTTTAGTATGTTTTTCATACGGTCTGCGAGACCAATGGGAATATAAATGAATAACATCACCCAATTAGTTTTGGATTGAACCCGAGTTTAAAAACTGAAATACATTGAACCCTATGCGACCTAATTTTTCAAACATTTTTTAAACGAAATTAAAACTCAAAAATCGCTTCGAAAATTTTAAGAAATATTCAAATTATCCCATAAAATATACAAAAAAAATCAGTAAACTATGTTAAGTAATTTTTAAATAAAAATTATTTAATACAGGGAGAAAAACAAATTCAATTAAATTCTGACTCTTACTATATCCCACAGAAAGAAAAAAAAGATACATAATATAATAAATATATTTTACTAGACCTGAATTATTTATATGTAAGAGAGGATTCACATTTTAAAACAAATATGGTAGATAACATTTTTTTAAATTTTTAAATAAAATAAATTATAGTATTGTGATGAATGAAACGATTGGGGAAATCTTGTGATGAATGAACGATTGGAAGCAACAAATGCTGCTTTTATAGAAAGGCGATTTATATTTCGATGACGTCATTTGAATAAAGTTCATTTGTTTTCGATGACGTTTTCAAATATAATAAAGTATTTTAGTGTTAGGATAATTTTTAAAATATTACATTGGAAAGTATTGCATTTTAGAGATGTTTAAACCAGGCAATTTATATTTCAATGCCGTCATTTGAAGGAAGTTCATTTTCTTCGATGGAGTTTTCAAATATAATAAATTAATGTAGTATTGTGATAACTCTAAAAGTATTACCGAGGAATGTATCGCATTTCAGATATGTTTATATAAAATTGCATTGAAGTTGGAAAATGTTTCATAATCAATGCTTTATGCATGATTGATCTTTCTTGTTTAGACATAACTTGTAATCAAAGGTAACTAGAAAGCTCTCATTTGGCATACCGCTTTCTTTTGTGGTGTATTTTATATTTTATATATTTTAAACTTTACCGGTTCACCCTGTATTGGGACCTCTATTGCAGTGTACTCGTAACTTTCTTGAATGGCTAAATAACTGGATCAACTAGAAAATACAAATATACTATGTCGTTGTTTTTTGTGCATTTAAGTTACATACAATTTAATAAATGCGTTCTCATACATGAAGCTTACATGAAAATAACAAAATGGGGTACTATAAAATATGTGTTTTTCCCATGTACTACATTATATTAAAGTATTTTCCAATGTAGTTCAAGTCTGAAAGTTTTATTGACATAAACAAAAATATTTGTAATTATTTTATTACGAAAGCTTTATGCAGTATGAGGAAAAAACATGAAATTTAATTTTATAATATTCCACCTATCACAATGATATATGTTTAGAATTTAGTACTATATATCATTTTAATTAGTTTTAACCATGCGTTATGTGATCTACTAAGGAACAAAATAACATAATACTGATAGTATAAGAAAAGGGGTGTCAACTTGACTATTGTTTCGATAGATTTTCGTATATTAATTCTAATCGAGAGGAAACACCATTATCAGTACACAAAGAAATATAAGCGCTTACGTCATGTCATAGCAAAATGCAATATGTATGACTGATTATAGAAAATATATATTTAGAATGTGCATTGGAGCCTTTATATGAATTAAATTTGTTTTAGTCGGTAGAAGTATGGACAGATTAAATATCAGATTACATGATTCAGAAGATGATTTCTTATGTAACTTAATTCAGTAGGATATCGAACCGGTTATCTGAATCTCAGTTATCCGTAAATCAGCTTTACTGAAAGATTACTTATATATATATATATATATATATATATATATATATATATATGTATATAAGTAATCTTTCAGTAAAGCTGATTTACGGATAACTGAGATTCAGATAATATATATATATATATATATATATGTGTGTATATAAGTAATCTTTATGCAATCTTTATATAAGTAATATATATGTATATATATATGCAAGATATATATATATATATATATATATATATATATATATATATATATATATATATATATATATATATATATATATATATATATATATATATATATATATATATATGTATATAAGTAATCTTTCAGTAAAGCTGATTTACGGATAACTGAGATTCAGATAACCGGTCCGATATTCTACTGAATATTCTATTGGAGAGCTTTTGTCTTTGCGCATATGGAGGACTGACCATTGTATTACATAGGTACCGTGAGCGTTGCCCGGGCGGAAAAGCTGCTTTAAACGGGAAAGGGGTGTCGTAATCCACCCCTACCATTTTATGAAAGACATATGTTCACCCCCGTTCTATACTTTCCATTAGTATATCTTTATATATATATATATATATATATATATATATATATATATTATTTCAGGCAATATATTAATTTACGCTTAGTTTTTTACCTATAAACTTTTAAAATATTTTTAATTCTAGTTTTGGAAGTGTTTTGATGATAATAACGGACTGACATAAATGGGATATTTATATTAATATGGGATACAGTAGTCCTTTCATAAATAAAAGAGATATATAATATGTATTAAAATTTAAAATTTAGCGATATGCTGCTTACTTTGACCATTATACATGCACGATTACTTTGTTTCTTTGTAAAATATATAGTGATTTTCTTTTTCTGTTCAATTTAACATATTTCCAATGCGAACTTGCAGCACCACTCTTAATGCAATAGTACATTGGAAATTTCTGATTCCATTTGTACTTCAATACAATGAAGTGCTGCTTGTAGATTCCTTGTAGCTGCAGCGTGCGTAATTCTTGTATTTTTCTTCTGTTTCACTCTGCTGTTCTTCTAGCGTACCATCTATTTTATCTGTATTCACTGCAGCAATTATTTTTGCATTGGTTAAATCCTGCTCATCAGCTCTTGAGGCAAGACTATAACCTCAGCATCGAATATACCAAGAAGCTTGAGCAATTCCACTTAAGCATGTCCAAAAACACTTAGGTATTAAGAACTGCATTTCTTCTCAAGGTTACAAATAAATCAGCTACTGTATGTTTGAAGTATGTTTCAAACACTAGCGGCTCATCCTCAGTCGATAATCCACGCCCTCTTGGTTATACGGAAATTTTTATGAAACCTAGATCATCCGAAAAAGCTTCGGTATAAAGTTTTTCGTATAAACGGGATTCTACTGAATATATTTTTAATGTTTTACTGTGCTGGATTTTTTATAGTAAATAATGTGTACTTGCATTCTATACTGATGGTTTTAATTTTGGGGCTTGGTAATTGTTCACATACTGTATTTGGTGTCTAAATGGAAGCAAAATTGAGTACAACCCGTTTGAGTTTATACACGGGAAAGGATCACATGATTTATTTCATAAAATAACATCAGATCATATGATGTAAATCATTTCGCGGTAAAAGTAGTTTTGACTAAGGTCACCCTATTTCCTCTCACAGAGCATGCCTTGCTCAAGAAGCAGCGATACGTTCATTTAGAGATAAAAATGATGTGGTCAGCCGAAGTCCAATGGCGGGAAAAAGTAAAAAGTGACTTCCATGGTGAATCTGACACAAGGGTGAATGTGAAATGTAAACCACCAGGCTATGTATTAACAATAAGGAAAATGTAGACAGACCGCCTCTCAAGAGTTATAAAGTCGTTCAGAATTTTGTTTTGCCAGGATGTAGAATGTATTGTCACATTCCAAAAATTAAGTATTTATCGAACCACCACGTTGTGCCTCACTTTGTATTTTAAGCAAGTTAAAAGAAATTTGTAAATTAACATACAATTAAATCTCATATACATATACCCTTTGCAGGGTAGCAAAAACCTAACAATTTAACGTACTCGTATTTTAAAATATTTAATATGTTATCACTTAATCATTTATTTTAAAAAGCTATCTTTCTTATGCAACACTTGCTATTGCAAATGTTTTTTAATTGCAAAAATATGGTATTTGGACCTTTGGAATGTTTGAAGATTTAATGTACATAATAACGCAGCAATATATTTCTGAAAACTTTGCACCGAAATATTTCGGAGGAGTTTCCTTTATGAGAAAATGATCCAGAATACAAACCTTTTATATTCTATTTCTAGCAGATTGCCTCTGTGAACAAGCTATCACCCTAATGATGAACATTTTCACTTCCTTTTCCTCTATGTAACGAGCTGTTGAGAGTGTTCAGCTCCTTGATGTCTTTATTATTGTGGTAGGAAACAGTTTCCCCAAATGCAACTGCATCATTGAAAAATGAATGTAGACACATATTAGGTACTTGAAATATAAAGGTTTAGGAATCTTTGGTTTGGTTATGTCCTTAAAATTAACCTTAACACTTCTTTTACACAGTAGTCCGCATATAAGTTTTCGCATCTTTTTACACGGTAAATAATATACACATACTGTACGAAATTTCTGATTTTCATATAGATGAATTTATACATCAAGTTAAAGAAACTTCAATTAAATAACAGACATAAATTTACAGGCAAAATATATTTTTATGCATTTAAACTGCTTCATAGATAGATCAACACACTTATATGGGTTACTAGCGTATATTTATTATAGACTAATACAATTATATCTATTTCTCAGAGACTAATTGATCACTAATAAGATATATATATATTAAAGCCCATATTCCATTTATAGTTTATTTTATTCTGATATATTACATACAAAATATGTAATATGTCAGTCTAATTTTTAAATCCACACTCAAAGCTCTGCATACATTTTAGAAATAAGAAATTACATTTTAAAATTACACATTACATTTTAAAAGTAAGAAATATAACTTTGTACTGAACAAATTTTTGTAGACAGAAAATATTTTGTCTAATTATTTAGTTCTATTAAAATAGAAAGGAATATAGAAGTTGTCTCTTTAATGATTTAGGTTGTAAAGAAACAATGTTTCATTGAATAATAAACCAATGATTTGTGTCTCACCAAAAGACAATCTGTCCTGAGAAAAACGATTATTCTTATATATTTGAAGCGTACGAAGAACCTGCTCCTCCATATTTCGGATTAACGTACAGCGTGGAACCTGTATGAGTTATTTTTCACTCTGCTCTTTGGACAAATATCCTTATTTTAATGTAACTATATGTGAATATAATTTGCTGCCATAATAAAAAGAGTTTTGCAAAACTTCACTAATATCAAATGATTCATGTCTCAGCCATCCACTCTATCTACACTACATGAATATATTGCATTACTTCATTCCCTGATATATAAATTGATTTTCTTCTATACTTGGAGGGAAATTTGTAAAACATTTTCAGGTTTAATTATTATTATTTTAATCTAGAAAATATATTAATTGGTACAAATGGGCTTCTAATTTTAATGGTAGAAAAAATTTGAAAAATTTGGCCTTCAACAAAAAAATTTTGTAACACATACTTTTCAAGATCAACCGTGGATAGAGCTTAGATAATGATTTCGTTGGATTCAGCTGTAAATTCTGAAGGAGAGGGAGTTTTAAAGCTGAAAGGATTCACTAAGGATTTCCACATTAGGTTATCTTCACTATTTTCGTTTCAATAATTTGAATATTTCTGGAAATATATTAATTAGTACAAATGGGCTTCTAATTTTAATGGTAGAAAAATTTGAAAAATTTGGCCTTCAACAAAAAAATTTGTAACACATACTTTTCAAGATCAACCGTGGATAGAGTTTAGATAATGATTTCGTTGGATTCAGCTGTAAATTCTGAAGGAGAAGGAGTTTTAAAGCTGGAAGGATTCACTAAGGATTTCCACATTAGGTTCTCTTCACTATTTTCGTTTCAATAATTTGAATATTTCTGGAAACATATATTGTTCAATATTAGCTAGCAATAGTACAGTTTGGATTGCAACTGATGTGGATTCAAAATGAACATCTGAAGTAAGACTGTGGGGTGGTTTATGAAGAATGTCCTCTTCCGATTAAAAAAAAATCTTCAAACATTTATTTATCATTCTTGTCCAAAACTCGAGATTAGATAATGGCAAATATGCTTTCAACATCAAATTTCAGTTGATGGACTAACTAGCAATTTCATCTATACAAAACATTGTTGTATATTATGTATGTACGAGTATATAAAACAACTCATTATTTTTTATTATGTATATATATATAAAACAACTCATTATTGTATATAATGTTGTATATAAAATTATTTTTGTACATAGTATAAATTAATGATTAAATCGTTTGCGTTTCAATATGAACCATTTTCACTCAGTATTTATAGAAAAAGAGAGACTGACAACTTATTTAGTTGTAGAATTGCACTGTTCCACGTAACAAAAATTTGAGTGTACATAGTTATTCCTCCGGGGATCGAGAAATGCGCAGGGTGATGATCTCAAAATTAATTTCCAATATTTCAGGACAGTAACACTCATATAGCAAATGTTTCAGACAAATTTTTTAAAGTCCGTTACAGTGGTATCAACCTCCCGTATTATCAAACTTGTGGTCATTGTCCGATCGCGTTATTGCACCCAGCTGTTGGGACCGTTAACCACTCATTCTTAAAAATCCCTCCAGCTGTTATCACCTTCCACTATAGAACAGTTTCAATTACTGGCCCTATAAAAAGAATGGGAAACGCAGAATTTTATAGGGGAAGAAACATTGAAACATTGAAACATTGATAATGGCTATATATTATACATTCCGCTGGATAAAAGTGGGTCTAACGGTCTGGGTTGAAGAAAATACTTGTAATTTAAATACTTAAGATTTACAATGAAAATCAATATATTTTATTAGAAATAATCTTCTGTTTGGATAAGTTATTAAAATTGTCTTCATTATTTCTCCCTCATGTATGGTAATGCTCGTGAAGATTTCTCGCATTTCTCTTACAAGTAATTGAAATTCATTATTTTTGTAGGAATCTTTTCAGTTTAATATACATGTACTTATATTCAAGCCAGCCAAAGCCAGGAAAGGTGAAACTGAAAAAGTCAAAGTGGAAAATGTTTTCGCAAATATTCTTTTAACACTGCACGGAACTAAGCTTCAAAAACAGTCATCCTTATTAAAAATGGCCATTCACAGGTTCTGTCCGGTACTTGGTTCTAAAGATATGAAATGTTTTCGGTGTCTGGATTATCACTGGGAGTTTTAGAAGGGTCTGGAGACGCAGTTATGTCCCTTGTTTTGTTCAGCACCGAGCAAGGTATCAATGATGTGGCTTCGTTATGTATGTTCTGTGTATGATACTGTGGGAGCTGGGTCAGTACAAACAGCACCTACTGACTCCACCACCCACAACTTGTGAACTTAATTTCAAAATGCCCAAGAGACATAAATTTAACATGTTTACCATCAAAAATGTATCAGCAATAACACCAGGTTCAAGATTTAAAGGAGTTCCCAGTTTAGGAGAATTAATCCCAAATGAAGTACAGTGAGTAAAGCAAACATAACACAATAAAAACATGGCTCTATTGTCACTCAAATTAATAATCAGTATTTATTTTAAGAATTTCAACAGCATATATATATATATCTATTTATCCTTCAAATTATCTAATTATAGTCAGAGCTTTATTTATGTATTAACAATCTGTATAACTGCTCTGTTCAAAATTTATATATCACATTAATTTCAATTCAATATTCATATGGTTTTCAATACTAATTTAATTAACCAAAAATGCATTTAACATGAGCCATTTAATTTAGAGGTTGGTCCTCGTTATGCCAGTACTGCCTCGGAATCATTGATTCCGGTAAAAGGAAAATTTACCTGATCTCTTAATTTTATTTAATTTGGAGCAACAGATTTGCATCAAGTAATCACGGATTAAAGCTGAGTCGAAAGTTCCAATGGGGAAATGTCGAGGAAGGGAAAACCAAACTTTTTCTCAGGACATCAGTCCAATTTTCACCGGTCCGAATCATTTTTCGAATAAACACGTCAAACAATCCGGGGGTTTGATGACGGATATATACCTGGAATAAAAAGAAAGATTTAGAAAAATATGCACATCAGAATATTTAATAATAGTTTCCAGGCTCCGCTTCTTCAGCTCCAGAAAAGGCAAGCCATTTTGGCTAAAGGCCTTTGTCTCCTTCGACAAACTTTCGATGCGACCTTTCAGTCCAAGAGTTCCAGCACGAAGCGAGCGAAAAATGGGTCCTCTGAGCCCACGCAAGTTCTCTTTCGCAAAAATGCGCCTCTTCCTGATTGGACGGCGCGCTCACATAGCAACTACACATCCAATACGTCACGCTCCACGGCCCGACACTAAGTCTAGACAATCCAACGCTTTCTCGACGAAATGCGCTTTTTAATGTAATTTCAATGGAAACAAGTGTTAGTAAAAACACTGTACTGGCACGAACGGAGAGAAGGATGTTTCTCTCGCAGAAAAATACAAAAAGGCTCATGGCGCAGAATTGCGACATGACAGCTCTCCCCTTCCGGGAGGCAAAAATTTTCAGAACACAGTGAGGAAAATTTTTCTCTCACTCAAAAACACAAAAACACAAAATTTACAAGGAGTTTTAGGAACCTGTAAGTGTAAAATAATTTAAACCAAAATTTTGGGCGAGAAAACGTGGGCCCCAACGTTTCTCAAGACAACGCCACTGTAGATCCGAATGACTGGCCAAGCCATTCATCACCACAGGAAAAGACCAAAAGAAAACCGAAAGGATGACAAGGCGTCACCACATCTTAAAGGAACCTTTACAAAAATTTTCATAAAATTACACTAAAATCAGAAAAAAAATTTGTCAAGGCAATTTGCCTGACAACACACTATCTCAATCACCCACATTGAGATCAACCAGGTGATATGAAAAATAAAATATGATATGATATGAATTTACAAACTTAACAATATAAACAATTCAAAATTCAAATAATTTCAAACAACTTCAAACAACTGTCACTTTCAAACACTAGTGACACACACACTTTTCTTTTAATTTTCATCAAGGTCTAAATATTTTGAAAATTAATTTCTAATTTTAATTTGTCATAATCAGGTAATGAGATTCTTTTACTCATTCAAAAATTTGTCTCACTTTTTGAGAACAAAGTCACTTTCAATATTTACATTTTCCAATTTCAATATTTAATTTCAGAACTTTCATTAAAATCTTAACTTACACATTAAATTACTTTCAAATTCAACATATTAACTTTAAATTACATTTACTTTCAATTTTTCAACATTTCATCATTTATTCAACAAATTTAACATTAACTTTAATTCAATTTATTTTTTATCAATAAAACAATTCAGAATTTTCTCATTCTGACACACTTTTCATAAATTACTTTAAATTATTCATTTATATTTACCTTATTTAATTTATCTTAAAATTTTCATTTACTTTATTTTTAACAACTTTCACTCTGAAATAATTCAACAAGTGACTACTTCCTGTCACAAAAGAAAAATTTACATTTATATACATTTGTCTACTGAGAGAGAGAGAAGAGGAGAAAAATTTCTCCTGAAATTCACGTCAGTTATGTAAAAGAGCAGGAACACATCAAAAGAGCAAACTCGGCGGGGACTAACGAGTTGCCAACAGAAAAGGGAGTGTAGAAAAAAAAAATACTCGCGTGCAGGAAGCAAATGCAGCAGAAACAGGACGCCAGGACACGCCTCAGAAGCACGGATATCATCAAAAATTTTTGGGCAGCTTGCGCTGATCCCAACATCATCATCATCTTCTTCATCATCATCATCCTCATAGCTTCACCAGTTTCCCACCTGGCCAATCACAACCGTCCTAGGTAGGCTCGGAGCAAGTTGTCGTCCAGGACTCCAGTCCTGCCACAAAAGTTCGGACAATTAATTTGCTAAGCTGCATCTTCATCTGTGATCCAATGTGAAAATGTCCATGTTTGCGTCCACCAGCCAGCTTTCAGAAAAAGGGGTTGCAGCATAAAAATATGATGTCTAACTGAAATTTGTGTAGATGTTTGAAAACTGCTGGTCAAAAAAAAAACAACAATGTGAAATGGAATTTCAAGAGAACAGAATTTCAACAACACATCAGCCAAAAATTTCACCTCTCTCAGCAACAAAGTTTCAAAAACATTTTTCAAAAGAGATCATTTACTTTTGATCTTCAAAAAAATTTCATTAAATTTTCAAAAATTTTCAAATTCAAACTTTTCATTTTCCCTTTCAAATTACTTAATTTATTTCAATTACTTAATATTAATTTCACCTTTAATTTCAATTTTATTTTAATAAATCATTTACTTTCCATTATTTATTTATATATTTTTTTTTCTCAATATTCAAAATTTTCCTCCTTTTTACTTAGGGAACAACAAATTTACCAACACCATTTTAATTATTTTCATTAATGAACTTAAACAAATAATCAAACATTCTTTTACATTACAACACATCAATATAATCAAAGTCAATCAAGACAGGACTCTCGAAAAAATTTTAAAGTCCAAGGAGAGTCAGTTAACAAAATTACTAATTAACAAAATTACTTATTATTTAAATTATAATATAAACATTCATAAATTATAGTTCACAAAATCAATTAATTTTACTTATTTACTTTTTACTTAAATGCAAGATTTCCAATAAATTTTAAAATCACAACAATTTTTTCATAAATTCTATTTTAAAAGACAATATTGAAATATAAAACTTAAACAAGTATAAACTTTAACTTAAAATGAAATCTTTTCTTGCAAAATTTAATTTCTGTAAAATTGTGAACTCAACCAAAATTTAATATTGTGAAAATCTTTGACTCCTAAGATTATACGGTGTACGTGTATTTCTGTTTGTCATGTAATACTGATTTTGGTGTGGTGTATAATTATTTCTATAGTTGTTATTGTAAATGATTCTTCCATTTCCTCTATTATCAAAGTTATTTGAATTATTTCTCTGAACATATTGTTGTCTTTGATTTGTACGACAATTTGATCTAGTATGAACAGCATTTTCATTTACCCTTTTATTTGGCAAATTAAATCTTACTCGTTTCACAGTTTTTTTGTTTTGAGATTTATCTCCAGATCTTGCTAAACAAGATTTTAGTTTCACAGAGTCTTTCTCAGCGGTGATCACAGGGGTAAGTTTATTTGTCTTAGAGTTCAATTTTTGACTTTCATGAGTTTGTTTTGAAAACTTCTGCAATTCCTCTCTTCTTGGAGGTAAAAGAGTCAGTCTGTTCACATGAACCAGTTGTTCATTTTTGGGATTCATTACATGTCTGATTAAGAAATTCACTGCAGATGTTTGTTTTATCACTTTAAAAGGACCTTTATTAAAAGAGCTCAGTTTTCTTGACTGGCCTTGAGGTAAAAAGGGAGTGTAAAGATACACTAAATCACCAACTTTAATATTGGGCATCTTCGCTTTCTTATGCTGTTGTAAAATTTGTGAATTTTCAGCTTTTTCTAAGTTACTTTTTACTACATCATATGTTCTTTTAAGTCGGAATCTCATGTCTTCTCCATAATCATATGTTGATTCATATGTCGGAGGTTTAAATCCAGTGATCAAAGTATTTGGAACTGTTAAATCTCTACCATAGAGTAAATAAGCAGGCGATTCACCCGTAGAAGCATGTATGGCATTTCTATGTGCTAATAAAGCAAAATGTATCAGATTGTCCCAATTATCTTTATCGTTATATGCAATATTTTTCAAGGATCTGATCAAAGTACCATTTAATCTTTCAACACAACCGTCTACAGATGGCATGTAGGCAGTAGTAGTATTCTTTATTATTCCTAATTTCTTATAAAAGCATCTTGCTGTTCTAGAAACAAAATTCGTCCCTTGATCCGAGACGATGAATTTAGGTATACCATGCTGAGCCATGTAGTGCTCTAAGCAACTTAAAATGTCTTCAGTTTTTATTGAAGCCAAGGGATATGCTTCAGGCCATCTTGTAAAATAGTCAGTTATGACCAATATGAATTTATTTCCAGATCTTGATATAGGTAATGGTCCGACACAATCCATGGCGATACGCTCAAATGGATATGTGGACTTCGAAAATCTTTGAATGGGTGCTTTGTTATTTCTAAAGCCACGATTTACCACACAAATTTCGCATGATGCAACATAATTGTGGGTTTGGGAATACATTCCCTGCCAAAAATATTTTCTACTTACAGAAGCTAAAGTTCTTCTAAATCCACAATGAGCATAAGTGGGACAGTCATGATGTAACCATAAAATTTCAGACACAAGTTCCTGCGGAACAACAACTCTTTCTTGTTCTTGATGTCTACGCTTTGGGTGTTTGTGAGTACACCACAGGATATCATCTTTTCTAAAAAATACCAAAGTTTGTGGGTAAGGTTTTATGTTTTTATCTAAGAGATCTATAATTTTATTGCACCTTGGATCAGATTTCTGAGCATTCTTAATTCTTATGAGCAAGGTAGGACAAGTAAATGTTTGTTCCAATTGACCAATTTGTATGTTATTTTCATTTTGCATTTCACTTTCATTATTATTAACAGCACAAATTTCATTTTCTTCATTTGTATTTGCTGGATTCAAATTGATTTCTGATTCTCTTCTATTGCTACTATTAGTATTGTTTACATTATTAGAACTTTGAGAATTTTGATTTACACTTGGAAAATTTTGATTAACATTTTGATTTATAACTTTATATTGTGACACGAATCTTTGTGGAATATTGTTAATAGTATTTGTACATTCATCTACATTTCTTGACATATAATCAGCAACAACATTTGCTTTTCCTGGTTTATGTACTATTTGATAATCAAATTGTGATAAGGATGCAATCCATCTAGCCAATCTAGATGTAGGATCTTTTAATTTAAATACGAATGTTAGTGACTTCTGGTCACAAAAAATTGTGAAAGGTTTTCCAATTAAATAATGTTTATAATAGTTAGTAGCCCAAACAACAGCTAATGCTTCTCTTTCGACAACACTGTATTTACATTCTGCTTCGCTAAGCTTTCTGCTTGCGTAAGATATTGGATGCAAAATTTTATTCTCATCTTCTTGAGACAAATAGCTACCTAAAGAGTGATTTGATGCGTCTGTATGCAAAATAAATGGTTTTCTAAAATCTGGAAGGGTCAAAATTGGTTTTGACAAAAGTTTTCCTTTTAAAATTTCAAAAGATTTTTGAGCTTCATTAGTCCAAATAAATTTCTTTTTGCTTTCATTATTCTTAGTTTTCAGTAATTCTGTTAATGGCAAGGTCAGTTCTGCATAGTCTTTTATGAATTTTCTGTAGAATCCGGTGAGTCCAAGAAATTGTCTCACATTCTTAATTGATTTAGGAATTTTGAATTTCTCTACAACTTCCAAATTATGAGTATCAGGTTGTACTTTTCCATTTAATACCAAAAATCCAAGATACTTAATTGTTTTTCTGAAAAAATGGCATTTACTTGGTTTCAATTTAAGACCATGTTTACTTAATCTTACAAAAATCTCTTCTAGTTTTTTCAAATGTTCTTCGAATGTTCTTGAGGCAACTATTATGTCATCTATATAAATTCCAGATATGCCAGCCAGCACCAGAGACATCAGTCTCTGAAAGGATGCAGGCGCATTCTTAAGACCAAATGGTGTTCTGGTCCATTCAAAGTGGCCATCAGGTGTTGAAAAAGAAGTCTTCGGATAATCATCAGGATGTAAACACAATTGGTAAAATCCACTGGTTAGGTCCAGGGTAGAAAAATACAAGGCTCCAGACAAGTTATCGATTAATTCCGATATGTTGGGTATAGGAAAATTCTCAACAATAGTGATCTTATTGAGCTTACGAAAATCGGCTACCAAACGGTAACTTCCATCAGGTTTCTTCACAAAAAGCACTGGAGTATTGTAAGGTGATGTACTGCGCTGAATGATTTTTGCATCAAGGAGTTCGTTTACCTGGCGTGAAAGTTCTTTCTGTAAATTGTGTGGAATGCGGTATGGCTTCTGTCTAACAGGTATGTTAGATTCAAGATTAATTTCGTGCAAAATAGTGTCACATCCAGACAATTCTTTCATATTTTTAGCAAAAACATGTTTATATTTACTTAGTAATTTTAAAAGCAAAGATTTTTGTGCATAGTTCATATGTTTCAAATCAAAATCTCCTCCCCATGCATCAAATGTTTCATTTTCTTCAATACAGTTTTCAATGTCAACTCTATTATTTATGTCAATTTCAGATTCATGGATGTTTTCGAAAGTTCCCAATTTCATTCCTTTGTTAATGTAAACAATTTTTTCAGATGGGTTTGCAACTTTAGCATACAAAAAGTCATTTTCAGGAATTTTGTGGATACTTCTGGCTACAAAAA
This sequence comes from Amaurobius ferox, assembly GCA_951213105.1. Taxonomy (NCBI): domain Eukaryota; kingdom Metazoa; phylum Arthropoda; class Arachnida; order Araneae; family Amaurobiidae; genus Amaurobius; species Amaurobius ferox. The sequence continues at coordinate 60,640,928 of OX578140.1, forward strand.
TTTTGTTTGCAGAAAATTCTTTATTATTGATAGGTTCAAGCAAAATTGTCGTGTCTTTTTCAATTTTGTAATTTCTTTTTAATTTAATAAAAGTTTCCGAAAATGGTTTTAGAACACATTTGTTGAAAGCTTTGGCAATCCCTATTGCCTGATTTTGTTGTGAACTTCCTTCATCATGTTTATCACAATCTGTCTGAGATATTTCATTGTTACTGGTATTGTCTTTTGTCAAAAATCTGTCTGTATATACATTGTCATTCATCTGTCTTTCATATAAATCATTTTCACATTCATAATTTGACCTTTCATTTCCATTTGCATCAAAATCTCTAAAATCAACATCTCTAAATTCATTGTGAAAATTGTTTTGTTCAAATAAATATCCATTATTACATCTATTTTCATAATTTCTTGAAAAATTTGTGTCTTTGGATCTATAATCTACATCATTTGTAAAATTGTAATTTCTTCTGTCACATTTATAATTTATAGCATTGCACTCAGATATTTCAGGTTGAACATCTTTGTGTCCAAAGGCAATGGTCACTTTACTTTTATGCAGAAAAGTACTTCCTAAAATCATGTTGTATTCGTTAGGTGCAGGTATGTTTAAAATGCAACATTCAATCACAACATTGTCTTTTCCAACGGACAAGAGAAAAGAAGCACTCTCATCAGCCCAAACCTCCTGATCTCCAATTCCCTTCACAATAAAGGATGTATTTTTTAATTTCACTTTCCTAGGGTTAACTTTCTGTAAAGCATCTCTATAGATAATATTTATGGAACTTCCAGTATCGATTAATGCATTCAGTTTGACATCTTCAACAAAAACTGAGATGACCGGAAAATTTTTCTGGCAAGGAGCTTTAATTTCCGTCATAAAACTAACTTCAGAATTTGGTTTGTTAAAATTTTGAGATTGAAAATTTTGTCTTCTAAATTGTTTTCTATTACCAAATCTATTATTAGAATATCTGTTATTTCTTCTATATCCAAATTTATTGAAGTTTTGAAATTTATAATTATCAAAGGAATTTCTAAAATTCGAAAAATATCTTCTTTGGACATTTGGATTTCTATATGAACTGTTACGAAAAGGTCTTCTAAAGAATAAGGAATTTTTCCTTGGAGAATAATTTTGATATGGACTTTTAACGTACCACTCTTCTTCCTGTGAGGCAACTGGAATTCTTCTTTGACTGAAATGGTTTCTACTCTCAGATCTTTTGGATGGTGTAGAAGTTCTGAAAGATGTTGATGGTTTATGTTTCTTCTTTACTGGAATATCTTCCCAATCTTCTTCTTCCAATTCATTTTCATTGTATCTGCTTGTAGAGGGCGTATCCATGAAGGAATCTTCAAAACTGGAATTGCTCTTTTCCAGATCTTCTCTTATTTCATTCAGTCTTTTCTTCCTTTTCTCTGAATTTTCACTAAATTTTCTTCTTAATTTCTCAAATTCTTTTTTCTTTAAATTTAATTCATTCTTCAACTCTTCAATTTCCTGTTTAGTGTCTTTTTCGATTCTCACTGTATTTATGTCCTCTGTCATTTCTTCTAGCTCTTCGTTCTGTACTTCTTCTTCCAGAATGGCTATTTCTTTCGCAGCTTCAAATGACTGTGGATTTGCAGATAAGACAGACTTTCGAATGCTAATCTTCAACCCTTTCTTGAATGAGTTGATCAAAATAGCAGTTCTCAAGGAATCTTCATTATCAGACACACCATCTTGCGGAAAAGCAACATATGATTCAGCCTCCATGCGATTTGCATAATCACGAACACTTTCCCCTGTCATTTGCTTGCAATTTACTAGTGCGGCAACGTTCTTGGCAATATTTTCTTTTTTTGTAAAATTGTCCTTGAGTGTATTCACCAATTCTGAAAAATTCGTACTTTGGTTTAGTTTCGGGATGGATTTTATCAGTCTTTCTGCACGACCAGATAACTTCAATTTCAGAACGAAAATTCTGTCTTTATTAGACCACTCGGCATGTTCAGCAACCAGAAGAAATTTCTCCAAAAATTCGTGAAAAGATTCATTTGCATTGCCAGCAAAACTTGGAATGGATCCAAGGAACTGTGATCCAATTCCGACCTTCACTTTATTAGAGTCTCTGACAGCGGAAGCTGATCTGCCAGAATTTGGAGAAAGTCGTGGCGGAGACACCGAAGGCACACGGTTTCGTGAACCAGGTTGTGCAGAGGAGTCACTACTCCTGCTTGCTCTCGTATTTTTAGATTTAGGCATTTTTTTTGCACAAGGTTTTTCACCAAATAGACGAAGCACAGTTTATTGTGGAAAATTGATTAATTCACTTTCACTTTTTCTTAAATCACTTATTTATGTGTAAACAGAGCACCGAAAAACACTACGTGTAACTCTTTTCACTTTTTGTTCATTATCATGAACTTCGAATCACTTTTGCATGTGCACAAAACTTTTGTATTCACTTTTCAAAATAAATGTATGCACTTCATGTATTTACCTTTTAATGTATGTGTATTTGGAAATTTCAATTTACTTATATATCATATATCATATAAAATTTTGTGTATTTATGTATGTCAATTACCTCAAAATATATGTAACACAATTTCAACAAGTAATATGCAAATTAAATCATGCAAATAATACTCTGGTGCATCTGGGCTTATGTGCTTTTGCACTTTTTCTTAATATATGACACATAAACAAAATTTTCATGCCCATTAAACTCAAATATTTTGCACCACAAAATAACTTTTTAAACTTACTTCGACATATTAGTACTGCAATATTTTTTTACACAATAAAAAATTTGCACTCTTTCATAAATTTATACCTCACTCACTGTAATACTCTGGGAAAGGGATACGGCACCAATTTGTGGGAGCTGGGTCAGTACAAACAGCACCTACTGACTCCACCACCCACAACTTGTGAACTTAATTTCAAAATGCCCAAGAGACATAAATTTAACATGTTTACCATCAAAAATGTATCAGCAATAACACCAGGTTCAAGATTTAAAGGAGTTCCCAGTTTAGGAGAATTAATCCCAAATGAAGTACAGTGAGTAAAGCAAACATAACACAATAAAAACATGGCTCTATTGTCACTCAAATTAATAATCAGTATTTATTTTAAGAATTTCAACAGCATATATATATATATCTATTTATCCTTCAAATTATCTAATTATAGTCAGAGCTTTATTTATGTATTAACAATCTGTATAACTGCTCTGTTCAAAATTTATATATCACATTAATTTCAATTCAATATTCATATGGTTTTCAATACTAATTTAATTAACCAAAAATGCATTTAACATGAGCCATTTAATTTAGAGGTTGGTCCTCGTTATGCCAGTACTGCCTCGGAATCATTGATTCCGGTAAAAGGAAAATTTACCTGATCTCTTAATTTTATTTAATTTGGAGCAACAGATTTGCATCAAGTAATCACGGATTAAAGCTGAGTCGAAAGTTCCAATGGGGAAATGTCGAGGAAGGGAAAACCAAACTTTTTCTCAGGACATCAGTCCAATTTTCACCGGTCCGAATCATTTTTCGAATAAACACGTCAAACAATCCGGGGGTTTGATGACGGATATATACCTGGAATAAAAAGAAAGATTTAGAAAAATATGCACATCAGAATATTTAATAATAGTTTCCAGGCTCCGCTTCTTCAGCTCCAGAAAAGGCAAGCCATTTTGGCTAAAGGCCTTTGTCTCCTTCGACAAACTTTCGATGCGACCTTTCAGTCCAAGAGTTCCAGCACGAAGCGAGCGAAAAATGGGTCCTCTGAGCCCACGCAAGTTCTCTTTCGCAAAAATGCGCCTCTTCCTGATTGGACGGCGCGCTCACATAGCAACTACACATCCAATACGTCACGCTCCACGGCCCGACACTAAGTCTAGACAATCCAACGCTTTCTCGACGAAATGCGCTTTTTAATGTAATTTCAATGGAAACAAGTGTTAGTAAAAACACTGTACTGGCACGAACGGAGAGAAGGATGTTTCTCTCGCAGAAAAATACAAAAAGGCTCATGGCGCAGAATTGCGACATGACAATACTATTAGTGTTAAAAAGTCACCTTTCTTAGTATCCGGGGTCTAGATGTTTTGTAAAGTCTTTATATTTAGTGTTCCTCATTTTCACCACCAACGATGGAAAAATAAAAATTCTTAGTAGTTTTCTAGTTTACTGTGGAGGCATCTAGAGGATCTGAAAAGAAAAAAATAATTTGGGTAATTATTATATATACATAATCATCAGTCATTTATTTTCCATCATTAATCAAGAAACGTGAATCTTTAGAGGAAAATATGTAACTCTGTGGTTATAATATTTGTAAATACAGTTAATAGAGTTTTGTATGACTCAAGATGAAGCGAGGGGTATTTTAAAATGCTTAAAAATATTTCTTCTGTGAATTGAAAAAAAAATGTCTTCTGTGAATTGAAAAAAACAAATTCTGTAAATCATAAACTCACTTCACATTATCTGTAATTTATAGATTTATTGTATAAATATGATAACTATTAGCTCACTTTGGTTCAGTAAATTCTGTAAAAATGAAACCCTTGAATTTTTCCGTCAATCTATGGATTTTGATAAGTTTACAGAACTCGTCATAGGCAGTAAATTTGACAACATTTCGTCAAATGTATTGCAAAGATCAGCAAATTTGTCACTAAAATCATGAGATCCTGACCTGCAAATTATAACAATGGTTTCCTGTTATTTATTCGGGACAATATGGCTGCACCTCATTTTTATCATCGTCCCATTTTGATCATGATTTCCTTAACACCCAGTGCCCCAAGAATTTGCACATCAAAAATCGTTGGAAAATATATGCACCAGTAAAGTTACGCATTATGCGCAATAATTGTTCGGCGGCGTTCAACTAAGAATTCAGTCTGTAAGGCATTAACACATATCATATAACTGCAAATGAAGATCCAGAACGGAATATCATATAACTACAAAATGAAGAATCAGAAGAGTTACTAATAAAAATATATATCAATAAAGGATGGATAGATAGATTTGAATCTTGAGAGAACTATGCTGTATTTGAAACAGGTTGTACATTCTGTTTCCTCAACATTTGTATCAAATTGAAACTTACGATCAGTATATTTTTCTCATTTTTCTAAGTCTCGTTCTCTTTAACATAACTCGATGCGATTAGAAATCGCTGCCATTAATAGTAGGGCTCTGTAAAACATTCAATTTTGCTGTTAGCCAGGTTATGTTACATGGACACACCATCAAATAACTCAGAAGGTTTTCGAACCACTGAACCTTGGCCCTTCCTATTTAAATTGACTCTCATTAACAGAAAGTCATGGCCATAAATTGTAAGATTTTAGAAAATATCCCACTTCGGTGCTATTCAAATCTCCGACATCAACTACATCTACTTTAGATCGTTATATTGATTAGGCGCCTTTGTAAAGAACTCATATCTGAGCTGATCATTGAAAAAATAATTTATGACTGTTAAGTGGATACATAGTTCTTTGATATACTCAGTAATATTCTTTTAAACTTGGAGTGCAACCTGCAAAGCATTTTTTTGGTTTAATGAATTTTTTATTAAGTAAATATTAAATTAGTATACATGAGATTCTACTTTTCATTTCGAATAAAAAAAAATGAAAAATATTAATATTGACTGTTTTACCAATAGTTTTTAAGTGAAACTAAAACAATTAAATTTAAATATGCTTTAACAAGTTCTTTCAAACAATTTTCCTTGTTCGATATGAATAACAGTGGACAATATTTATGCAATAATCTAATTATTCCACTTAATGTGTCTAACAATTTTAGCAAACAGAACTAAATATAGATTTTTACCAACAATGCTAATGTCAAAATATTTCATATTTGCTTGAAAATATTATTTTTCCAGAGTGGGTAGGATTTTAAATACTTTAATATTTAGACAGATAGCCATCGGATACAAGAAGTTCGTAATATTTAACTGAAATACCACAAACTAATTTATTTTAGGCTGATTCTTTTCAACGGAATTTGGCTTTTGTGCCTATGAGTTCATTTTTTGCTGTAATAAAACAAATGTGAGATTTTAGAGTAAAATTAATTGGACCGTTTTCGAATAATTTTAATATTTTACATATTGCCAACTAATTTATTCCCCCAAATGAAAAGTTTTTGAACGGAGACATTGTCAAAAGGCTCCGTCAAGAGAAAATGTTTCAGAATACATATCCTTCACATTCCATCTTCAGCGACATCGCCTCGTTGAACAAGATAACGTCCTAATGATACACATTTCCACTTCCTTTTATTCTATAGAACGAATATTTGAGAGTGTCCAACCCATCGTTAATGCCTCTATTAATATGGCAGGAAGTTACTTTTTGAAAATTCAGTTACAGTACAAGATTTTAAATCCAAACTTTTTTGTTGATGGGAAAATCACACAAAATATTTTGTTGCATAAGAATCTGTATATTGTGACGCCTTACGTATGACTAGCTAAATTAGTATTTTTCAAATTTAATCGTTTTTATAATTTCTACTGTTCATCTCGTTATTTGATTTCTGTAATATAGTTTGTGAAAGAAATGTTAACGGATAAAATTATCTAATGTAATTTATATTCATGTCAAATATTGAAAGACAATTAAATATGTTAACTGATGTATAAGCGCGTATGTGTCTGAAGTATTTCACTAATTGAATGAATGTATGTAATATTATTTTAAATATGGATACAATAGTAATTCGACAAATTTGTTGTCGTCAAAGAGGACTGTAAGAGACATATATTTATGTTGTATAAAACTTCAGAATAGTGCGTTGATTCCACAGTTTAAATGTAGAATAACATTTTACTGCTTGTTAAATCGTCTTTAAAGTAATTTGTTGCCTTAGAAGTGAATGGATGTATTGGAAGTAATATATTAAAACTATGAAGTACTTTTAAATTGAAGACAATCCAAATAACTGTATCTACACAATCTATGTACATACTGAGTTGCCCATGCCCTTAAGAAACTTCCATTTGTTCTTTATTTATATTTCGTCATTTTAGCCTTAAAGAATTCACCTTTTCTTATTATTACAATACATTGCTCCATTTGAGTTAAAAGAATTGCATTTCTTGTAAAGTACAAAATATTGATCCTCTGGTATTATAAGATCTGATGTACTGCAAACTGAATCTTTGAAATCTTGATCATAATGCATGTAAATAATACCAGCTGTTCTAGAAACATCAGTGTTTTTTAAACGCATTTAATGATTCAGAATATTCATTTTTTAAAAGAAGTTTATCTTATATTTCACTTTTGTTTGGCTATATATCTTAAATACATTTTTGATTTATCGTAATCTGATTACCATAATAGTATATTTTTAATGCATGCCTCATGTTGCTAAAATTTATGAGTATACATTATTAAATCTCTAAAATTTATTTACTTAAATATCACTGCTTGCAGAAGTCAATCAATATAGCTGTAGGTTAACATGGAATTCAAAGAATGTGCTTTTAAAATATAAATATATTCATCAAATTATATTCATCATATGTCTTACATTGTATATTCTATAAGAAGTGAATGAAGTTGAATAACTCGATAGCTGCATTATCTACATATAACTAATGATTGCAGAAATGGGGCAAAGTAGTTCAGAGACATTTCATGCTACCAAGGCAAATGTTAATTCTTAATAATGTATTGTTGCTAACGCGCAATATTTTCTCATTGACGCCTCCTTTTTCGCCTATCTCGAAGGCCATGCGACGAAAATACAGTCCATGACGTTAGAAAGGCGTCCTGAACTGTGCGGACCATGACGTCAAGATGGGTGACGTTCTATGGACCATGACGTTAGGATAACGTGAGCCTAGGGTTTTCAGAATTGACGACAGGTTTGCCAATTTGATGACATTTAGAGAGTTTCGGAATGTTCCAAAAACTTCTAGAAAGAATGATTGTTCATTGCGATAAAGATTACCTAAAGCTTCTATGGAGTGAATAAATGGCAGTCATCACTGAATTGGAGCTCAGTTGACCAGTTGACAATATACGAGTTACAGTGAACTGCGCCTTTTGTCAACATTTTGAGAATAGCAGCAGTTTTATTCTGTGAAATTTAGTTTCGTCAGTATTTTGATAATATTATTGCCTATTCTGTGAAATTGGTGGAGCATTTAAGTGCTGTTTGATTGTATATTTTTACTGCTTATTTTGTGATTGTGAATAAAAATAAGTTATCCAGAACTTAGACTTATTATTGTATACTGTGTATGTACCCATGATTCTAGAGGATACGTTTGTAACAGTATCCAAAATTCCACAACAGAGATTTTTTTAGAAAATTCGCACGTTAAGCTCCCTATCCTTGCCAACTTTTCATTTATATGGCAGAATGTATACCTTTATATATTTTGTTTTATGATTAAGTATTTTGATAATTAGATTTTATGGTTGTAGTCTAATTTGCAAAATTTTGAAATTCATCCCGTTATTTAAGTGGTCAAATTCTGTTCGGGTGATATTTGAAAAATTGCCGGTAATTACATCTATGTATGTAAGCAGTTAAAATAATGTGTAAAGCAGCTAAAATCGTTTTGAAAACTTGCCCCTTCAAAATTTTCATTCACCTTCCCTGCCCGTACATGTCTCAAAAGAAACACTGATTGCTTGCTGCATAAATTATTAGTAATTTCAGAAAATTCCGATTTGCTGTAAAAGATCCGTAATTTAAACATTTTTCGAATTTGCAACGATAGTGCTTAAATTGGTATCATTTACGTGACTAAACTCGCTGATTCTTTTAAAAACTGCTTCAATTTTTATGAGGCATAAATTTGTTAAAATACATTTACATATTCTTATTTTATGCAACATTCTAATAAAATTAAACTTTTTCAATTCTATATATTACTATGAATTCTGAAGAAAAATTTAAACAACATTTCTTTTTGATTATTAGAGAGTGTAAAAAATATTTTTAATTGGGAATTTTTCAAATGAAAATCCTTTATAATAATTTAGATCTAATTCTTTATAAAATAATAATGTCTAATAATAATAAATTTGTAAAATACATATGTCTAATATAATTAATGTCTAATTCTTTTTAAAATACCCTCCCTCACCTTAACGGAGATTGAACTTTACTGCCATTTTTATATCATTTGGAACATTCTTTCTCCAAGGGGTGGAGAAATAAGATTGAATCCAGTTGATACCTTATTCATCTTTTATATACTGTTTTCAAACTGAATATTCTTGTTTAAAACCCGTAATGTATATGGTAGTTAGCAAAAGTTTTAATTAAAAGCTTGATCATTATCTTTAAAATTATACAATTAATATCAAGTATACCTAATAACTTCCAACATAAAATTAGAAACAAATATTATACGGAATATGCTATTAAAAAGAGCGCAATTAGTTTCATGTTTTCAGCGCTGCAACATAAATAATAAGCAGGACAAATTAATGTGCTTATCCTGCGATTTAAAATATGCAAAATATTTCCTTTACCATTAGCTCCACTTCCACAATCGTTTCACTGATGTTCTTACTTTAAATCATTAAGGAAGGAACTTTTTAGGAGAAAAGAAAGAATGTCATGTAAGAAGCTTATATTTAGCCTCAGCTCTTAATAAGCGCTCATTCATAGTAAACCGTACTTCACTAATCATATTTTAAGATTACACTATCTACGCAATTCGTTAAATGATGGTGGAAAATAAATATAAATTATTATCCAAAAATAAGTATAACATATGAAAGTTTATGTCATAAAATTATCAATATCATCATTTAAATTTCTTTTATTACTAGGATAACAAATAAATTCAAAATGAGATCTTAATGTGGAAAAGTGAATATTCTTCGAAAACTCGCAAGTGTGTTATTTTATTTCTATTCTGGTACAGAAAATCGTTGAAAGTTTTATTTATGGATTTTATTTAAACCGTTTCGAGAGTATTCCAAGGGTTTAATATGAATTTTATCAGTAAAATGACAGTAAAATAGATTGATGTGAGAAATAATTGTAATAATGCTATTATTAAAATGTTCCTCGCTTAGTTATTTTATATATTGCTACAAATATCTTAAACGTCTTCATATACCTTCTGTTTTTGGCTATAGTTGAGCATTTGAATAATGTTTTATTGCAGCTGACAGCGTTCTGTTATCTTGTAAGATAGTTTAGCAAGATATTTGCTATATATTTGTCCTGTTTACACTTATTGGTGCTTCAAATGTTTTCAATAAAAGCCTTATTTACTCAGAAACTTATTTTTATATCCTGAAAATTCTCCCATAATTTCTGGTTATACATCGTAGCAATATCTTTAGGAAGCACGGATTTTCTGGCATTCTTACTTTCTTTTTTGTTATTTTATCGTTCATCGATCGTGTCTCATAATTTGTTTATTTCTTTTCGACTCAGACCGTCCGGTGGTATCTGTTTAGACGGCCTAGTCAGTGCCACTCAATTTAGACCTAAAAGCCAGTTGAGGAAACATCCACGGGAACCATACCATCCTTTCTATGCCATCAAACTCTCGGAAGGACATTTGGAAGCACAGTTTCAACGTGCTGGTACTTTGAGTAAGCACGAGGATAGTTTGAGCACATCAAGTATTCGAGCTCGTGTCCTACTAATGCAATCCCCGTGCTTTAACCACTGAAATATTCCCTCTACTGTTAATTCCTCCTGGATTATTTATCTCTCATACTTTCTCTCGCCATTGTTAACATACTATTTCTGGTACAGTCACGCTTTTTGCTCGTGAATCAGTTGTTGATATTTCTCTCACGTGTAAAGTTTGAAATTCTTGTATGTCGTGAAGAAGAAAGTTGTTTATTTCGCATGAAACTGGTCCATACTTTTATTTCTGCATTTCATACTTCTTTTAGTAACGTCATTTTAGCTTTATTTTAGCAGTAGTTTGATTTTTACGTAGTCCTATGTTTATTTAAAAAGTCAATTTTTTGTTTAAGAATGCTCCGTTTGCAAAATAATAAATTCGACAACAGTGCTATGAGAACGTGCAGCACTTTTTATATATAGGGGAATATTTTATTAGCCTGAGAATAGGTGTAAAGAAAACCATAGATAAATTTGGCTAAATAAAAAGTGGATACATTTGTTCATCATGAAAAAAATGTTTTAAACATTCATAACTCATTTCTCTGAGTAGAAGTATCACAAAGAAGAGGCTCTGGTAATGATCATTTGCGTTTATAAAAATGCATTTTTCTTAGACAGGTAGGAACATATTTTTAATATGGCTAATGCTTCTTACAGAATTCTTTCACCTGTAAAATATATCTGAACGTATTACGTTATATTATGTATTTAAAAAGAAATGGAAATGTCCCAGAATTGAATATTTTCAACTTTTAACAGCGCCAATATTTTTATAGATATTCCACTCTGTTAATCATATTACAAACCAGAAATTTATGAAAAAGCGTATTAGATTTACGCTATGGTTATAAATGATGTTTCAAGTTCAGGTTTGACAGAACTATCAAATATTTTTATTCTTATTTGTGTACATTTTAAGTACAGCCATACTAGTTTTTGGTGAAACCGGAAAGAGCATCAGTAGAACCAGAAAATGCATACCCTCCTTATGGGAATCGATGCTGGATCTATATCAGTCATCATCTAAGCTCCATCGCCAAGCCTGCGAAATAAATATTTCAAGGAAAATTTATGAGCCAGAAGTGAAATTACGGAAGTGAAACTCTTTGGTAAAACTCCCTATATACTTCCATATGTAATACTGAATGTATTTATTTCAGTCATCAGTTAAGCTCTATTTATAACCAATATTGAGAAATAGATGCTTCATAGAAATTATTTTGAACTAACAGTTAACGGAAGATACATGTATTCTTCTTCTTAGACCCAAACCGTCCGACCTACCAGAAAGGTATAAGGTATCTATTTGGAGGGCCCGGAAGTGCCACCCAATTTAGACCGGAACCTAGTGGGGGAGGCATCTACAGGGACCGCACCCTACTTATCAAACCACGAACCTCTCGGAAGGACTTACGGACCCACATGTTTAACGGGATCGTACTCTGCGTGAACACGGCGGCAATTTTGGCAGTGAGAGAAGAAAACTTGGGCCATCCGAGTGAAATTCCCGTTCGCTAAACACTGGGCTGTCGCGTCCCGATACATAACGAAAGTGCAAATTCTTAGTCCCTTTACACCCTCCTGAATTTTAATGCTGCTTAAATAAACAATTCATCTAATCTATATCTATAGCCAATAAACCGGAAGTGGAATGAAAATTGAAAGATAATTTTTTAGTGAAAAATCGTACCTCTTCCAAAATATAATATTCAATATATATCAGTTATCATCGAAAATCTATCTCGAGCCAGTCTTGTGAAATGGTTATTTCAAATAAAAAAATCTGATGTGGGCAACACATGACTTTTCTTATATAATGTAATGAATTTACTACTTTTACAGTAAAAAAGTAGGTTTTCTTATAGTAGATACTAATATTCTTTCCAAGATATTGAATTTTCGACAATTAGTCGTCATTTTCATTGATTTAGCATTATTATTATCCATTTGGCAAGGTTTTCATTAATTTGGCAACATTTCAAAAACTCGCCAAGTTGGCGACATTCCGCCAAATTTGTCGCCAAAATCTCGGCAAGCGTTATGCACTAAGAAAAAAGTTATTCTTACAGCAGATAAATGACTATTGGCGTTCAAATACAAAAGTATTATTCAAAGTATATTTTTTCATGAATGGAACGAGCTAGATCCACGAGAATGATGTCACTCAATTTATCGCATGGTATTACATATGAAAAGTGAACATGTTTCTCAATAGGAATTTTTTTTTATGTGACTTTTTCATAATTTTTTTGAAAAATGTACAATATCTCGAGAACGGTTCATGTTAGCATTCTAAAATTCACGCCAATCGTTTTCTAATGAAAAATTACATAAGAAATGTCTATTTGCGTAACTTTATTAGCGGTTTTGATTTTTTGACGATTTTTTCAAAATTTCATTCGAAAATTTAGGGGGGTTCTGAACATTCGATTACGTATAAAAACAATAGGCTTCCAGTGTTTACGGATTGTGATTTTTGTACCAAATTTGGTTCGAATCGGTCCCTTCGTTCGTCAGTTATCGTCTCCACAGTCTCACTGACACACACACACACACATACTTTCACACACACACACACACACACACACACACACACACACAGACATCACTTCAAAGATGTTTGATTCGTGATCAGGGATGCTTGAAACGTGCTCTCCCGTCGAAAACTCGAATTCGAATTTTTGACCCCGTCACAATACTTTCCTTAGACATTAGGTATATAAGGAAAGTAATAATAATTTTATACGGGAAATGAAAAAATAACTTAAGTAAAATTCTTAGTCAATCCCTAAACTCCCAGGAATTGGATGCTGAATCCCAAATCAGTCTTCATCTCAATTACATGTATAGAATGTAGCATTAGGTGTTTTAAGATTTTTATCGCAAAAAAGGAAATTTCTACCAATAATTTTGCATTAATCTTTCAATAAATATGCAGATATAAGTTTTTATCGTTAAAACCTTATGAAAAGAAAAACTGTCGTTGAAAACGTTTAAAAAACGTAATTTTAAATTTGACTGTTAAATTCTTCAAATCTTTATCCCTAAATATTTGTTTCAAATACTGCCATACCAAATGCACACCCATTTGTAAAAATTGTTTCAGTAAATTATATTATCTACAATAGTTGAAAAGTATTTATTTAATTTGCACATCAAATTTATAAATTTTAATATTGACAATTTAAACATCATTTGAGATGTTACATTTACCACAATTTACACAATACTTTCCAATGTAAATTTTGATACCTTAAATAATTTTACCTAAGATAATACCTATCCAAAAAACAAATTTTGTATTACATTTTTTGAAAATTGCAAGCTTTCAAAATATGAATGTTGTAATTCTATATTTCGAAAATATATGGACCTTAATTAGCGATTTTTACTATTTTTAACTCAATATATTACTTTATTGGAAATTGCAACTACAAAAGTGATTTTGTAGAACTTCGTATAAATTAAAACAAAATGTTTTCTTAGTCGGAAATAGCAAGAACAGTGATTTGCACTAACTAAAGCAACATGGGAAACTGCCAGTCGAATAGCAAACGTCGCTGAAATAGAAATAAAAAAATTCATGAGGAGAGTATTAGGGTAAAAACGACGAAATATAGAACGGGTAGCCTAATACTATGATCGCACGGCAAAAAAACGATAAAAATATTCAAACTATCAGTTCAGTGAGTAAAACTACGGGCACGATTACCTGCTATATATCAAAAAAGGAAGCTAACTGGTTTTTGATATTACAAAAGTCTTATCAAACAAGTGTAATGTCGATATTCAAATCGAATTACTTTTATGTAAAATATATAAATTTATGTATTATATTTCTTTATATACAGTTCTGTTACAGATTTTAGTTCTGCCTAAAAACCCCCTTTCTGTCGTTTTTATGTGTTCTCGTGGAATATATATTATTCTTAAACCGAAATCAAAATCAATTCTAACATATTATTTAAAATGTGCGAGCGCTTTGAGAGTTATTTCTTCTGTTGGGTTCAAGGTCTTTTGGCAGTCGAAAATGGAAGTGCCAATGTAAATAATTTCATAGTTTCTATACATTTGTGCTGCAGACGATAATGAAGTTTTGCAACTGTTGTTTATAGCAGGTGGCTCTCCAGACATTCTGTCGAGACATGCCGGCGTTTGGCCGTGAGAACCTTTTCTCGGCGGGAAATATCATGAATGTTTTCTATTGGTTGTGACGGACTGGAAGCTCTCGTCCAAGTCCGTGGCTGAAAAGGTATAAAAGCCGTGTGCACCTTTTCTCGCTCTCTTATATGCTCGTCTGCTCTAACGCTCTTACTTCAGTAGGCAGTTCACGATAGCAACGCTCACTCCGAATCTCGGGAGTCTGACCTCCAGGTAGATTCCTAGAGATTCGTGAGCTGAGGAGTGCTGCCTTTCTAACGACCATTTTATGGTACGATCCCGAGGTTAATACCGGGAATGAAATAACGTCGAAACTGCACGTAGAGCGAACCCGATGCTCATTCCGGGACTAATACCTTAACATCATCGAGCTGGCTTGTGGAATGCTCCCGAGGCTCATACCGGGAAGGTAAATCGTATCGTCGCTACCCGAGTAGTTCTAGTGAATGATGCCATCCGTCCAGGCTGGGCCATTCTGGAAAAATCCCTGAATGTGTGTGCCGGCCTTTCGTTCTGAAACACCGATTCATCGCCGTGTGGGTGATTGGCTGATGTTGAGAACTACGACCTTACTTACGACGTCTTGATGACCGGGGTAAGCGACCTTTATTGTTTAACTTCAAGAGAGAGAGAGACATCGTAATGGAAAGTGAAACCATCCATTGTAATCTGTAACTACAATTTAATGCATATCCTAATATTATAATTTCTGTTTTGATTAATTATCAAAAATGCTTTCTTTTAACTCTCAGAGTGCTCATCCCAGTAATTTGACCATACCTATATTTGATATCATTATGACATGTGGTTTGCCACTCAGTATTGCATTATGTGGAAGTATGGAGGCTTTAAAGCCAGTAGCGCTCTGATAAAATCTGCGCATGTGTCCAGTGGTGTGCTGAGAGATTCAGCTGTTGTATCTGAAATACATAGGAATTTAACTTCTTAAATAAATGAAAATTCATTTTTAACTTCAAAATTATGTTTATTTATTTGTGTATTGTAATTCCTTTTGATATTTGTGAAGAAGACGTTCCTTTAGGTAAGGTTTTGATTTTGAATGTTTTCAGGTTATTTAGATTCTTCTGGGCTGTAGGTCATCGCGGAGATTTACTTCTCCCGACAGGAGTGTGTGGACCTGTGTGGGTTATTTTTGCGGCATTTATTTGATCATGGTTTTTGTAGTGGTGCTGGTGCTGGTGTGGCTAAATTCTAAATTAAGAGGTCACGTTTCATCTATATCCCCCGCCATTACACAAGTTGTAAGAAAAAAATCATAAACAGCAACGAAAAATATGTAGAACAGAAAATGAAAGGAATAACTGTATAACAAACGATTTCGAAAGGTATTTAAAAATTTCCAACCGGAAAAGAAATATATCGAAAATAAGGGAGTTTGACAGAGTGAGGAAGAATCAAACACTTTGAAGAGAGTCAAATTCAAAAATTGAACTTGGAGTCCCAAAAATGTTTATTAATTGAATATTTATAAAATCTTCCTGTTTAGAATCATGAATTATGTGTTGTGACGAGATTTCTTAATCTCTCGACACCTGTGTGTCAAAATCATGGAAATCTATATTATATTTTTATATCTATATTTTTATGCATCCTTTAATATATTCAATCCTGTTATTATATCCCTCTCGTCTTATATATATGCAATTTATATTCTACATGTATCTATCAGTTTCAAAGGAATATTCAGCCATTTTAATTCTTTTAACGCGCACTGTGAGAGAGAGAATTATTTTCCGTTATGAGTTCAAGGTCTGCATTCGGATGATGAAAGGCCTAGTAAGATTTCATATGTACATGTTCTTCGGCAGTTGAAATCGTAAGTAATGTAAAGGTTTCGATTGTTCTATGTATATGCAAGCGGTCCAACGTACTGAAAGTCTAGACTGAGTGTCGGGGCAAGCCTGCGGCTGATGGTGAGAACTTATTTCTCGGCATGTATGTTTTCTTGTTTGGTTCTGAGTCCTATGAGTCTCGGAAGGTTATATAAGCTTGGAACGCAAAGGTTCGTCGCGCATTCCCATCCTGAATACTACACGGAGATGTGGTAGTTCAATTTACTTTCGATGCTCGCCCAGAGCTCCGGGATCCGACTCTCACTGCGGAATCCGGGGTTCGCGAGTTGGGAATGTCGCCACCGCCGCCACGGAGAAGAAGAGGTCCGAGGTAGCATTGCCGGACATTGCCGAAAAATTCTCATGCCCGAACATCTGTCCGAGAATTCATCTGATACGCCGACTTAGATCTTCTGCGATGCCTTTTCGTCCCTGCCGGACCGGGAACTGAGATGACCTGTACTGTGAGCAATCAATGACGTAATTCTCTCCTATTCACACTATCCTGTGTACGAAGGTAAGCTCCTTTACATGCATTGGCGGAGCCATTAGACTTTCTCCGAAATTCCTTAAGTTCTAACAGATATCTCCAAGAACGGAGAACTACCATATTTACAGATCCTTGTGTTAACTCCTAGAATCAGCAATTCTAAATAGTATTATTATTTGTGATTATAATTCTCTCCTGTGCTCTGCCCTTGTCTGCCTATTACCATACTTTAGACCATACCTTATTTTATTCAATTGTGGTTCTATATGAAATGTGTGTGCCACGTAACGTATTAAATTCTTGGTATTATATTTATCATTTGGTGGCAAATTGTGTTATAATATCCTGCCGGTGTCCAGTGCGTAGTTATAATTAAAGAATAGGTGTAACTCCATAATATAACTTATTAATTACATATTTAATAAAGATTGGATTAGTTAATTACTGTGTGATCATTGAGTTTGGATATTAGTGATTATTTTCAATATTCTGTGTTTTCTATATCCATGCTTTAGCTGAAGAATCATCCACTCAAGGTAAGGGTTTATTATTATTACGCTTTGTATTTGCGGCAGGTCATCTGTAAGTTTTACTTGCAGACGAGAGAAGTTTCGAACCTGGGTTGTAAAAATTGGAGAAAGTTAGAATTCTCCGGTCGGCCGTGTCAACGGGAAACCGTTATGACAATTGGTGCCTGTGACCTTGCCTCTCGAGTACCTGTCCTTTACGAAATTTTATAAAATGGAGTTTTTAAAATTTAAATTTGCTTGAAATTTAGTTTGCCAAAAATTTGAAATTTTGGTGTTGCACTGGACACTGCGTGTTTTGAATTGGTATGGAATCTTTTAAAATTTATTAAATTCTGGGAGAGCACTTGAAATTATGATATATATATTTTTAAAGGAAATTTTCTGTTATAATATTTGGAAAAGAAAATATTGATTTGTGTATAAAATATCATTTATCGACAAATTTCTTACAAGTAAATAAAGGGTTTGAAAAGAAAATGTATTTACAAAAGTGTGCAGTGGCACGTAGTCGGATTTGAATGCATTGGTGCAAAGTTGCACACTTAAAATATTTAATATCAATATCTGTGACAAATTGTGTGAAGGGTGTTTTGCATTTGAAAAAATGAGTCACTGTTGTCATGTGCAAAAGTGGCACATGACCAGAATTGAAAATACCGTGCAAAAAGTGCACAAATTTAAAGAATTAATATTTATTATAACAATCATGTAAACAGGTGTGACATATTTTGAAAAGTATTTTGGAATTTATAAAAGAAAAATTATTTAGAATTGGTTGATTATTTAAAAATTTGATTATGATTATTTTAAAAGTTGAAATTAACTATTGTGAAAGGTAAAAATAACAGCTTATTTGAAAAATTTTCGTTTTTGAAGTTTTCGGAAATTTCTTTTGGTTTCGGGTTGAAAATTCTTGTTTGATGTAATTAATGTTTGGAGAGGATTCCCGCTGTAATTTATCTTCGACTGCTCTTTGAGCCCTTTCCCAAGAAAAAAAAAAGAAAAGAAAAATTTGGGTTGGCGGAATCTGAATCTCAGGAATGTAGAATAGTTTTAATAGAAATGGAATTTTTTGATCGGAAATGGGAGTTGTTTCCTAGAATTTTGCTCAAAATTTTAGTTGCAAATATTTAAATCTAATTATAAATATTGATATAAATACAAATGCTTAAACATTAAAATACTTGTATGTTAGATTTGAAAATTTTATTTGAAAATGCACCCTGATTAAAAACATAACTGACTTTGACTTGGAAAATTTGAGAATTTAGTACCCGATGTGACAATATATAAATATATGTGAAAATAGGTATAATTTTAAGAAATCTAGAATAATAAGTAACCGAGTTTTGAAAATATAAATTCACGTTTTAAAAAAGTTTTATTATGTTGTGTGGCTAAAAATCACACATTTTGTGAATTCTGTAGAAAACAGATTCGTGTTGGTGGATAGAAAGAAGTGTGAAGTAAAAAAAAATAAAATAAATTGTTTTGATTTCCCAAGAAGTGGAAATATAATAAAAATAAAATAAAATGTTTTGATTTCACCAAAGTTGAAAGTGAATAATTTATAATGTGAGTTAATTGCAAATGAAATGTACCTACCGAGAAGAAGGTAAAAAGTCTTGTGTTTGTGAATATATTAACAAAGTAAGTGAAATATTTGTAAAACATGATTAATATATAGTTGATGATATTATTTCAATGAAAAATGTGAATAATCTATTTGTGTATATTTTAATGACATTGAAAAACTGATATAGAACATTAATATCTCTATGAAAAAAAAATTTCATATAAAATATGAATATAGAATAATATGTGACAAAATTTAAAATGCGGTGTCATTTCATGAAATGAGGGGAAGAGCAGGAAAATTTTGAAAAGGGGTTGATTATACTAAATATTTTGAATTTTGTGGAACTGTTAATACGAAAGATAGAAAATTGAAAATAAGAGGAGTTTTGTTTCCACACTTTATTGAAAATAAATTTGAAATTTTGAAAAAGTGATGTATAAATGGGACCGAGTGCGTATTTTTTCCCTGAGAATGAATGTAAATTATTTTTGAATGCCTCAGGATGACTATATGATTCTCCACTTGAATATATGTTTTCTGTTTCCTTGCCTTGTTTTGTCGCATCCAAACATTTTATTGTAATATCGTGCACTTGACCTTCCTAAGTTTCCTTTCGTGGAATTGCCTCACAAACAATTTTGAGGAAAGCTGATGTGCTTAGGATTGAAATTAACTTTATTTTGTTTGGAATGTACGTTAATATCACATCGAACTAGCGTAATTCGATGGGAAGGCTAATACCTCATCAGTTGCTATTCTCGAGGGTAAATTAATGAGTAGAATGATGTCCTCTTAATCCCCGTTTGCACCCATGCCTACGTTATTTCGGTAGCAATGAAAAAAAAAAAATTCTTGCTCAAAATCTTACTTTCAGATGATTTTTCAACGTTAATAAGTTGTGAAAAATGGTTTGAGGATGGGTTGCTTTTTACTTGGCAAGTGAAAAATTTTAAAAAACGATTGAATATGTTTTATGACAAAGTTGAAATATTGATATTTGAAAACATAAAAGTTAAAAATGTTAATATAAAATTGTGGAGAAAGATGTTGAAATATAGAAACGAAAATATCGAATAATTTCAGAAAAGAATCTGAAAATGACTTATTACGTTTGAGAATGATTTATTTACGTTTGCCATTGAATTATACAAATACTTATTTACGTTATGGCATTGTATTTAATTACAAGTATATTTTGATATTCACCTCGGTATCCCTTCCTCTTTCAAATATTTCCCTTTAGATAAATTGAATGTTTAATAACGATAATTACGAAAAAGAGTTTGAAAAAGCTTGACCTTGATCGTTCTTCCTTTTCATTTGTTTATAAAGTCTAAATCGTGAATCTGCTGCTTCTGTTCCGGATATGCGAGACTGCAATCCGTGATGGCGCGAAGCAATGCTGGCATTTCGTTCTGCTGACACCACACAATTTTTTTTCATGATCGTTTTGCTTCAACTTGTGGTTTTGATGCATGAACATTTATCTTTGATTGTGACTTTTTTTTATGCATAAATGCTTGATTGTGACATGAGAACTTGGATTAAGCCGTGAATATTAATTCTACACCTTTTTGACTGCGAATTGGAAGTTGAGAAATGAAACTTAAATATGAAATAAAAGTGAAATATAGAATTTGAATTTAAGAATTAAAATATGAAATCATTTTGAAATTGAATTTTTTTTTGAAACTTGGAATATTTTTCGTGACTCCTAGTTACTTGCGATACATGAGATTTAAGAAATATAATTGGAGTCTTGATATTGACCTTACATTGTGGATTTCGAATTCGAGTCAGTGAACTCTTTAATTACGAAAATAGAATTGAATCTATAAACCGAATCCACAAGTGTTGTATTTCGAATTAAAATATTCTGAAAATTTATTTACGTACATTCAATTTCATTGTTTACTTGCATATGACGTGGAAATCCTGAAAGAGTCGATGAACTCTAGTTTATTTACGAACGAAATATATAGAATTTAAAAAAAAAAAAAAGAATTGGATTCCACAAGTTAATTTACCTTATAATATTTTTGAAATTTTACTTTACTTATTTACTTCCGAAATCCATTTGTTTTTTTTTGAAAATTTTTATTTGAATTTAAGAATTATATTTTGAAACTTGAAGGTTAGTTACACAAATGGATATATTTGAATTTTCAAATTAATTTCAGGAGTTACTACCTAAAATTTTTGCACTTATTAATTTAATTACGAGTCTTTGAGAATTTGTGCAAATGAAATAAAATGGAATAATAGAATTTATTAAACTCAATTTAAATTTTATCTTTGACATCAGTTGTATTATTACATTGGAAGGCAACATAATCTTAAAGAAATTTATTTGATTTAACGAGAATTTATCAATTTATGAGGTGACACCTACTTATTTACAAATGTTTGAAAATTTTGGTAACATGTTGAAATTTAGTTTGATTTAAAGAACTTGAACTAAATTGTGTGGCATTGGTAAAATTTGATTGGGGAGTGCTGAAAAGTTTCTTCAAAATTTGAATTAATTTTGGTGGCAATGTTTAGTGAGATCTAGCTCCATTAGAAATGGAAAAATAATAATATATGACATATTTAATCACAAAAAAAAGAAGAGACTTCAGAGTCCTGTGTGCCAGTGAGCACTTTGAATTTTGTGCCTGTGCCAAGAGAGCACAAATTTAATTCGCTGCACAATTTATTTACAATAAAACTCGATTTACTACATTGACGCGGTGGTGACAGAAATTATATTGTGGTTTAAATTCTCTGTGACCGTTTCGGTTCTTAAAGTGTGAGTTCAAATGGGTAGTATATGAAGTGTGGAAATTTGACATCCTTTCTTTTGGCCTTAGTCGGAACTTTTGCCCTGCAAGTGTTGAGTGTTGGCCGCACTCTGATCTTGTAGTGTGGTGGTGTGGTTGCAAACACACTACCTTTCTCCAAAATTTCATCAAAATTGCGAATACCAGTGTGCCAGGACATTTGGTTTTTCTGCACTTGTTTCAGGATGTTCAATTTAATTTGTAAGTTCTTCGGTGTTTGTGGAGTAAAAAAAAAAAAGAAAAAAAATCCCTTACTGCCACATTGGTGTTGCATCGTATATATCATTTGTTTACTTTGTGTTTTGTTAAGAATAGAGAATTTCTTAACAAAACTTTTATTACGTATTACTTGCAAAATTAGGAAATGGAAATTTCTTAAGAATATAATTACTGTTCACACACACACACATATATATAGAGATTATATTTACTGAATTACT
The DNA here is from genome assembly GCA_951213105.1 of Amaurobius ferox. Classification (NCBI taxonomy): domain Eukaryota; kingdom Metazoa; phylum Arthropoda; class Arachnida; order Araneae; family Amaurobiidae; genus Amaurobius; species Amaurobius ferox. The sequence continues at coordinate 60,663,462 of OX578140.1, forward strand.
GTATGACATTTTGTCTACATAATTTTATTGGGGGTCACAGACTTTGAGAATTAATATTTGAATAATATCAAGGAATAATTTCGAAACTGATTTCTGTCTCTGTCATCCGGTCATTCTTTATTTTTGTGCCACCTGTTTTTACTTGATATAGTGGAAAAGAGAAAAATGATTTAATTTCAATATTTTAATTCTAAATTGAGTTGAAATTGTTTTCGACCACTGAGTTCCCCTCGTTTCTGCCACAAGGTTAATAAATACTTGGTATAGAATGATGTTTGATGTTTATGTATAAATGAGTAATATTGTTTAAAAGAAACAATTGATTTAAAAAAAAAATAATTTACTATACAAGAATGGAACATATAATGTGATATTTTTGAAATGATATTTTCAAAATATAATAGAAATATTGAATAAAATATGTTGATAATTTTGAAATGATGAAATTATGTGAAATTTGAAAAAGTTAAGAATTGGTGTTGTGTCACTGTTGATATAAAATATTGCTATTATTTGCCTTTTTGTTGTTATCCACATTACAGCTGACTGATTGCTGATGGTCAAGAAGATATTTATTGTTAAATATTGATTAAAAATTGTCGTGTCAAATAGACACTTAATAAGAATTCTGATTTATTGTGAACCACTGGACAAGGTAGGTTGAAAATTATTGTTTTTGGTATGGTCTTTCCTAATTTAAATCTGTATTTATATTATATTAATGTTTAAAGATATGTATTGTAATTGCTGCTGTGTCTACTTAGACAATTTCGGAATTAGGAGCTGCAAGGGAAGGTTATTGTTTACACTTTGATTATTTGAAAAGTTAATGATTTGCAGTGATCATAAAATTTTAATTTACAAGAATTTAAAAATAAATAACACTTGATATACTGAACTGATATTTGCTGCTGACCACATGTTTACATTTTAATATTTAAATAATTTGAATACATAAGGAATATGAAATATTTTATGGATTGAAATTTAATTGATGAAAATTGGAAAATATTTTTATACTTTGAAAATTGATTTGAAGGTTTGATTTGAAAAATTTTATTTATGGAAATTTAAAAATTTATTTAACTGGTTGACTTGAGGAATACTATATACATATTTAAACTAATTTTTGGAATTTATATTTAATTTATAATTGGTAATTCACATATTGTGAACTTCTGTAAAGGGCTTGTAGCTATTAGGGTTTTCGACTGATTTGCAGTCATTTTTAGGTTCCTTTTGGATCTGGTTCTTCGACATGCGCCCATGTGGGATGGTGTTCGTGCCGAGAACTCTGATGTAGTTTTGGCCGACTACATCTCTCAAAATTTTTGCTGAAATTATTTCTTGAAGGGCCTAGGACTTCAAGGACCTAATAACTACTAGCGCCTACATCCTGTGATGAAAAAAAATCCTCCTGTTAGTCAGATTTTTTTGCCTCGAGGAGGGGAGGAGTGTTGTGACGAGATTTCTTAATCTCTCGACACCTGTGTAAAAATATGTCAAAATCATGGAAATCTATATTATATTTTTATATCTATATTTTTATGCATCCTTTAATATATTCAATCCTGTTATTATATCCCTCTCGTCTTATATATATGCAATTTATATTCTACATGTATCTGTCAGTTTCAAAGGAATATTCAGCCATTTTAATTCTTCTATTAAAGCGCACTGTGAGAGAGAGAATTATTTTCCGTTATGAGTTCAAGGTCTGCATTCGGATGATGAAAAGCCTAGTAAGATTTCATATGTACATGTTCTTCGGCAGTTGAAATCGGAAGTAATGTAAAGGTTTCGATTGTTTTATGTATATGCAAGCGGTCCAACGTACTGAAAGTCTAGACTGAGTGTCGGGGCAAGCCTGCGGCTGATGGTGAGAACTTATTTCTCGGCATGTATGTTTTCTTGTTTGGTTCTGGGTCCTATGAGTCTCGGAAGGTTATATAAGCTTGGAACGCAAAGGTTCGTCGCGCATTCCCATCCTGAATACTACACGGAGATGTGGTAGTTCAATTTACTTTCGATGCTCGCCCAGAGCTCCGGGATCCGACTCTCACTGCGGAATCCGGGGTTCGCGAGTTGGGAATGTCGCCACCGCCGCCACGGAGAAGAAGAGGTCCGAGGTAGCATTGCCGGACATTGCCAAAAAATTCTCATGCCCGAACATCTGTCCGAGAATTCATCTGATACGCCGACTTAGATCTTCTGCGATGCCTTTTCGTCCCTGCCGGACCGGGAACTGAGATGACCTGTACTGTGAGCAATCAATGACGTAATTCTCTCCTATTCACACTATCCTGTGTACGAAGGTAAGCTCCTTTACATGCATTGGCGGAGCCATTAGACTTTCTCCGAAATTCCTTAAGTTCTAACAGATATCTCCAAGAACGGAGAACTACCATATTTACAGATCCTTGTGTTAACTCCTAGAATCAGCAATTCTAAATAGTATTATTATTTGTGATTATAATTCTCTCCTGTGCTCTGCCCTTGTCTGCCTATTACCATACTTTAGACCATACCTTATTTTATTCAATTGTGGTTCTATATGAAATGTGTGTGCCACGTAACGTATTAAATTCTTGGTATTATATTTATCATTTGGTGGCAAATTGTGTTATAATATCCTGCCGGTGTCCAGTGCGTAGTTATAATTAAAGAATAGGTGTAACTCCATAATATAACTTATTAATTACATATTTAATAAAGATTGGATTAGTTAATTACTGTGTGATCATTGAGTTTGGATATTAGTGATTATTTTCAATATTCTGTGTTTTCTATATCCATGCTTTAGCTGAAGAATCATCCACTCAAGGTAAGGGTTTATTATTATTACGCTTTGTATTTGCGGCAGGTCATCTGTAAGTTTTACTTGCAGACGAGAGAAGTTTCGAACCTGGGTTGTAAAAATTGGAGAAAGTTAGAATTCTCCGGTCGGCCGTGTCAACGGGAAACCGTTATGACATATGTGTTCCTTAATGCAAAATTTATGTTGACTAATATTTTTTTTGCTTATGTTCTTCGAACAGCATTTCTAAGACGGATTTCCATGGAATATGGTAGGCATACCAGCTATTTAAGACATGAATTATTTCTTTAAGTGAAAGAACAAATATTTTAACCCTTTGGCGTTTACGTTTCATCGCGTAAAATTTATCTCCTGGTGCGAGCAATGTTGTTTTCCATGTAGAAGGAACTTGTTCCCCGTTATCGCTATGGATGAATGTATTTAACATTAAGTAAAACATTAAGTAAATAAATATTCAATATTTTACAGAATATATACAAATGTTCTGACATGTCCTGTAAATACATTATATAATTCAAATTTTCATATTGTGATACTTTTTTAAACAAAGTACAATACACAGAATTACAACGCAGTCTTTACAATAAAATCACGTTTCATTTCTCAATTTCTTTTGCACAAAAGAATATTCACTGTTACTGTCACCAGAATAAAAATATTTAACTGTTAATTTTTTTTTCTGCATGCCAGATGTTGATTTCATTGCGCACTTTCAAATGTAAGGAAAACGTCAAATGACACAGAAATTCTAAAAAAAGAGGAAAAGAAGTAGTAGCAATTAAATAATTATTGATTGCTGTCATTATATAGTGCGAAATGGAACAATAAAAGCTGTAAAATACGTTAAAAGCGTTTGAAACATTTATAAGCAGGATAAAAGTTGATGAACTCTTCTAGTGCGTCACTAACGTACAGCAAAAATTTTCACTGAATGCGCTAGACGCATTCGCAACCGTTAAAGAGTTAATCACGTTTAACGATACATATAAATTTGAAACAAGATATAAAATGTTGGAGACTTTATAACTAACAAATAAATAAAAATGTTGTAACATTAAAACACCATAGATAAACATCATGACGTTGAAAGTGGGAAACTAACTTCGGCCTGTTGAATTTGTGAAATACCTCAACAATAATTGTAGAACCATGACCTATATAAACGGCCAAAAATTTGAGATAGTTTAGCTCACAATTAAGATTCTGAGAATCAGAACACAAATTTAATGCACGGTAATCACGTCAAGTAAGGTAACGTCCTTCTAAATAATTTATTACCCTACCGAACGAGCATCTATTTAATTGCCTGGAAACATTTTAAGTGAATTCCATTATTACGATATTGATGTAAAAGAAATTCTAACTTTGATCAATTCATTTATCGCATAATCGTTGTTTGTTTTAAATGGTGTTTTATTGCATAACGAATCTAAAGGTTTAAATTTGGGAACTCAACTGTTACCTATTTTGTGTGATATCTGTCATAAGGTAAAATTGTCCTTATCAAAATTTACCTGTATAGGACTTACCTATGATGCCGCCACTAAGGGTGGAGCATGTAAGCTCCCGGTTCTCAAGCTCGGACTACGAACACACAAAACATAAAGAAATACACATGCTTAATTGCTCAATTTATTTTAATATTTTACTTAATAGATATCTATTGTATCTGGAGTAACTATGCTATAATTAAATCAATTATTAAAAAGACACATAATACTAACAATATTACATTAATATATATATATATTTACACACATAATAACGTTGACTTAAATTTCTTAAAAACAGTTTCCTTTAAACAATCGATAAAGAATAGTTCTTACAGTTCAATATTACGAACTCGTTCATATGGTCTACTCATACGAACTGGTAGTCTATTAATTTAATAATTGTAAAAGGTGTGCCTTCCGTGCTAATAGTGACAATTGAAAGTTGGTTACCTTTTCTCTTTGTGTTACGTGCATATTCGTGCTATTTCAATGATGTAGGAACACCGTTACACATCTAACTGTACTCGCTACCATTTTGTTGCTCACGTTCTATATACACTTTTCACAAACCCAAGAAAACATGATGCTGACTCGTTCGAAAGTTTTTAAGTCGACTGAAAAACCTCAGGTGCGTCTAGGACGCTGTCGCAAAAATTGCATCTCCTCGAAAGTTCTAGAACATTCTCTCAAACCTTTTTCTTTTCACATTGTAGTGTCGTTGTTGATTCGTTGAAGTGAAGAAGGGGATGCGCTGCTTATTTATGTTTGTATTGCCATTGGCTCCCTCCGCAGCATTTAAATAGCTCATTAGCTAGGTTGGCATCCGCAATTGGAATTGGAAAATGGCTAGGTTGGCATTTGTAATTGGGTGGAAACATGTAATACAAATATTGTGTTACATGATATCCCCCCTTGCAGAGAGAAAATTTCAGCACACGGTAAACATCGCACTGAACACATATGTGTACACATTGCGCCCACTGTGGAAATGTTGCTTTGATCCACTGCACATATATCTGTCACAGAAATGCAGATCACCGCATGTAAGACACACTATATTGTAACATTGACATACATATATCGGTGCATTACAACCGACATGTCACTAAAATGAAGGAACTCACTGTTCGGAAAATACACCATATCGTACTTGGTAACACATATATTGGTGTACATGAAGAAATTATGACTGTTCGGAAGGCACACTATATTGTCACATGGAATTATCACGAGCACGGAAGACATCTTATTGTCACATGTAATTATCATGAGCACGGAAGACACCTTATTGTCACATGGAATTATCATGAGCACGGAAGACACCTTATTGTCACATGGAATTATCATGAGCACGGAAGACACCTTATTGTCACATGGAATTATCATGAGCACGGAAGAATGAGTCACCATCCTGTGACTTAATTTTCAATGTTCCGGTACTTCAATATTTATATTTTCATTATGTTGCTTAGTACAGTCTATTGTACACTTCAAATAAAGACTATCATAATTGTTATTTGCATTTCTATTTACATACAAGTTCACAACATTACATTAAACTATACACAATTCATTACCTTGATTTCTCATTTTCACAGACGTAAATAATTTTTCGACAATTTTTTAGCTGTATATATTTCTTATTTGTTACAATAATTAACATGTTATATATTTTTGTGTGTATCAATCATGGCTAATTTGAACCCCATATTTATCATATTACATCGCGGCATTTAAAATATCAAATATATCATCAATATATATCAATGTACTCATTTTGCTCTTCAAAATATTGTGCATCTCACAATACGCACGAGCATTTCCTCTTCGACTGCCCTTTCGTGTGTAACAACGGGAGGAAGGGAGAAAAGAAAAAAGAAAAAATTCGCTTGACCCGTAGCTTTCCTCTGTTCCTCTCAACGCGTTTCTATGGCAACTGCGAATATGTTGACCCCCACGGCGAGCCTTGAATGAGTGTCTTCATTGTTTGCAGAGCGCAAACTTACGTAAAAGGGATTTTAACTGCCTTTTGCATGTATCGCTAAAGATTAAATCGTTATCGTGCAAGTTTGGCGGTATCCTCTTCTCAAGCGCGGGCTTTTAGACTGTCCGGTGTTGAATGTACGAGCTAACAGTGACGTGGGATTTTCTGGCTGTATCTTTTAAGGAATTTATTTACACTTTTTCTTTCAAGTTCTTTTTTTGTATTCTTACTTATATTTATTCTACTTATCTTGTTAATAATTCTATTTAATTTGATATATATATATTTTTTTTATTATTATTATCTTATGACCTTAACACAGATCTGACTGTTGAATTATAAGTTTGATTTCATGTACTTCTAATTTATTGGATTTATTTATCCCTTGTTGCAACAACGCGTGATATATTATTTTATGTGTAGTATTATGAATATACCATGCTTTTGTTATGTTATTGGTATAACTGACTTTATGTTCCCGTTTCAGCATAACTTTACATATTTATTTATTTAAATATATTCTTTCATATTTAATTTTATCTGTTATTTCTTTTTATTTCCAGTGATACTTAATTAATGTATTAATTTATTAATAATACTCAATCATTTATCATTTACATACAATTTTCTGCATTTTCCTAAATGTATTTTATTTTTATATACCGGCCGGTATTTTTAACTAACTATAATTGCCTGCAATTATAATTTTAAATTTTGATACATTGATTGTATGCTTACAATAGAACTTTTTTTGTATTATTCACGTACTATGCAGGGGAGATTTTCTCCGATGTTTATTTTTAGCCTGGCTATTTATTTTGAAGGTGACTAGCTTTCGCCGTACAATGGCCATATATGGAGCTGTTACGCTGACTGTGACGGCTGGGAAATTAATCCTACTCATTCAAGTTTTATTAATCCATATATGTAATTAACTTTTATTTTGTTTTCCAGATTGCGTGTTTTTGTAAAAGGTCTGTATACACTATTTATGCAATATATATCTATTAATTTACTAATTATTATTTACATCAGCTGTGAGTGTTTATTTTGACTTCACACTTTTATTTATTTATTTATTTATGATTTTGCTTTTATTCTGTCAGCTTTTTATGAGGTATTTAATTAATAATTTTATGATTTTGAATATCATGTACTTGCTTTTACCATGTTCCATGACTTTATTTTGAATTTTATTAATTATGTTATACTATTTTTTCAAGACCCGCACAAGAAAAATGAACGAGAAAAAAAGAAAAAGAAACGATATCGGGAAGAATTCCATCCCACACATCTTTATCATTGGAATGTCTACCTTGATTTAAGCATCTATCATTGGAAGACTTGTATTTTTGATGCCCACTACTGACTGTTACCACCTTTCGTTTTCAAGCAAGACAAATTGCAAGTAAGTGAAATTTAATTATCTGTCTCCTTTTTTTCTTCTAACACCTTAGTTTATTTTATTTTAGAACATTGAGGGGTATTGTATGTATTATTTATCATTTCTACATATTTTTTCTGATATTCATTGCTCTATTCATAAAATGTATCCATACATAAATGTTTATTTATTACCTATATTTTTATTTTATACTCATATTTACAAAATCCTCATATTTACAAAAATTTTATCCTCATATTAATTTTACAAATATGTTATCCTCATATTTATTTTACAAAATATATTATCCTCATATTTATTTTATTTTATAACTGCCCTACGAGTTCGTAGGTCCGAATCTCCCTGCTCTTATCCCCACTTACATAGTATTTGACAAGGTCCATTTTTATAATGTAGACTAATTTTTATTTTGTTTGGAAGGGAAAAAACATTTATTTACTATTTTCTTTCACTTCAAAATTTTCCGAGTCTCCGTTTTTATTTTGTTCTCAAACATTTTAATTTCTTGAAATCATCATTGTATTACATATTATTTATACTTCAGATATCTTTTATTTTTTTTTTTTTTTTTTTTTTTTTTACGTCCACTGAATTATTTACTTTACTTATATTTTCTAAGAATAAATTTATTTATTTTACTTATATTTTCATATAAATTATTTATCTTTTATCATTGTCCGTTCATTTATTTAATATCTACTTGCATAACAGGGACGGGAATCTAGAACTTTTTAATTTTGCTGTACTGCTACTTGATGAAACGCTGATAATTTTAATAAAATGGGCTGGCGCTAATACTTTTACGTTGTACACGTTGATACTTATTGACAACATTACTGCTAACCAGTCAACCCGCTGATAAACTTTCCTACTGTTCTTTTTTTTTTGTTGTTGCTGTTGTTGCAGAAAAATCCATGATTTAAAAATTCCTATCCGCTGGACTTGCCTTCCTCCAGACAATTTTTTTGAAGTTTTATTTAATTTTGCGATTTTGTTGACTACCGTGCATTTTGGATAACTATCATGCCTATCCTCACACTAAGTCTTCACTACTACACACTTTTCCTCAACACTGCAGTTTTCACAATATACCATACATAATATACAATACACAATACATACTAAAATAACCATATACTTTTGCTGCCCTATGTTTTGCACATATTGTGGCACTATGCTATTTGTAACACACTTGTTGTCTATTTACTTATTTATCACTTAATTTTGAAAGTTGCTCTATCTACATAAATTTTCTATTATTATAATTATATTCATTTTCTTTACATTAACCAAAAATATCTATTTGTAGACTACCTTCCAACTTAATTTTTACATTTACTGTAGACTACCAAAATTATTTCAAAATGCTTTCCAATTTAATTTCAAAATATTGTAGGAAACTAATATATTTTATCATACCATCTAATTTACTTTAAAAATCATTATAGACTGCTACACATCTTGTAGAATGCTTTCGAATACTATTTTTTGCGTGTCCTCAGATTATAACGTCTCGGACTCTGATAATTATGATTATTGGCGTTATATTCTTTGTTTACATGCGATTGACTTCTGTCAACAGTTCGCCGTGTTTGTTTATTTTGTAAATACTTTTTACGCGGTTCTGCTTTATATAATTTATTCGCGTGAACAACTATCCATTTTTTATTTGGATCGTACATAGGTGTGATAGCGTAATTATTGTTACGAATCACCTTTACGATGCGAAATGGTCCTTGAAATTTTTTTTGTAATGCTGTGGTGGGTCTTAGGTTTTTTAAGTACACAATTTGTCCTTTTAATAATTTCTGCTGTCTAACTCTTTTAAAAAATTTTTCTTGGCGACTTTGGGCTTGAATTTGTTTTCGTTTTGTATATCTATTAATTTTTTCCGCTAAAGTAAGTGCTTCACTGACGTCATTATCATATTCAGTTTTAGTTAAATTCGGACTGTCATCAGGGTCCGCTATTTCCAGATTATTTTCTCCGGGTAATTTCAAATCTCTGGTAAGAAACAAAATAGCGGGACTGTGGTCTATATTTGCGCTGGGTGTTGCATTATGAAATAATTTTACATATGGCAAGACTTTGTGCCAATTAAATGTTTGGTCAGCCATTGCTGCCAAATAATTTTTTATTCCTAAGTGGCTTCTTTCTAAAATTGCATTTGAGCTAGGTTTGTAAATAGACGTATATTTTATTTTTATACCATGTTGCTCTGCGAATTTTTTAAATTCCTCGCTTTTAAATTGCCTCCATTATCGGTCAGCAGTCACATAGGAACGCCATTTTGTGAAATCCAATTCGTTAGGACCTGTAATACACTCGCAGTTGTAATATTTCTCACGGGTACTGCCTCCAGGAATCTCGAGTAATGGTCTATCATCGTTATGATGTACTCGTGCTGTCCGTTACTTCTCGGTAGCTTCCCTACAATGTCTAATGCCACCGTGTGATTTTGTTGACATGGACGTGGCACATGTTGTAATGGCATAGGTCTTATAGCCTTATTTTTGTAACATAAACATGCATCACATGATGCGCAAAAATTCTTTACATCACTGTATGCTCCTTTCCAGTAATACTTTCTATTCAGAATTTGATAGGTTTTTTCAACTCCAAAATGTGGTGTATGAGCTAACTCAATAACTGCGAATTTTAGACTGTGAGGTATTAGAATTCTGTCCTTTTGCATAGGATTTCTGATATTTCTAGCAGTCTTTATCATAATTAATCCTGTATTTACATCTCTATAGTATTTATTTACATATTTTGGCTGTTTAAATTTTGCATTCAGTCCGTTAATAATTTTCTTTATCTCTCTATCATTTGCTTGCTCTTCTAAAATTTTGGCTATTGTTATCGCGCTGTCATTAGCAATAATGTTATTTATTAATTTAGTCTTAGTTTGTTCAGAAAAAATTTGTCGCGACATAAAATCACTGGGATTATCTTGTCCTTTAATGTATTTTATATCGAAATAATATTGTTGTAAATTTAATAACCATCTTGCGATTAAATCAGAATTTTGATTTTCTAAGTGTATGTAGTGAGTTAAAGCTTTAGAATCAGTAAATACCGTAAAATGCGTACCATATAAAAAATCTTTGAAATGTATTATAGCGTCGTGAATTGCTAGCAATTCTAGCTTCATGCTCGGATATTTCTTTTCACTGTCTGAAAGTTTCCTGCTATAATACTCGATAGGATGAAAATTTCCGTTCACTGATTGAAGTAAAATTCCTGACGCGGCTACTTTTGAACAATCAGTCGACAAAAAGAACGGCTTTGACATATCAGCTGCCTTGACTACCGGTTTCGATAAAATCGCGTTTTGCAATGTTACAAACGCTTCTTCGCATTTCTCCGTCCATATAAATTTTTTATCTTTCTTTGTTAACTCAATTAATGGGTTGCATAGTTCAGAAAAATTTGGTATGATCTGCCTAAAATAATTACATAAACCTAAAAATGATTTTACTTTTTTTACTGTCGTTGGCACAGGGAACTTCGTTATTTTCTGTACATTATCATCTAAAGGTGTTATGCCTTCCTTACTTATCTTAAATCCTAGAAATTTAATGTTCTCTTTACACATTTGTATTTTGAAGGGTCAATGGTTAAACCAAATTTAGCTAATCTCGAAAATACCGTTTTTAATTTCTCCAACATTTTCTCGAATGAATTTGCGGCAATTACAATGTCATTTAAATAAAATTCAATTTTCTGATCTTTTAAATCTCCTAAGCATTTCATCATTAGTAATGAGAAATATGCTGATGAGTTTTTTGCCCCAAAAGGTAATCTATTAGGTCTATACGATCCATTATTTGTTATGATATTTAATCGGAAACTGTCCTCAGGTTTGATTTTTATTTGAAAAAACGCGGACTTTAAGTCTATCACCGTGTACAATTTGTGGCCTGCGATGTTGTGCAGAATGTCGCTAATTTTACCAATATTTACGGGCAGTAATTCAGTAATCTGATTTAATAATCTGTAATCTACGGCTAAACGATACTTTTGTACTTTATCTGTATGACTATTATTAAAATTGCTTTTTTTCTTAATTAATATGCATGGGAAGGCGTAGTTACTGTTAGACTTTTCAATTATTCCGGCTTCACACAATTGTTTTATCTCACCTTCTAGTACAGGTTTTAATCTTTTTGGCAAGGGATAAGGTTTACACTGTATTGGGTACTGGTGTAGTAAATTAAATTCCGGTACTATTTCTTCTGTCATTCCCAGCGTTTTGTATGATTTCGAAAATACATCATAATTTTGCAACAGTAATTTTAGCAATATGTGTTTTTCATTTTCTTGTTAGTGATCCAGTTTAAAATCTTGCGGTGTTAATTCCGCTTTTCGTAAAGCTGAAATGTCCATTTTTTGTGGATAATTTAAGCTTTCGATATTGTTAATCTGTAAAATTTTATCAGTATCATGTTTCTCTTCATAAATTTCAAACTGCGGTGTTACAGTACCAAATATCATATTTTTATTTAGATGAATCTCTTCTTCTGTTTTGTTTGTTAAAAGAGTAGAAATAAATTTTCTATTATTTACATAATGTAAAGAATGCTCAGCGTGTAAATCTGTTAATGAATTTGTAATATTTAACAATACCTCCTTATCCTCAAAATAGTTTTCATTTAATTTTAATTTTATTGATTTTGTTTCTTGAGGGAGTAATTTAATTTTATGCGCTAAGCTTGCATTTAAGCATTGAATATGTTCAACTCTTGTATTATTATTTTCTGGTTGCTGTGCTTTTTTCTGATTTTTGTCTTGAAATGGTATAGATATGGATTCTTTGACAAACTTTAATATTAATTTATTTGTGTCAATTATGGCATGATGATTTTTGAGAAAATCAAATCCTAAAATAATTTCATAAGGGGTGTTATTTAATTGTTTAGTTATGAAAAAAGAATTTTTGCATCTTTTGTTTTCAATTTTAAAGCTAAAGCTGATACATTTTGAAAATTGAATGTTTTCTTTGGTCATAGTCTGTATTTTTACTTGTCTAGATAAATAGTTAATTTTAATTTTATTTTTGATTTTTTGAAATATTTGATCTGATAATAAACTGACACTTGCGCCACTATCTATGAGAGCCACTGTTTTTATGTTCTCTAAATTTATGTTAATCATTGGCAATGCGTCATTCTGTCCATATGTTGAATTCAGTACATGTTCATTTAAATTTTGTGCATCCTTATGAATTTTGCTTGCAATTTTATGGGATCTCGAATCCTTATTTGATGCCTTATAACTTTCTATATGTCTTTTATTTCGAGGTCCCTTTCTTAGTTTAAATATTCATTATTCTGATATTGCCTATGATTGCTTTCATAATGTGGTCCATTATTCTGATATGATCTTCTGTTATTACTTTGAAATTGGCTGTTGTTATTTCCTGCACGCCGCCGTATTCCCCGGTTATTTATGAAATTACCTCTTCTGAAATTCGCCCTACTATAGTGTGCATAATTATTTTGATTAGTGGGTCTTTGTTGATAATTGGTGGTTTCTTGACTGCTGTTTTCATTTGTGAATGCCCTTTTTAAATTATTTTGTACTTTTTGCAGCGTAAAACATTCTGACATCCAGTGATTGTTGCGACCGCACGCTATACAGAATTTCTGTGGCGGCTTTTCTGCATTATTTTCAGTTTTTACATGATTTATTTCTACATTCTCAATTATTTTATTTTCTATTTCAATACTATTTATACAATCACTATCTTCCTCCAATGCGGATTCTATTACTTCAGCTATTCTCACTGCTTCCTCAAAAGTTTTCGGATCATTTTTTTTTTATTTCTGTTCTTAAATCTTCTCTGACTATCTGTAAAAATTTGGTGAGTTTAATTTTCTCTGTAATTTTTTTTTACATTTGCGTCCATTGTTTCATCTACTTCTAGAAAAATTATCGCCTGGTTTTCGATTTCTTGTGCAAGCTCCTTAATTGTCATATTTGGTAAATGTTTCAGATTGTTAAAATTGTTGTGTTTTTGCACTAATGTTTGTTTCCTTTCAAATTTGTTTTTTAATAACTCTATGAATTTTTCATATGATTTTTCCTTTTGCAGAGCAATATTTTCTGCTAGAAATTGTTGAGCCTTTCCCTTTAATCTTGATTTGACAATTATGATTTTCTCTTGTTCGGACCATGATGTTAACTCCGCTATTTCCTTAAATTGTATGATGAAGAAATTGACATTATTTTCTTTTTGTCCATCAAATGATGGCAACATCTGCATAATTGGCAACGATGTATTTTGCTGCGCTTGATTTGCGGGCATCTGTATCTGGATCGCATTATTTGCTACAGCCGAATTATCTGTTATACTGCTATTTACATTAATCGGCGGATCTTGCCTCGCTCTTTTATTTGTTTGCCTAGTTTTATTCGGCGCCATGATTTAATACACTGTTATACAATTCTGACTCTATATTAAATATTTATGCTAATACATACATATATATACAATCATATAATACATATTTAAATTATCATTTTCATGCATTTTCTTATTATTCTACTGAGTTATATCTCATTATTAAATTCATTGTTAAATTCAATATTACATTCCGCTTATTATTAAATTCACTTTTATATTCAAACTCATTATTAAATTTAATATTATATTCAACTCATTATTAAATTTAATATTATATTCAAACTTATTATTAAATTTAATTTTGCCTTTTACTTATATTTTTTACTTTCTCTTATGAAAATTAATTCTCTCCGAGCTTGACCACATACGGCACCAATTCGCGCGGCGACATCATGTCATAAGGTAAAATTGTCCTTATCAAAATTTACCTGTATAGGACTTACCTATGATGCCGCCACTAAGGGTGGAGCATGCAAGCTCCCGGTTCTCAAGCTCGGACTACGAACACACAAAACATAAAGAAATACACATGCTTAATTGCTCAATTTATTTTAATATTTTACTTAATAGATATCTATTGTATCTGGAGTAACTATGCTATAATTAAATCAATTATTAAAAAGACACATAATACTAACAATATTACATTAATATATATATATATATTTACACACATAATAACGTTGACTTAAATTTCTTAAAAACAGTTTCCTTTAAACAATCGATAAAGAATAGTTCTTACAGTTCAATATTACGAACTCGTTCATATGGTCTACTCATACGAACTGGTAGTCTATTAATTTAATAATTGTAAAAGGTGTGCCTTCCGTGCTAATAGTGACAATTGAAAGTTGGTTACCTTTTCTCTTTGTGTTACGTGCATATTCGTGCTATTTCAATGATGTAGGAACACCGTTACACATCTAACTGTACTCGCTACCATTTTGTTGCTCACGTTCTATATACACTTTTCACAAACCCAAGAAAACATGATGCTGACTCGTTCGAAAGTTTTTAAGTCGACTGAAAAACCTCAGGTGCGTCTAGGACGCTGTCGCAAAAATTGCATCTCCTGGAAAGTTCTAGAACATTCTCTCAAACCTTTTTCTTTTCACATTGTAGTGTCGTTGTTGATTCGTTGAAGTGAAGAAGGGGATGCGCTGCTTATTTATGTTTGTATTGCCATTGGCTCCCTCCGCAGCATTTAAATAGCTCATTAGCTAGGTTGGCATCCGCAATTGGAATTGGAAAATGGCTAGGTTGGCATTTGTAATTGGGTGGAAACATGTAATACAAATATTGTGTTACAATATCTATAACCAATATTTTTAAGCAAAACTTCTTAATTTGTACAATTCCATGTACTGGTTCAGATATGTGATAATATTTCCTTGGGGATTGATAACAATTCCATTATTTCTATTTCGATGAGTTTAATACATTCCATTGACACTTCTATTCTATGTATTCATGAAGAATAATATAGTAATCAAATACATTTTCTTGATGTTTATGTTACGTAAATGCTTTTCCGTTCTATATTTCTGTTTTTCATAAAGATACATCTGTTTTCATCTTCTAATTGATGTGACTGGTCTGTGTAAGCAAATTTTTCTGCAATTTGAATTTACTTTATAAAATTACGGTATTATTCTAAATTTGGTATTTCCCCATAAACTTTATAATTTTCCCTAATCGGCACGTTTGTGTAGACCACATAGTCTAATAGAAAATATAATTTCAGATTCAGAATCCCAATATAAAAAAATCTGATGCGAGCAACACATGACTTTCCTTATATAATGTAATGAATTTACTACATTTACTGTAAAAAAAAGTAGGTTTTTCTTAATGTAGATACTAATATTCTTTCCAAGATATTAAATTTTCGACAATTAGTCGTCATTTTCATTGATTTAGGGTCATTTTTATCCATTTGGCGAGATTTTTGTTAATTTGGCAACATTTCAAACAATCGCCAAGTTGGCGACATTCCCCCAAATTCGTCGCCAAAATCTCGCCAGGCGTTATGCACTAAGAAATAAGTTATTCTTACAGCAGATAAATGACTATTGGCGTTCAAATACAAAAGTATTACTCAAAGTATATTTTTTCATGAATGGAACGAGCTAGATCCACGAGAATGATGTCACCCAATTTATCGCATGGTATTACATATGAAAAATTATCATGTTTCTCAGTAGGAATTTTTTTTTTTATTTTATATGACTTTTTGATAATTTTTTTGAAAAATGTATAATATCTCAAGAACGGTTCATGTTAGCGTTCTAAAATTTAAGTCAATCGTTTTCTAATGAAAAATTCCATAAGAAATGCCTAATTGCGTATCTTTATTAGTGGTTTTGATTTTTTGACGATTTTTTCAAAATTTCATTCCAAAATTTTGGAGAGTTCTGAACATTCGATTGTGTATAAAAACAATAGGCTTCCAGTGTTTACGGATTGTGATTTTTGTATCAAATTTGGTTCCAATCGGTCCATTTGTTCGTCAGTTATCGTCTCCACAGACTCACTGACACACACACACACACACACACACACATACACACACACACACACAGACACCACTTCAAAAATGTTTGATTCGTCATCAGGGATGCTTGAAACGTGCTCTCCTGTCGAAAACTCGAATTCGAATTTTCGACCCCGTCACAATACTTTCCTTATACATTATGTATATAAGGAAAGTAATATCATTAAAATTTTAGTTTTCTAACCTTTCGATAAATATATATATTACATACGTACCCAAATAATATGGCTCATGTGGGATCATTGTCTTAAAAACTGTTGGATTATATATATTTATACGTCAGTTTATATATTTTTACTTCATAGCTGTATTCATGTGGAAGAAGAGTTTCATAAATCTTGGAGTTGCATAGTTTCAAAGAAAACGTTGTTAACAGCAATGTGGCAATCAGAGAATGTGGAACTCAGTCAAAGCTACTCCCAGAGAGTCCGTTCAAATGAGCGTGAGGCATTTATTTAATTAATACATCAATTTTGTCATATTTTTAAATGGTATCAATACGAAGCCAATATAGGTTTCAAAACAGGATACGCAAATTTACTTCAGAACGTGAATTATATTTATGGCCTAGTTGGTGCAGTTTTAAGCTAAAATTAAAGCAGTTTAGTTCTAAATACCATGACTTACGTTTGAAAGTAATGTATTACGCTTATATTTTGACTTCTCAAAGCATTCTCAATAATTTACAGAAATAATAGGAGACATGCATCTACTTGCTTCTTTCACTTATACAATCGGTGCAAAAACTGTACTTCAAATACTTTCGGAAATGCATTTTTAAAGATTTTGCTAGTGTTTCATATAGATTGCTATAAGCCGCCAATACGCTTTGCCAATTTCAATATGCTGAGAAAATCGAGTCATATTAAGAAATACTGGATGGGGATAGCATACGACTTTTTCAATATAAAGCAATCCGTTTAATTTTTTTGCAACAAAATAATGAAATACAAGATTTGCGGCACACTATTTTTGGTATTGAATTGTATACTAAAAGTTGACACTTTTTTATGACAATATGTAAATATATTTAAAAATATTAAAAGAAATATAATTTGACAATTCACAACTGTAATTTATTGATAATGATCGCTATGAAATATAGTTTTTATATTAAACTATTGTAATAGATAGGAGTTAAGCCAGTCAATCTGACTGCAGCTCCTAATCATCTTCGAACACCATGCTAGTCTCGCACATTTCTCAATCAATATAAGTAATTATTATAAAAATCCTAATCAAAACATAAGTACCATATCACTCATTTCCAAACTTAACTAAATTACGAAAGCTTACACCTCAAAATAAAACGTACTTGCCCAAAAATCAGTACTACTTACTATACTCACATCAAGCGTTCCATTTCTGCCAAAGCGAACATATATTATTGTGGCAATACGAAATTGTGATTAAGTTACTTTTAATTATTAAATTCATTAAAAACATCAAATGTGGGACGTGGAATTGAAATGAGTTTTAAGTTATTTGAATAAGTTTTAAGATTATATTAATATTAATTGCTTATTAAGCATTAAAAACATGGCCGTTGATCTCATAACGTGGAATTGACATTTATGTACATTACTCGTCGTTGTGCCGCAATAACCCTCGAATTATTTAGTTTATGTGTAAGTCCTGAAAAGAATTCATTAATCATTATAAAAAGATTAGCCTATTTAACTTTAACAATATAATTTATTTACAACAATTTATCACTAACAACAATTTATCATAATTATGAACTATCATTTAATTACTCTAGTAATGGGAGATATGTGACCAGAAATATTAGATTTCGAAAATGTCTATGACCTGGGGAAATGAGCACATACCTTACAGTTTAATCTTCTTCTCATCACGCTGAGGCTTGCATCCGTCTTATTGCTGACCGTACGGCCATAAATCTTTGCTGTGTGGCTTGCATCTCGTACTTATAGTCAACTGCAACCTCTTTCGTATGAGTATCTGCTCCCAACTCCTTTCGTATCCGTCCAACTGCTACAACATTTCGTATCAGACTTACTTCTGCAACAACATTTCGTATGAGACTAGCTGCAACAACACTTCGTATAAGACTCCTTGCAACAACATTTCGTATAAGACTCCTTGACTTGTGGTTCCTTCGGCGGGGGTAGCTCCGCCCTTTTTCTCCTTGGCACTCATTGGTTCCTCTGAACCCAATGGCATCACTTCACATATATCAATGCTCCTCTTAGCCCCTGTGGCCTGGAACACCCAAATTTATTGCATTTGACCTAAAAGTTCACACTGTTGTAAACTCCGGCATCTGCCAGACTAAAATCTTTGTTAGCCTTTCCAGGCACCATAAATATTGCAATAAAAATGTCTCATGTGAGGACATATTCTGGCCTCACAATTATGAAAGAATTCAACATGATTTTCCATTTCGTATGCATTGCGAAAATCCCCAGTAGATCTATAAATATAAGTTAAGCCCGTCAATCTGACTGCAGCTCATAATCAGCTTCGAACACCATGGTAGTCTCGCACATTTCTCAATCAATATAAGTAATTATTATAAAAATCATAATCAAAACATAAGTACTATATCACTCATTTCCAAACTCAACTAAATTACGAAAGCCTACACCTCACAATAAAACGTACGTGCCCAAAACGCAGTACTACTTACTATATTCACATCAAGCGTATCATTTCTGCCAAAGCGAACATATATTATGAAGGAATTAAACTTGACTTTCCATTTCGTATGCATTGCGAACATCGCAAGTAGCACTTATTTTTAATAAGTAGCACGGATCTTATATACTGAAAATATATTGTTGTAATCACCTTAAACTTCAATCCAACCACATGCGAAAGTTGAACATGTAATACTGTTTTGTCATTGGGCACTAATTCACTTAGTTCAGCAATGCAGCTTAGGCTGCATATTAAGCAGACGAGTAAAAGGGGTTTATGTCTTTATGAAATGACTCAGTTTAGGTCTTTTTAAATACACTTCTATATCACGTATTTTTATGTATTACACCTCTAACGTCACATAGTTCCTGATGGTAATTTTTATTTATTATATTCATAAAATCGATACCACATAAGAGCTGTTTATTTTGGGCCTGACAATGATACCACAGAATGATTTTAATAAGAGTACCTTAATTGAAAACATTCTGTCTATATTTTAACTTATCAAATTACCTTCACTGTATAAATTGTTTTATATTTACAGTATATCTTAAACTATCAAATGATTGAAAATCGATTACACAATTCCCGCATTAAATGTTGGCTATAATCAGCAACATTGGGACACATACATTATCCATAGCCTTACTGTTCCTGAATATTAAATGGGTCTTAGACAGTTTAAGTTGGATTCTAAAAGAGGGATTACAGGATTTTCAGTACAGGAAGTTCATCATTCATATACTGGTCTTAACTCGAACTGTAACACGTATTGTCGGAATTGTGAATAACTTAAAGTTCCCGAAAGCGATTTTAGGATGCGGTCTCAATGTATTATGTTTGGATTTAAAGAATGAACTGAAGTGAAAGTATTAATAATTCAAAAAATGAAATGAAAAAGTGAAGATGCAAAAAATAATAAGACGATATATTTAAAGGACACACCAAAACATGGTATCTATGTGCACTTTAATGTTTTTGTATATTAATATATTGAAATACGAGTCGGGAATTTGCCACTAAAGTATTGAAGCGTCTATACTGTAGTATACTTGATTTGTCTGTAATCAAACGTTTTGAAATTTGGATGTATGGTGTAAATTTGATGTTTAACAAGTATAGTTTGATATTATCCGACAGTAACGTCAATAAAATTATTTTTTTAATTAGATATGGATATATGGTGCAAATATATTATATATATATATATATACTCAAACTCATATATATATATATATATATATATATATATATATATATATATATATATATATATATATATATATATATATATATATATATATATATATAAGACAAAAACTCGTCGCACCAAGAAAGAATTATCCAAATGAGATAATATTTGGTTCGCGTGATGTTGATGTACAGAAAAAGAAATGATTAGAATTTCAGAACAATTGGATGATTTATTGCACATAATGATCTATACAAAGTGAGCACGTCAATATGCGTTGGTTCACCTCTGGCCTTGAAACAATCTGTTATCCGAAGTGGCATTGATGTACAATGCTGCCGGATGATGTTCTGAGGGATGTCGTTCTAAGTGGCCTCTAATTGACGAACTAATTCGTCTATACCTGGGATGACGTCTATACCTAGGTGACGCCTCATCTCAGCTTAAATGTGTTCTAAAGGCGTGAGATATGGGGATCTGGTTGGCTAAGGAAGTATGTCGTAAGCACGCAGTCATTCAAAAGAGATGCGTGTTGTATGTGGCCTGGCAGTATCTTACTGATACGTTAACCCGGGATATCGAGAAAGGGATTGCAATACAATAGGCCTTAGTATGTCGGCAACGTACCGCTGTGCTATGATGTTGCCACGGAGGACTATCAAAGGGGTCCGGCAATCAAACGAAATGGCACCCCAGACCATAATTCTCTGTTGTCGGGCCGTGTGGGGTTTGGCACTAAGAGCAGGATCCTGACGATGTCCGGGCTGTCTCCAGGCGCATCTGCGCTGGTCGTCGGGACTCAGTTCGAAACGGGATTCATCACTGAAGTCAGTTCTTTCCCAATCCGAACAATCCCACGTTGATCAGGCTCGGCACCATTGCAATTGCTGTTGACGGGGCATATTGATCAGTGGTAGGTGACGTAATAGGCGCCACGAGTATTCCTGATTCTGCAGTCTTCTATTAGTAGTTCGGGTGGTCTCTTCTGTGTTTGTCATACGTTGGATGGTTAATAACCAAGAATCTCGTGCTGTCACAGCTGTTCTGACAATTTCGCTATAGTTTCATTTCTGTCTAGGCCGTCCACTGCCCGTTTGCAGCTGAAATCTACTTGTCCGGACCCTTTCCTGCCAGCATTGTCTAATTGCTGGCTCGCTCCTACCCAAATACCAAGCTATTCGTCGATGTGCCCATCCAGCCTCACGCTTTCTTTCAAACTCCTTCATGTGCTCGTAGTGGCCGCGGATTCACCGGGGAGGCATTGTTACAATCAAAGTACGTAAACGCAATCGAAATTCACTGCACGTTTTGTTCGTGAAAGCGAGGTTCGCTCTTTATGTACACCACCATGGTGCTCAGTTTCAATGCGCTGTGGTTCCGACTATTATTCTCTGGCAGCGAATTTTTGATGACTTTTATATTCGGTCGACATGAGTTTGCATGTACAGCTTCATTACTATCGGACTATTTTGCGGGATGCTCTTAGAGTGTATATATATATATATATATATATATATATATATATATATATATATATATATATATATATATTTAGCCAGGCTGTATTAGATTAGATTGGATTGGATTAAATTAATTTATATTAATGAAAATTATATTTTGACTAACTAGAATTATTTGTTGGATTAATGGCTACATTTTGAAATCCCGCTAAAATCCAAGAAAAATTATTTAAAATAACGATAAGAGTTGAAGAAAGAGATAGAAGAGAATATAGCAATCCGTAAATGCCCACTAAGTCATCAACCAAAAGGACACATGCATTTAGTATGCCCACTCTTTTTCAATTGATATACGACCCTAAAATTATCCTAATTTTTATTCTTTAAGCACAGGAGTGAGTGAGCTGAAATTTTGCATACTCTTATTGTGAGACCAGAAATAGATCTGTCACCAGTTATGGTGAGACAGTTTTATGTACATTATCCATTGTGTGTGAAGTACCTCCAGTCTGAATGACGCCAAAGTTTACAGCATGTTGACCCAAAGATCAGCTAAAATCATAAATTTAGGGGTGTCAAGACAAGAAGGGGTCGAAGGACTCTTAAGAAAACTTAAAGAATGACATTGGATAAAAAGGTAGACCAATTAAGAAGCTTGTAACGTCACCCTGAATGCTGCCAATGAGAGCAAAGTAGGAGTGTCAATCCTGAGACAAAAAGAGCCACAACCTATGACATAAGGACGAGTACGATACTTACGGAAAATATAGATATGTAGACTACGAGAGTGACATAAAAGGTCGAGAAGGACTTTGACGTCCAGAGAGATATGACTTAGACTTCGAGAGAGATGGCAGTATGACTTCTACAGAAACGACAATTTCCAGATTACAGGCTCCAGAAGTGCTTGATATTAACACCTAGACAGCAGTACAATATGATCGGCGAATTACGAGTGGATAAATTAAACTTAATTAACGCGAGTTAATTTCAGTAATATGAGTGACAATAAGTACGTGCTGGTGAAAAACCCATGACAGACTTGAAGGTATGTGTTCCTCAAATATGGTACCAGGTCTTAAATAATTTTAGGTATCTTTAATAATGGTCTCACATTGTCTCTCTCCGCCGAAATAATATGATTATTTATGTAATGTATTCAATAAGTATTCTATGTTCTCAATAAATAGTTTTACTATTAAAGTCAAAGTGGTGCAATTAATTTAGTATTATATTAATTAATATTATTTTACTGAACTCGCGTGAAAGATAATTAATTGGAGGGTTATCAGTGGCAATCAACACAATGTATAATTTAATAATGAGTTCCACGAATACGATCAATTTACGGCCATGTCAATAATCTTACTAAATTAATAAATTTAAAAACCCAATTTCAAGTTATATTATTTTAAATGTGCACCACACTTATAAAACGTCTTTATGAATCGATCTCCATTTAATCTGTCTAGGTCCCTATTCATATTTTTTCGAACGTTAATTTCATATTTCATACAAAAATTTATTAAACATATCACGTAATTGTGTTTGGGTTCTTTAGTAGTAATGCAATACAAAACAATCAGGTCAAGAAAATAATTATTACGGAACATGGGAATAAAAGTCTAAAAAACTAATTTAATATCAGTAACTCAAAATTTTACAAACTTAGAAGTCGGAAATACCGCACTCAAAGGACTTGAAATCTGTTATCAAAGGATACATTTTGTTCTAGATTCGAAATATGTTGTCAAAGTTAGGTGTTGCCATTGTAAATTTCAATGCTTGTGCGTGTTCAATAGGAACACGGTCTCTTGTACTAATTTTATGCTTAGGAAATTATAGAGGACGTTATTCCTTATCGAATTGCATCTCCATAACTTTGGTGTTTGCAATCCAATTAACGAATCTCGAATTGCCATAAGTGAGACTTTTATGCCATAGCCCATACATCGCCAGTTTTCCAAATTCTGTTGGATAATTTATTAAGTGTAAAACGTTTACGTTCTTCGCCGATGCATTCTGAATCTGGACCAGAACAATAAGGAAACAATAAGAAGATAGAATTATGGCCCCAGACGTACCGCCAAATTTATAACAAATGTCCTCTTAAAAAAATTAAAGAGTCATAGTATAAAATGTGCGAAATAAAACTTAGGTTTACGCCCTTCGCTGAATAATTTAAGAACGTTGAACTAGTGAAATATTGCCATGAAATATAGACAATTCAGGTAGTTTTATGTTGTAGATTTCGGCACAGTTGCTACTATACTGCTTGGATAGGAAGCGGCTTTTACTACGTTTCTGCTAATGTTCTGTTTGTATGAGAAATATTTGCAAAACAGTTTAGGTCATTTTACGTAAGTTTTCGTTGTGACGTTTTATGAGTTAAACATTATATATAAAATATTTATTTCATATTCAATTCATGAAATATATTAACTGATATTTTAAAATTAAAATTATATTTGAGTTGAACTTGTATTACTTTGCACTCAAATTACTTACAAATTTTAATTTTACACATTCTTTAGTTCAAAAATAATTTAATCACGTATCTCTTCTTACAAAAGCAAGTCGTATTGAATAAAAATTAATTAAATTTTGTTTTGTAAGAATATGTATTTAATTTTTAAAAAATCCAACATATACATTATCCTTCATTTATATTCTATAATGAACAAAAAAATATAAATGACTTAGCAGCAATCTTGCCTGCATAAATCTGCTGATTTCAGAAAGCAACACTTAGGCACGTGCGATATCTGTGTGGCAATACGTTTCTTGAATATTAATAGCGTCTTAGTTATTTTCAGTTGTAGTCGATGAAATCGATTAAAAATTTACAGAAAAGAAGTAAAACGATCATTCTTATGCAGAAAATAAGTTAAATCACAATATATATTTATGCGGGAGATGCTGCAAATAATGTTAAGTTTCTGGAAATGATTATGATGTACACTATAGTACATTTTTTTGGGGTAAATTCCCAAAAATGATTATGTTTTGCACGCTGTTTTGATATATTTCACACTTTGATCGAAATTTAGCTGAAATATTTTAGAACTTAACACAATTTCATCATTTAACTTGTGTTTGTATACAAATTGTTAAAAATTTCAAAATATCTCTCTGCATTAAAAGGAGAGTAGCTTCCACCTCCGCCGCCGCCGCTGTTTGACAAATTTCTAGCTCCTCAAGTTTATCTGCTTCGTATCGTAAAAACTAAGTGCAAAAATATAAAATTTGTTGCACTTGTGGAGAAGTGTTCGGCAAACACGTTGAAATAAACAGTTTATCTCTATATATTACAATTAAACAAATATTAAATGTCAAAGTGAAAGACAAAATATTTTAGCTGCGAGTTCGCGTGCTGGAAAGATTAACCATAACAAGACTATGTTTTTTTGCAGGCAGGTACCTACATAGTTGAATATATATATATATATATATAAAGAGTATAAAAAGCATTTAAAATTTGAAAAAAGAAGGAAGGCTTAGCGAGAAGCTTACTTAATGGCGGTAAGGGGTTGTGACCTTACACCCCCCAGTTGTCAACATGCATGTCATAAATACTGCGGCATTGCACTCCTGGACGCCAGCCCTGGCTGAATATCTTTAATAACTTTAATAACTTCCAATCGTCAATATCTTTAATAATAATATCTTTAATAACTTCCAATTTCCATCTTATATATTATATATATATACATTATAAATATTCAAAAGTTAAAGCTAATGTGTGGAATAAAATTACCATAAAAGGCTATGTATACGAGAAAACAATAAAAGAGTAGGCGCTAAACAGCACTGGCAATTTTATGCAATATAAAATCCAAATAGAATGAATGAACGAACAGTACCACAAATTGGTTGTGGAGGGGTGGGGGGTTGTGACCCCCACTCCCCGGTTGAAGCATGCTTTGAGAGCCGCGGCAAACACTCCCGGAAGACCGGCACCGTTCGCCCAATGTCCTCCGACATAAACAATCTCCGAAAAAATTAGACACAAGTTACAAAAAAATGAAACCGAAATGAAGCCATCAGAATTAAAATATGAAAGAAATACCTTTGTGTGAAATAAAAAATAACCATACACTCCGACACAACAATCTACTCAACACTACTTCCATCCCAACTTCCTCGCCCACTGTCTCGCAAGAATAACTTCGAAAGTTGGGGAATCATTGATTTTATACACCAGGTGCTGTTGCCACAGATTCAGCCCATTATGATAATCTTAAATTGCAATCCTGCGTATCGATATGATAAAAGTTCGATGCGATTCCATGAAGGAATCATCTCGGATATCCAACTTTACATGCCTCTTTGAAGTATTGTCTTACACACGTATACTGGTCCTCTTCCACTGTGTTTAATCTACTACTTCTTATCAAATAATTCCTTATTACGTTTCTGAACACGCGTTTCTGGACATTAGACTTCCATGGAATACGATAATTTATTTAAAATTTAAAATCATTACGATTATCATATATACGATTTTTTTTTGCCGTCTCTTATACTATTTGCTATACTAAGATCCAAAGAATTAATAGCTCCGTCATCATTTTTCCTGTTTTCTATTAGGTTTAAACCGCTAAGGTAAAAACTGAAATCCACAATGCAATTTTTTTTTCGCAAGCTGTCAAAACATCATCGACGTATCTTATGACTATAATTTAATTCAAGATATGTATTCCAGATTCGTAACTATTCAGATACATATCTGTCAAGATTAAGGAATAACTAACCCCCCCCCCCCCCGTAGGTATTCCAAATTGTTGTTTGTAAAAATGCATAACATTAAACAAAACTGTTTCAAAAAGCACCATCTGTACCAGTGTTTTATATTTATTGAAATTCGTGTAAGCCTGTAGATCATATTTCTCGAATGATAATATTAAAATATCGCAAAGTTCATTTGTATTAATATTATTAAAAAGATCTGAAAAATCATAACTTTTATAATAAACCTCATCCGATATCCCCTCCAGTATTGTTTTTACTTCAAAACTGTTAGATACAATATAAGCTCCTTCTTTTTTATTATGGGAATGACATATTTTAAAATTTCAAGTAGTTTGTCATTAGCCTATTTTAAATATGTTTTGTAACCAACAGTTGCCAACCGGAATCTAATAGGGTTCTTGTGAAGTTTCGGTATGAGGATCAAGTAAGGAAATTTTATATGCAATTATTATCGTAACGAATGTTTTTATAAATTGCCATGATGCGATTTTCAATGGATCTTCTCGAAAGGTTTAGATGTTTGTACATTGCATCATTATTGTAGTATTCCAACAAAGTACTGTGATATAGCTTTCTACATGTTATAGCATGATTTGAAGTCACTTTGTCCACGCAAGTGACAATATACTTTTCTTGTAGTTTAGTGATTTCCTCAATGTTGAAATTATCTCGCTGTATATGATAAGGATTTTTTTTCATAACACACGTTAAATGCATTAGTAACCCGTTATTTCCATTCCTCCAAAGCTGAGATAGGAACACTATATTTGACAGCCATTTTTTGAGATAAATTCTTCTACGTCTTTTCTGAAATTCTCGATTACCTTCCGGTTTTGCTGAAATCTGTATTTATTTGCCATCTTCATGAGTTCTCTTAATTCCGCAGAACATATTATATTCAAATTTCTGGTGATAACATGCCCTAAAGAGGGTTCAGTATAACAAATCATATTTTCACAGTCGCTACAGTCCTCATTTCGCTACAAAATTTATTGTAATTGAAAATCTTTCGCCCTATAGGTGTATTATCTTTATATGTAACACATACTTTTATATTTTTAATAGGCAATAAATCTGAGTATTCGTTAACTATTTGTGTCAAAGGTATACGATCGTATTTTTTGTTATTAAATTTTATCATGAAAAACTCCCTGTGAGCTGTTATTTTACTATTCTCAACCTGACCTAGAACTATATTCAATCCCGTAATTTGATATAATCTTGTATGATAGCTAGATTTGTGTAATCCACACTTTTACCAAAAATACCTTGATTTTTATCCACAAAAAGCCAAATGTTATTTAAATATTTTGATCTTATACCAAATATTAAATTTTTCATCCAACTTTGAAGTATTTCAAGATATGCATTATTACTGAAAAATTCACTTAAAAAGTTCACAGATTCCTACAATCCCAATTTTTTCTTTCTTCCGCCACGTTTGTTGCGTGTCTTATACGTGTTATTTCCACTCTTCACTACCATCTCGTTCTGGATATTACCATAAAACTCTTGTTAAATGTTTTTTCGTAATTCACCGTATTGAGGCCATATGGGAATATAGTACCAATATTTGCTATATGATGGTTTTCTCGCCATATTCTTGTATTGCTGTCACTTACTATATCAATAATGGACACTTCTATGTTTTCAATGCCATGTTCCGAGTGTCTTAACTCTGAGGTAGACTCGACTGCAGGGTTTTCTGGTAATTTATAAGTTTGACTTCTGTAGAGATTGACACGAATATTTAGACAATTTTTAGTCTGACCAATATAAGTTAGATTACAGATGGTACTATTTATGCCGTATATACTGTTGAAAGTCTTGCAAAAATTCTTATGTGTATATACTTGTGAAATTTGTTAAGGGTTGGCTTTAGGGCATAATTTCCAGCGTTTAGAACTGCAACTTTTATATTTATGTAGACATAGTCCTGTAATAACACATCCGTACTCCTGAATGTATTACTTTACTTTCATCCAAAACGTTATGGTCCTTTAAAATTTTATTTTTATTTTTATTTTCAACGAAGATTTTCAACGACAACCCCCCCCCCCACAACCAATTTGTGTTACTGTTTGTTCATTCATTCTATTTGGATTATATATATATATATATGTGTGTGTGTGTGTGTGTGTGTAATATAAAGTCTTCATGTCTCCTTTTGTTTAGGTAATACATATTTTTATTTATAACATTTATAATAGCGTTGAAAAGTTAATAACTAGCAAACACAGTCAATTAAAATATTTTGAAAACATATGCTGTTAATTTGAACATGCAGAAAGTCACAGTTTCATTCAAAATATCTAGAAGTCTAAATGATAAAAAGTAATTACAAAAAAATTATATTATCTCAAAGTATATTGGCATTTCTTAATTAAAATAATCTAAAGTACATAGTGAACACACAAAAAATAAATATATTTTAATAAGAAATGCAACAAAATTTGATGAATCTACATTTGTCTTCGAAGCACAAAAGCCCACTATGAATTTCTAATTAAGTCTCTGAATACAGTCAGTGAATGAAATAAGGATACTTAATTACAATGGACTAATATTGGATTCAAACAGCCATTAGATAACTTGATAAAAAACGTATTTTGAAACCCAAAGAAAATAATTAAATATAAAGAATGTCAAAAGGTTTTATTAGAATGTAACGATAAAAAAATATGATATGGGCAGCATAAGATTTTCCCAATATAATGCAATAAATTTACTTCTTTCATCTTGTAAAAAATGATGTTTCACGGCACACGTATTGTAACGTTCAATTGTACAATTTCCTCTTTTTCGGATGTGTAAAACATGTGTCCAAGATGTGTAGTATGACGTGGCAAAATGACACATACATATACTCTGGGGCGCGGTAGCCCATTGGTTAGCGCGCTGGAGTTGCACTCGGTAGGCCCGGGTTCGATTCCAGCCACTGCCAAAACTGCCGTCGTGTTCATGCGGAGTACGATCACGTTAAACATATGGGTCCGAAAGTCCTTCCGAGAGGTTGGTGGTAGGGGAAGTAGGGTACGGTCCCTGTGGATGCCTCCCCCACTGGGTTCCGGTCTAAATTGGGTGGTACTTCCCGACCGTCCAAACAGTTACCTTACACCTTTCTGGTAGGTCGGACGGTCTGGGTTTCAACAACAACAACATACATATACTCTACCACCACTTAAAAAAGTGTCTCCAGTGGACTCAGAAAACGTATTAGTGGCAGCGCAAAAATTAAGTACATTGTGTATATTAATTAAGAAATCAAAAGATTCTGCAGCCACTAACTTTTATTACATATAATTTCTGAAGAAATTGAGTACTAAACGGACATTACATATTTAAATCCTCCCTAACTGGACTTCATGCGTGTACTAAGTTAGCCGATAATTATTTTACCAAACACTTATATACTCGACGGACTGCCGTTCGGGGTAGGATACGCATACACTACAAGTTTTGTGAACTGATGGTGGTTGAATCACTCAGATGAGGCGTGTGACATACTGCGTAGAGACCCAGGTTTGGAGCCTCGCAAATACTCCACTATTGTATAGTCGCCCATGTATAGTGACGTAGCCACTGAGCTATCAAGATGCCGTCTACTATTGCAGTCCACACATTTGTTACGGCTTAGCTGTAGTGTATACACTCCAAAGAGGTGTTCCAATACTACGCCGTCTATTTCCAGATCTATGTGACACCGCGTGGCGAAATGAGCGAAGTCACAGTTGCTTCGATGACCTCCACAGTCCAATGAGTTCGCCAAATAACAGTCTGGGTTTTCTCTCTCTCGATTTAACAGAGTGCTGTCATAGGACGTCATTACTGTAATATCCGAGCCTGAATGTTAGCTACACTTGAGTAGATACGCTCGCATAAGTGTATCAGATAAGCCAGTTCCTTCTTGTAAGGAATAAGGCTACAGCTACAGAATAGCAGTGGATACAGTTTCCCAAATGTGTGGAAACCCCAGGCCGCCCGACTCATCCAGAGGATTTAAGCAACTATTTGGACGACCGGTGGTTCCCAAATGTGTGTCGAAATGCATTCTTTTGGATCTGGCTTTGATCAAGGAAATATAAAATTTACGAAACCATCTCTGCAGATATAAAAAAACAGAGTTTCTTAAAATTTGAATTCAGGTCTTTTCACTTTTTGTGGTGCTAAGTTTCTCGTCGGGTCATTCGTTGCAGCACTTTTGCCCGAAAATGGGTGGATCGAATTCCCGAACTATTCATTGGATTATTGAAAAACGCTCATTTTCTATTCTTACATATTATTCCCGATGTCATGTTTCCGACTTTCATGTTTTCAACTGTCAGGAGATCTCACCTGAACCTTGGAGTTACTTAACATCTTAATACTTGACAGGGACCGTAATTTTCAAGAGATTTATAGTTTCAATTATGACATGTATTTCCACATCTTGTTGTTGAATTTTATGACCTTTCTCTCTCATGTTATTCATTTCTTGGCGCCGAACTGTCCATTCGCATCTGTGAGGAGACATCGTGCTAGCAATTAATATCTACACAGTGCACTTTGATTTACGTTGAGTTATTACTCCTCTCCACCCCTTATTTACGGCTCAAGCCCTGTGATACTGCTTCATAACATGTAGAACATGTGGAAAAGTGTTACCGTTGTTGCCCGGGTGGTTCATTTCTTGGCGCCGAACTGTCCATTCGCATCTGTGAGGAGACATCGTGCTAGCAATTAATATCTACACAGTGCACTTTGATTTACGTTGAGTTATTACTCCTCTCCACCCCTTATTTACGGCTCAAGCCCTGTGATACTGCTTCATAACATGTAGAACATGTGGAAAAGTGTTACCGTTGTTGCCCGGGTGGTTCATTTCTTGGCGCCGAACTGTCCATTCGCATCTGTGAGGAGACATCGTGCTAGCAATTAATATCTACACAGTGCACTTTGATTTACGTTGAGTTATTACTCCTCTCCACCCCTTATTTACGGCTCGAGCCCTGTGATACTGCTTCATAACATGTAGAACATGTGGAAAAGTGTTACCGTTGTTGCCCGGGTGGTTCATTTCTTGGCGCCGAACTGTCCATTCGCATCTGTGAGGAGACATCGTGCTAGCAATTAATATCTACACAGTGCACTTTGATTTACGTTGAGTTATTACTCCTCTCCACCCCTTATTTACGGCTCAAGCCCTGTGATACTGCTTCATAACATGTAGAACATGTGGAAAAGTGTTACCGTTGTTGCCCGGGTGGTTCATTTCTTGGCGCCGAACTGTCCATTCGCATCTGTGAGGAGACATCGTGCTAGCAATTAATATCTACACAGTGCACTTTGATTTACGTTGAGTTATTACTCCTCTCCACCCCTTATTTACGGCTCCAGCCCTGTGATACTGCTTCATAACATGTAGAACATGTAGAAAAGTGTTACCGTTGTTGCCCGGGTGTTAAAGAGGACATCCATTAAATGATTTAAAGCACAAAATGGATAGAACTTTCACTTTCCAATTCAGTGTTTATTTCCGTAATTCTCAATCTAAATCCCCACGAAATGCGAAATAAGTTTAGAGTATTCCAATATCCCTTTTCTTAAGCGTGAAAAGCAAAGTTTTACCGGGAGGATGCTTTCTGAGTATATGCAGCTATTCGATCGTGACTGTAACTATTAGTCCAGCTACCAATACGATAGACGGGACGAAGGTGAGCTGGGTATCGGTGGCTGTTTGATCGTATTGGTAGCTGTTATATCGAATCGCAATGTGAAGATTAATTGATTTTATAATTTAAAAATTCATCAATTTCAAAACTAAATCGAATATTTAAACAAGAAAGATCAATCATGCTTAAAGCATTGATTATGAAACACCTCCAACTCCAATGCAATTTTATTTAAAATAGTCGAAAATGCAATACATTCCTCGGAAATATTTTAAAACTTATCACGATACTACATTGATTTATTACATTTGAAAACTTAGACCTTCATTGAAAAAAATGAACTTCATTCAAAAGACGGCATTGAAATATAAATTGCGTGGTTTAAATATCTCTAAAATGCAATACATTCCACGGTAATATTTTTAAATCTATCATAATACTACGATAATTTATTATATTTGAAAACTTCATCGAAAACAACTGAAATTAATTCAAATGACGTCATAGAAAAAATAACACGCCTGGATCTCTCTATAAAAGCAGGATTTCATTCATAACTTTCTCCATTTCATTCATCACAATACTATAATAATTTATTTAAAAATTAAGACCATGGAGCTACAATTCATAAACTTTATGCTTAAAACTTCATCGAAAAATATAGTCCTTCTGTTTATAAAATCAATTAATATTTCATTCATATCAGCCATGCAGACTCCATGGACTGAATTATTTTGTGTTAAAGAAATACAGTAATTCTAATACAACTCATTCTACATATTTTGCTGTTTACATTTTACATAGGTGAAAAATAGGCTTAATTGTAGAAATAATCAAATTTGAATGAGAATTTAAACTCAAATATATTGTCATTGTGTTGTTTTAGTATGTAGATGCACAGAATTTAAGCAGAAATAAAGTAGTTTTAGGATGGATACAACACTCAATATGAATTAAAAAGAACTTTAAAAAATCACGAATTTGAAACAAGATGGATGCCATATCTCATTTTGAAGTGGGTCATGTGATCGTTTCATATCATGGTCACGTGATCGTTTCATATAAGATGTGTAATTATTATTTTAATTTTTATTTAAAAAACTACTGAATATATTTAGCTGAATTTTTTTTATATATTTTATGGAACAATTTGACTATTACCTAAAATTTTCGAAGCAATTTGTGAATTTTAAATCCGCTTAAAAAATGTTAGAAAAATTAGGTCCCATAGGGCTCAATGTATTTCATTTTTTCAACCCGGGTTCAATCCAAAACTAATTGTGTGATATTATTCATTTATATTCCCATAGGTCCTACAGACCGTCTGAACAACATACTAAAATTTCATTTTGATTAAGTCTTTTTTACGGCAGTTATCGTGCTAACGGACAGACAGACAGACAGACAGACAGAATGAACAAAGTCATAAACACTTTTCAACTTTGTTGTAAAGTGTTAAAAATCTGATGTGGGCAGCACATGACTTTCCCTGCAGACTTATATTAACGTTCTCTTTATTTTAACTAAATTTATTTCAGTTTTAATTCAATTTTTGTTCTCATGCGGTAACCGGGCTTATTTTTAAAGGTGGCGTAGGGAAAGTACGAAAAACTAAAATATCTGGAGAACGGCTAGTCCTAGTATAATGGGGTTGGTCTTATTATTTTCGTCGTTAAAAATTACGTATTAAATCAGCATTTAATGGATATATTTGAGTATACCCAGTTTTTTATTTTAGATTTTGGCAATTTTTGCGGGCCATTTTGCAAAAAAAGGCAGGTTATTTTTTTCTGAATCGTTACAAAATCTAATCAGCACCAGGGTGATCTATACGTGACCCATCTACCGAATTTTGTGAAATTCGGTCCATTTGTTTTTCAGCTACAGTGGATACAAGCTTTTGCGGGCCATTTCACAAAAAAGGCGGGTTCTTTTATTCCAAATCGTACCCAAAACTAATCAGCACCAGCCCCGCCCACAAGTGACTTAACTACAAAATTTTGTAAAATTCGGTCCATTAGTTTTTTAGTTAGAGTGGATACAAAATCTGCACAGACAGACAGACACACAGACAGACACACAGACAGATACACAGACAGACACACAGACACATAGACACACAGACATACACACAGACGTCACGCTAAAAATGGTATTTTCGTATTCTTGAGGTCTCGAAACGTGTAGATCCGTCGAAAACTCGAGTTGCGATTTTCGACATGATTCCAATACTTTCCCTATACATTACCATGTATTGCAGGGAAAGTAAAAATGACACAGAGGTGGGTATTCTCGGGTCTTGGGGTGTCGGTGTACTAAATTTCAAGAACGTATGATTTTTTGGATTTCTCGGTTGGACACACACATAAACTCATATATCTTATTTTTGTAAAATATTACCCATTTTCAAATCCGTCACTCAATTGAACAATGTAACGGACAATCTGTAATATTTTTAATTAATCCCTTTGATTCGCGGGATTTAACGAACTCGCCAAACGCGCCAAGTTTACTACATTTTGTCAGATTTGTCGCCTAGGTTAAGAGATCCATATCTTTCCGAAAAAAGCAATAACTCTAAATATATCGTTTCCTAAATAGAAAAATTAAAAAATAACAGTTATTTTTTCTACAGTATTTTCAAATTTTGTTCAACATATATATTTTTTCTTTATTATTCCATTTTTTTCAGCATCCATCTAACAAATGGCCCTTCCTCCGTACTAGAAATTTTCATGTTTCCGCAACATATTTGATAACTAGCCATAAAGAAATGCGATATTTTTAGATGAATACTGAAAATAGAATAGCGCAGATAAAACGTGTGTAAAGATATTTTCGAAGACACACATTTTGGCGTTTCTGGCGATTTCACTGTGACATACCGAATGATCTGAAATATAACGAGGTTATAAATCTCAGAGAAGAGGATGGGGTATGGTGCCAGTACATTTTTACTTCTTTAAAGATATCTGTATGAATTCAATTCCTTGGGAAAATGGATTTTAGAAAGTATCGATTTACACATAGCAATGCTTTGTGGCTTATCAGGATTGGGGATATTTTGGATAGAAGTGTTAAAATTTGACAGCTGACGTTATTAATGGAATTAAATAACTTGTTATAAGATAAAACAAAATGAAATAGTTGAGAGAGTCTTTATACACTGTATAAAAAAGCATTGCCAATTTTACAGCACAAACGCCGGGCAATTTTGAAGCCAGGACATTTTGCTGTACATTTTACAGGACTTCTGTAAAATTTTACTACACTTTCTCTGTAAGTTTAACAGCGTTTAATACTGTAAACATTTATTAAATATTTACAGATATTTATATATATTTACAAGCATAAATTTTTACAAGTTCGAAGTATTGTAATTTACAGCAATTTTGATGCATTTTTACAGTACTCAATATTGTATATTTTACAGTACTCCTGTAATATCCAAATGCCCTTTCTTCTTAATTTTTGGAGCACTGTACTGTAAATTTTATAATAAAGTACTGTGATTTTTTACAGAGCCTTATACTGTATATGGTATCACCATATATGGTGACAAGTGGCGTGACCACTAGCCTTTTAACGTCTCAAAAAGCCTCAAAGATTATTGCATATTGGGTAATTCAAATCATTACACTTTTAAATGCCCATTAACTGAAAATGTAACTTAAAAAAAGCACTCAATCAATAATGTGAATAAATGGATTAAAATATATCAAAAAATAAATTTTATATTAAAAGAAATGTACACCACTTTGTTGAGGAATACCAAATAAAACTGTAATTGATCATCATCTTTTTCGTTTACAAAATGATCCAAATGATATTTTTTATTTCAGAAAGATCCATAGGATTGTTGCCATATTTGCTGCTAAGGCTAGGATAGGTCACATTGTCACCCATGCCTACTTGAGTATATTGCACCTAGCTGACTCCAACAAGTGCCGTTTGCTCTGTCGAAGAGGAGGCCGTGGAACGTGTCTCGTTCTTCTGCCCTGGAGATAACACTTTGTTTGAGTTGTTTTAACAAAAATGTGTGTTCCCTGTCTACTTTATCTGTCTTGTTTAATGCACATTTTATGTGCCTTGCTTTTTTTAGTCTACAGAAGACTTCGTGGAATTGATCGTAATGCCATTGACTCACATAACAAATTGTATTGTAAATCACGTTCTATTATTAAAGAAAACAATATTAATTTTGCTCCACAATTTAAGTTTTCGTAGTAAATTCATTTATTAAACATATAAATTTTCTTGGAATGTATTAGTAATTTTTAGCACTATTTTTTAAACTTTAATATTGTTATTTAATTAAAGTATATGTAAGAATTTTTTAGCAGAACATAAGGATCTTTGTACTATATATGTTATCCATACTCGTATAAATAATATGCTATTTATAAATAAATAAATTCATATGTTATAAATATTGCATAAATTCATATATTATAAATAATGCATTGTGCTCAAAACGAAAGTTCTTGAAAACTTAAATAAATCCGTGTCCTTAATAACAATAATTAAACAGCAAATATAAAACATCATATCAAGGTCTTCAGATGTGTGAATTGAGAATTGTGAATAAATACTACGATGGAATGGAATGAGCTTTTTTCTCAAACTTTTTATAATAGGGGCAAAAGCTGAACGAAAAAAATATTACCAAACTATTAACTTATTTTTTATTAAAACAAATATGATTAGGCATGAAACATAACGCATCTTCAGCGCCCTGTCGAAACACATAAAATGTCATGGGATATTGTAGTAATCATTTTAAATCTACTTTTTACTGCATTTTTGTCAATTTACAGCTGTTTTGTGATGGAAAAGTAATTAGTTGAAAAGTGGAAAATTAGTGGAAAAGTAATTAGTTTTAATGATATGTTTCAAATTATGCGTGAGTTCTGCATGTCTCCA
This sequence comes from Amaurobius ferox, assembly GCA_951213105.1. Classification (NCBI taxonomy): domain Eukaryota; kingdom Metazoa; phylum Arthropoda; class Arachnida; order Araneae; family Amaurobiidae; genus Amaurobius; species Amaurobius ferox. The sequence goes on from OX578140.1 coordinate 60,700,770, forward strand.
GGCAAACTTTCACCTTAATCGCGAGACAGCCATAATTGTGAAATGATGAATTAATCATGTGGTTTAATCAAGAAAATTAAATATATTTTTATTTATGGGTAGGAGTATTTGAAAAGGTTTTACGCAAATGTTATTTCATCGAATATTTATTGTACTAAGTTATGCTAAGTATGCTGCATATATTTATTATCATCTATTTACTAGAAACTAGACAATACTCCCGGAGATTCCCCGGATTTAAAGCAGGGGTTAACTGAATTTATCAAACTTTTAGAAATTTTAGTCACCCTCAGTGCGATCACACCATGCTGAACTCACAAAATACACGTGAACACACATGTTCGCCTTAAATAGGCGCCCAATCACATTTTAGGCCGATGCTAAGCTACGCAAACTCCTTAGTCCTAAGTACGTCAAAAGCTACGCCCTAGCACGACTACGTATTACACCCTAAATGCGATTATTGACATCATTAATAAGCCCTAAATAAACTATCTTGATATTCCTTAATTGCGCTGTTTTGATTACGACCTACATAAGCTATTATGATGCGTCATACATAAGTTCATTTCATTCTCATCAAATACATATTTCACCGTCTGTATTTGTGTAATAACCTTTAACTGTGCTCTTTTGCTTTCTTATACACTCTATATAAGTTTCTCCCTCAATTCACTACGTAGCTCATTTAATTCACTACATAAGCCCCTTCGTTTAAAATCAACTGTACGTTTCATTAATAGATATTTTGCAAACTCTGATGCCATTTTCTCTAACAGTAAGAGATCGCAATTCAAATAAATCTGAAGAAGGTGAATCTGAAGAAAGTGAGATAAGAAGGTGACATCAGTTTCGGCTAACGACGTCACGTTGAATTAACTGTTCTTCTTTCAGCGTTGTAGGTCAAGGCTTCAAGAAAAAAATTCTTGATCACGTCCTAAGGACGGAAGAAGACCTGTTTTTCTAGTCCCGTACACTGCTAGATTTCCTTTTATGCGGGTTTACATAAAAAATCATAATTAATGAGCAAAATACAGCAGAAACATAATGTTTTGTTTGGAGCAGTGCGTACTATTCAAAGCAACATTTGGTAAATTATAAAGATGGGATTGTTTATATTTTTATATATCGCAATACAAATATCGGAAACTTACTAAACACATGAAAAGTATATATATATATATATATATATATATATATATATATATATATATATATATATATATATATATATATATATATATATATATATATATATATATATTATTATTATTGCTCGAATTTACTTCACTATTCTGTTGCTCAAATGGAATCAGTTCAAAATTTGTTTGATAAAAAGATATCGTACCGAAGATGTCAAGATGGCAAATCACAAATAATATTCCTGATTATTAAGGGACTGATTTGTATTAAAATGCCTCAAAATTGTGATAAAACAAAAAATAACTCAATAATTCGAGTTAAAAGAATTACACCAAGGTGCATTTTTCTAGGTTCTAAAGTACTTGTATAATACGTTTCAAGGCCTAAATTTCCCTCTTCATACGATACAGACGAACAATAAATCGAACGAACGAAATAATGAACAAAAATCAAAGAGGCATCTGCTTTTTTATTTTATTATAGATAATATTAATTTCTGTGCATAGAAACATTTTTAACAACTGCGCAATGTGTTTTAACCGCATAATTAGTAACCATCTGCTACTGAATGTTTATAGGCATTTCAAATATGTATAGATGTCTCGTAATTGAAAAATGCACTGTTCCTAGTTCAGATGTTATCACCATACTTTATCAGAGACTAAATTAAAAGCTAATGTTGGGTATCCTCACTTTCGCTTCCTTATCGGAACGTGTGGCAATGGATGGTATGAGGAAAATGTTTTAGTAGCAGAATTAGAAACCATTTGCTACTGAATGTTTGTAAACATTTCAAATATGTCTCAATACCTCGTACTTAAAATGTGCGGCACCAGAAATAAATCTCACAGAAAGAATATATTGTTTCTAGTTCATCTGTTATCACATTATTTTAGTGAGAAAACTAGAAACTAATGATGTGCATCCTCACTTCTTCCTTTTCTGTATGTATGGTTGAATGTACGCAATCTTTAAAAAGAAACTACTTAACAGTGCTATCATCGGTACTGTGGAAATGATTGAATTGGTGATATAAATATTTTATATTTGAAGATTTAATGTACTTTATGGAATTATTATATTTTGAGAGAAAATATAATTTTTCTGACCCGAAAAACTTTACGAGAACATGATGCAACAATAGAAAACATATATGCAACAATAGAAAACATGATGCAACAATAGAAAACATGATGCAACACTAGAAAACATAGATATGCAACAATAGAAATAAAAGGATGAACTTATTCGTGTGGCAAGAACAAGAAAATTTAATTTTTTCTAATTTATGGATAGTGTTATTTAAAAATAGGTTATGCAAAATTTGATTTTATTGAATATTAGTAAATAAATAAGTAAAAACTTTAGTAAACAAATAAATATATTTGTTTATAAATTCAAAGCATTCAAGTTTTGTAGTTTTAAATTTGATTAACTAGAAATTCAAAAACTATATTATTTTATGTACTTTATATTTACCTATAAATTTAGATTTATTTTATATATGATGTAATTACCTTATATATATATATTTATCCGTCATCTACATTAAAAGTTGACATTTAGATTTGGTTTTAATTTCCGCTGACAGATTAAATATTATAAACAGATTATCTTTAAAATTTCAAAGTACTAATGCAAACATTAGAAATGCAGAAGAACTCGACTTTTGAGAAAAAAGGGTTTTTATTTTTAGTTGTGCACAGCTAGAGAAGTTGGAAATGTTTGGATAATGTTTGGAAAACACGGTGCATACACTGGAAACAATATGCAACCAGTTTTGTACATTTTATATCTAATAACCCAATATTATTTTGATATTACCATTATTACGAAATTCTCAAACTGCTGACCAAAGATGAAAATCCTACAGCACTTTGTATAAAACAGCATGAAGTGGGAAAAAATACATTTAACAGATTTGAAGGTAAAAAAAAATCGTTGTCAATACTGTTAACAAGGACAAAATAAACTCGGCCGAGAAAAATCGATATCTGTTAGATAGTAAACTAGGCTGAACTGGGGGATGAATGCTATTGACGCAAAGAAAAAAATCGAGGTAAAAATCAGGAAGAAAATAAATACTATAAGAATTCCTTGAATAAACGAAAATCCTCTAAGAAAGAATACAAATGGCATAAGTAAGGTATAAATCAACTGTTAAGGAAACAAAACTATGACTATAAATGTTCTACGATAAACTAAAAATGAAAGTAATTGGTTTTGAAAGTTATACGAGTCGTTAGCACCACCTGTAAAAAAATGAATAATTAAAACTAGTGTAAAATTTAGAACGCCAACTAATACCGTGACATTTAACAAAATTACCCAATGCAGGTAGAAAAATAGCCCAAAATTGTCCAAATCAATCGGTTTCGAATTTGAAACCTGAAATGTACAAAAAAAAAACAATTATCCTGAACGAATGAGCTCGACTGAATAATAAAAAATAAACTTCCAATAAAGTCAAATTTAGAAATTAAATTTGAACCAAAAATAAGTCTTAGTTTCTTAAAAATAAAAATAAAAATGTTTCAAGCCACCAAATTTTTCAAGAGTTGCATTCTTAGGAATTTCTTGTTTTGAAATGTTGGAGACTTCATCACATTTCAATCGAACGCAGCCGTGGCTAAACTAAAAGTATATGTTGGCTAAACAAAAAGAGATCTTAAATTCCGTATAGATCCAAAGAGCACGTGTCAACGTTCTTTTTCTGAGACATGATCTCTTGATAACGATAATTGCCCATTCTTATCTTTCATGTATGGTTTAATTTTAGAAACCATTTGCTACCTTCATTGTTTGAGATATCCACAACCTTGTTCCGATTTGCACGCTGCCACAACTGCCGCCGTGTTCATGCGGAGTACGATCACGTTAAACATGTCGGTCCGTAAGTCCTTCCGAGAGGACGGTGGTAGGGAAAGGAGGGTACGGTCCCTGTGGATGCTTCCCCCACTGGGTTCCGATCTAAATTGGGTGGCACTTCCCGCCCGTCCAAATGGTTACCTTCCACCTTTCTTGTAGGTCGGACGGTCTGGCTCTCAACAACAACAACCTGGTTCCGGAATTGATATTTTTTCTACAGTTTTGTTTAACAAAGGTAGCTCCTTAACCAGTTAGTTTCATTAGTACTAATTTATATGCAGGGTGTCCAGTGCCATCGTTGCCCAATGGCTATTTCCTCAACCGTTAGTCGCAGAGATATATTTCCAATTGCACAAATGTTTTACATTTTAAAATCTATTGTCTTAGAAACAGTTTAAATTAATAAATGCATTTCTGAAAGAAATACGAAATATAAATTTTATAAGGTCCCCCGGTTCTACCAATTATATTTAGCGAAGTCATCCTCATACAATTTCATGCAAAATAAAAAAAAATCTTCCGTTTACGAACAAAATTCACTGAGTTATGAAGCATTAAACTTTATGACTTAAGTCACTTTTTCGCGCATAAAAATGTCCCGTTTCAGGCAACCAACCAATTAGGGACCGTATTGACCATTTCTCAGCACAAAAAGTGTTCAACTTTAAACAGCTATAAGTCGGTCAATTTTTGGTCGTAAAAGGATGTTCTTTTTATTTTGCTTAAATTGTATGAGGATGATTTTCCTAAATATAATTGGTAGGACCAGGGGTTTGTATAAAAATTGATATTTCGTATTTCCTTCAAAAATGCTTTTATTATTTTAAACTGTTTCTAAGAAAATATATTTTAAACTTATTGCAATTGGATGTATATCTCTGTGACGAACGGTTGAGGAAATAGACATTGGGTATTTATAGCACTGGACACCCTGTATATATTTATAATGATTTATAAGGATAAGATTTTTTTGTAGTTGTTTATGAACGTTTTTAAAGCTGGTTTGAACGTCTTGTGTAATTTTCGAAACAGGTTATTCTTATTTTTTACTTATATTCTACTTATATTATTTTTACGAGATTTATATTTATTTTGCCTATTGGCATAATTGATGCATTAACTCTCTCGAAGTATTAAACATTGCTATGCCCTAAGTATCATCCTTTGAGGTTCCGGAATTTTTCAGTTCATATACTTTCAGTTCATATACAATATATTTCATCTATATATAATGAGAAGCCAAAAATAATATTTATTCTCTCTTTTTCTAGCACTTTATCTAACACGCACTATCAGATCACTTATGGTCAAATTATGATCAAACTTGTTACTTTGTTAAGCTCTTGCTATTGTTGCACCTGTGACATATGATCTTATTTGTCTACTAGGAGAATTTTACAAACTGTTTGTACGAAATAATTATTGTGTTCTTTATAGAATTATTTACTAAGATGAAATGCAGCGACTTTTAAGTAGATAGACACTGGGATTATAATTTGCATATTGCGTATAAATTATCTTCTTTGTAGTACGCAATTTACCAGAAGGTTTGATTTAATTTCTACCCAACAAGCTTGGTTGAGACCAGGGTAATGCCATAACTTTTAGTTGCTTTCAGTAATAAATTACTAGCCATCAGATTCGCCAAACTAGCTATCTCTAAATTGGTCGATATCAACTCCGGGTGTTGATGGAATACTCGAGGGGCTCGACAAATGACGGAGGGGTCAAAAGGGATTAATAACAGTTTTAGGAGTTCTTCATGTTCTAAATATATTATATGTAATTATTGTATTTTTTATTTTCCGTATATATATACACTTGTCAAAAATGAAATTTCAACAGTATGAAGGAATGCACGTAGCCATATGCAAATCATCGTGTCGGTAGAAGAGAGAGCCATATGCCAATGCTTAAAAGAACAAATAAAAATATGCAAAATAAACATGTTTATTCAGTAAAGAATGTGGTTCCCACAGGAATCTATACATACCTATGAACGGTGAGGCATACTAGCGATGAAACTATTAATGGTTGTCTGAGGTAATCCTTTCCTCCAAGCAGCGTTCATTGCAGTATGCAGTTCGTCTACTGAATGTACCGGTTGTCCCCGGTGCACATAAATTCCGATGAGGATCCACACGTGTTCAATGGGAGATGGATTCGGCGAGGCTGGCGGCCATGAAATCATGTGAATTCAGTTCAGACTGTTGAGAGTTTGTCCTGTGGTGGGCGGTGTTCCACCATTTTTTTGCCGGAACACCTTGCCGGGGATAGTCTGCACCAGTGACCGAACAAAAGGCATCACAACTTGTGTGACCTAACTGTCCGCTGTCTGATTGCCTGCAATGTGCCACAGAGCTATCCCCTAACTGAACATGATACCTCCCCAAACTACGATGTCCGGTGTGACGCTCGGTGATATAGGTTGGCAAGTGGCGTTCCCAGAGAAATCGCCACATGCTACCGTGATTGTCATTCCTCAACAGGCAGCAGCGAGATTCATCCAAACAATACCAGATGTCATTCATAAATCAAGTTGCGATGACGACGACTCGTGCATTCCTGTGTTAAGCACCTATAATGGGATTCTAGTGGCTGGCCATCGTGCGCTCAACTGTACTTCATGCAACCTGTTGCGAATGGTTTGTGTGCAAGTATGCGTTGATGGTGATCGGCACTTTCGGATGTCACTTTCAGTAACGAACGGGTGCGGCAAATCTTCTGAACGGCCAAAGCAGTCTGACACTATCAACAGTTGCCTGGCTGCCCAAATAGCTGCTCAAGTTTTCGGACGAGTCGGACGGTCTGTGTCTCCAACCATCAACAGTTGCACGCAGGAGCAACCGTTGATGGTAGCAAGCTGTTTCGGATGTCACTGAACGGGTCTCGACGTTCCGTTTGGGGAATCTGACTGTCTGTACCTTTCCTGTGTGCCTGTTCGATGCACTCCCTCTTCGGCGTATTCTCCGATGTCCCTGCGTCCATCGTGTCAGACATCGGCTGGATTGTACTCACGCCGCGCCCAACACGCGTGGCAATTGCATGCATCGACAAACCCACGCTACACAGCTCCAGGATACAGCCTCGTTCTCCAGCCTCTAACAACTGGTATACAGCTCGCTGACGTCTTTAAAGCATTGCTTCTTCACTTTTTCGAATGTTCGGCTGCTACAAATCGTCATTGATAGCATTTTCGGGACGATCCATCTGCTGGTCTAAATCACCCGAAACTGGGTGTCTCATGACAAGGTACTTACGAAAACTTTTGCATACGACTCACTCTTCTATTGATACAGAAATTTGCATATGGATAAGTCCATTTCTTTATTGTTTTGCAATTTCATTTTTAACGACTGTAGTGTAATGTATAAGGGAAGTATTATGAAGGTGTCGAAAATTCGAATTTGAGTTTTCAACGGGAAAGGAAGTTTCAAACATCCCTATCATGCGAATCGAACGCTTTTGAAGTGAAGTCTGTGTATGTTTATATGTGTGTGTGTGTTTGTGTATATGTGCGCGCTCGTGTGCGTGTATTTGTGTTTATGGAGATGGTATCCCACGAAATAATTTATATAATTTATCGATTCAAATGAAATTTTGTATGAAAATTGCAATCAGTGAAATCTGGAAGCCTGTTGCTTGTAAATGCAGTCGAATATTCGGAAGCCCTCCCCCCCCCCAAATTTTCGAATAACATTTGGAAAAATTCATAAAAAAATTAAAACCTTCATTAAAGTTACGTAAATAATCATTTTGTAAGTAATTTTATACTAGAAAAACATTAACACAAATTTTAGTACACTAGTTTGAACCGTTCTTTAGAAACCTAATGTCCGGGAACGTGATGTGAAATATTATGTATTTTATCAGCAAAGATTGCGAAATATTGGTTCAAGATCGGGACAAGTACGGACCTCACCACTGTATGCATGAGTCAATAAACATTACTGATATATTGAAATTACTGATTTATTGAAATTATTTTAATGAAATTATTTAAGAAAACATATTTAACTAAATAGTTAGAATACTATTTAGCATCACATAACTAATCCCCTTATAACTGAACCTTTAATTACTGAAATTACTGAATTAATAACTAATCATTACTGAAATGTTATTTATTACTGAAACATCAATTACTCAATATTTTACAGTATAATTATTAATGTGAATAATATACTGTTTAAATTTAATTGCGCGTATTTAATGACTTTCGCACAAATTAAATGTATTTGCAATAGCTCTGGTAGCAATGATTATAATAGCAAATAAGAAGATTTGAACACTATGTAGGATACAGACAGTGAATTATACTTCAAAATTTAATATGGTTTATATTCTTTTGTAATTCTTAGCTTGTTTCAACAACTTAAAATGTATTTAACACACTTTTTATTAGAGTTCGCAATACATTTAAAATTTTTGAATATACTGATTTTATTAATTTTTAGAAATTCATTTTAGACGAAAATAATTAAATTGCGTTTGATTTTTAAAATGTGAGCGAGGTTTGTTATAAATTAAAAGATGCAAATTGTATTTTAACTTTCAAATTCTGCAATATCTGGAACAACTTTGATAGTAAAGAAAATATCATTTTTTAATCTGAGAATATTTGTAATTTATAAATTTATGTAATTAATATCTTTAATATATTTTAATTTTGATAGGAATTATAAAGAGACTATGGCTTAACTTTTGTTAGTAAATATTTGCGTATCTTTTCAGTATTCTGAATAATATATTAAAAGTTAAAAATATGTAAAATAATAAAGTTGATTATAAGCATTATTGAAACTTCAAGTTAATGAAAATATAAAATTATAAAGCATATTAATACATATATTGATGTTAGCTTTTAATTAACGCAAAATACCCAAGAGGAAGAAAAACTGTAACCGCAAAGCATTTACATTAGTCTATAGTAATACCCCCCCCCCCCTCTTCAGTTTTTTTAAAGAAAATAATTTTATCTGTTTTAGTTCATACAGCATAGACAACATATAAATGTCATTCATTATCAATCAAAATATTAATCTAAATTACTAATATAAAAAATATGATAACAGCACATGACTTTCCCTGCAAACTTATATCTACGTTCTCTTTATTTTGATTACATTTAATTCACTTCTAATTTAATTTTCTTTCTTATTTAGTAACTGGACTTATTTTCAAAGGTGGCGTAGAGAAAATACGAAAAAACTAAAATACAAGAACGGCTAGTCCTACTGTAATGGGGTCGGTCCTATTTTTTTCTTCGTTAACATTACTTATAATACAGGCATTTAATGGATATATTTGAGCATACGTAGTTTTTTATTTTAAATTTTATCTATTATTGTGGACCATTTTTCAAAGAAAGCATGTTATTTTTTTTTTCGAATCGTACGAAAATCTAATCAGCACCAGGTTGACTCACTAGCGACTTATCTATCGAATTTTGTGAAATTCGGTCCATTAGTTTTTCAGTTAGAGTGGATACAGGCTTTTGAGGGCCATTTCGCAAAAAAGGCAGGTTCTTTTTCACCAGCTTCATCGTACCCAAAACTAATCAGCACCAGATTCGCCCACAAGTGATTTATCTACCAAATTTTATAAAATCCGGTCAATTAGTTTTTCAGTTAGAGTGGATACAAAACATGCACAGATAGTCAGGCAGACAGGCAGACACACAGACAGACACACACACACACAGACGTTACACTAAAATAGTTTTTTCGTATTCTTGAAGTCTCAAAATGCGTAGATCCGTCGAAAACTGGAGTTGTGATTTTCGGCATGATTTCAATACTTTCTCAATACATTACCATGTATTGCTTGGAAAGGGAAAAGTAAAGTCCATATTAATATGTATATACTCTGTAAATATGAAACCAACTGCAATGTATAAACAAGAAATACAGCTAAACTAAATGAATTGGAAACTGATTTAACTTGGAGACTTTCTATAATAAATAGTATTTATTAATAGTTTCGAAAAATTCGGTTGAAATGTTTATTTTCAGAGTATATTTAATTGATTTTGTAAGTTTTCTAAAAAGTCTGATAATAAAATAATTTATTGCTATTAAATTTACGTCTATATACGAATATAAGAATTTTGTAGAGAGAGCTTTTAAGTTTTATAGACCTTTGGTCAGACTACAAGATAACTATATGCAAAATGTATTTTACCTTATTCTAACCCTTTATCTAAAATGAAGGAAAGCGCCTTCAACACCTGATTTGATACTGTAAATAAATTCGCAACAGGTAGTTGGGACGGATCCATGAAACTTTATGATAAAGTTGAAAGGAACAACTGTCATTATGAAATTCAGACGTTACAACTGCCATTTGGCAGTATCCACCAAATATATTACAGGATCATTCCATAATCTAAGCAAATTTTCAGAACACAAAGCTGCAGTTGCGAATTTCATTAGCTTTTGAAAATGTTTTTTAATGCTTTAGTTATTGCATGGAAACTATTTTGTGATTAACGAATTTCGATACACTAGAATTTTGGTGATCCAAAATAATGAATCCATAATAATAGATCCATAGTATTAGATCCATAATAATTTGGATTTACAGAAATGTGAATTCTTGGACAATGATAAAATATAGCGCTTACATTCAGAACTCATACAGACATGTACAAGTATAATTACACAGGGATGGCTAAGTATACCGTAATGACATCTTAACAAACATGGACTTGAAGGGCAGCGAGCGAATTATTTGGCTATTATAGTTAATCTTGGCAGTTGATCAAAAGCCCTTGATGGATAGAATTTATGTTTTCACTCCAGGAAATATTTTTGTCTCGAAAAGCGTTGTTTTCTAAAATAAAACATCTGACTTTTCCTTTCAGTAAATAAATCTCAAGGATATTTTTGAATTTTATAACATAATATGTTCAACACACGGAACTCGATTAAGTTTTTATATTTTGAGATCAATTTATGTTGTAGTAAAATATATTTTAAATGTAAAATCAGCTTTGAATGGAATTTAGTTTTAGATCCTTTGCGACTTGGTCTTTTGCATATTTTACTAAATTAAGGTCTTATTCATTATCAATGCGTAGCAAATACAGTTACATATTTTTTAATTTTAATATATTTAAAGGAATGATGCTCATATAAAACTCTCATGTAAATTATAACGTTTACCTTTATATTTTAAGTTTGGTATTTAACTAATCAGTAACTTGAAAACCGTTAGAATGATGTTCGCAATAACGCAATCAATTCTTTAAGACTGGTCAATTTTATCATCATTGAAAACATTTATTTAAAACAACGCCAAACGCATTGGGTATAATATATTTGATGCTAGATTATGCTGTGTTTCTAAGTTGTAAATTTACATCTATTTACCATCACTAGGTCTGTAACTATCCCAAAACTTTCTTCGATGAGTGAAAAATTAATAGTAAACACTTATTATCAATACAATTTATTATTTATATTTTTCATACACAAAATTATTTTATCATCAACATTAAATCTTCACTCTGAGCAAGAAATATATTAACCACCATATGGAATTATTATTATTTACTTCGACTGGTAATAATGTCTGAATCCTTGATTTATTTATTGCGTTATTTGTAGCCATTATGAACAGAACATCCAGAAGCATTAAAGAAATCTGAAGAGCATTAAATAAATGAAAGCAGCTTTCACTGATTAAATCTATCTTCTAATAAATGTGTCACTGTGTCTTACTTAACAAGAATGAAGTAAACAATTTCGGCATTTATCATGTAATATTATCATTAAAAAATATTTAAAGGTATCTAAATTAATAACTTAACACTGGACTAAAATAATCTACACACACTAAATCTTCACTCTAAGCAAGAAATATATTAACCACCATATGGAATTATTGTTATTTACTTCGACTGGTAATAATGTCTGAATCCTTGATTTATTTATTGCGTTATTTGTAGCCATTATGAACAGAACATCCAGAAGCATTAAAGAAATCTGAAGAGCATTAAATAAATGAAAGCAGCTTTCACTGATTAAATCTATCTTCTAATAAATGTGTCACTGTGTCTTACTTAACAAGAATGAAGTAAACAATTTCGGCATTTATCATGTAATATTATCATTAAAAAATATTTAAAGGTATCTAAATTAATAACTTAACACTGGACTAAAATAATCTACACACACTAAATCTTCACTCTAAGCAAGAAATATATTAACCACCATATGGAATTATTGTTATTTACTTCGACTGGTAATAATGTCTGAATCCTTGATTTATTTATTGCGTTATTTGTAGCCATTATGAACAGAACATCCAGAAGCATTAAAGAAATCTGAAGAGCATTAAATAAATGAAAGCAGCTTTCACTGATTAAATCTATCTTCTAATAAATGTGTCACTGTGTCTTACTTAACAAGAATGAAGTAAACAATTTCGGCATTTATCATGTAATATTATCATTAAAAAATATTTAAAGGTATCTAAATTAATAACTTAACACTGGACTAAAATAATCTACACACACTAAATCTTCACTCTAAGCAAGAAATATATTAACCACCATATGGAATTATTGTTATTTACTTCGACTGGTAATAATGTCTGAATCCTTGATTTATTTATTGCGTTATTTGTAGCCATTATGAACAGAACATCCAGAAGCATTAAAGAAATCTGAAGAGCATTAAATAAATGAAAGCAGCTTTCACTGATTAAATCTATCTTCTAATAAATGTGTCACTGTGTCTTACTTAACAAGAATGAAGTAAACAATTTCGGCATTTATCATGTAATATTATCATTAAAAAATATTTAAAGGTATCTAAATTAATAACTTAACACTGGACTAAAATAATCTACACACACTAAATCTTCACTCTAAGCAAGAAATATATTAACCACCATATGGAATTATTGTTATTTACTTCGACTGGTAATAATGTCTGAATCCTTGATTTATTTATTGCGTTATTTGTAGCCATTATGAACAGAACATCCAGAAGCATTAAAGAAATCTGAAGAGCATTAAATAAATGAAAGCAGCTTTCACTGATTAAATCTATCTTCTAATAAATGTGTCACTGTGTCTTACTTAACAAGAATGAAGTAAACAATTTCGGCATTTATCATGTAATATTATCATTAAAAAATATTTAAAGGTATCTAAATTAATAACTTAACACTGGACTAAAATAATCTACACACACTAAATCTTCACTCTAAGCAAGAAATATATTAACCACCATATGGAATTATTGTTATTTACTTCGACTGGTAATAATGTCTGAATCCTTGATTTATTTATTGCGTTATTTGTAGCCATTATGAACAGAACATCCAGAAGCATTAAAGAAATCTGAAGAGCATTAAATAAATGAAAGCAGCTTTCACTGATTAAATCTATCTTCTAATAAATGTGTCACTGTGTCTTACTTAACAAGAATGAAGTAAACAATTTCGGCATTTATCATGTAATATTATCATTAAAAAATATTTAAAGGTATCTAAATTAATAACTTAACACTGGACTAAAATAATCTACACACACTAAATCTTCACTCTAAGCAAGAAATATATTAACCACCATATGGAATTATTGTTATTTACTTCGACTGGTAATAATGTCTGAATCCTTGATTTATTTATTGTGTTATTTGTAGCCATTATGAACAGAACATCCAGAAGCATTAAAGGAATCTGAAGAGCATTAAATAAATGAAAGCAGCTTTCACTGATTAAATCTATCTTCTAATAAATGTTTCACTGTGTCTTACTTAATAACAACGAAGAAAACAATTTCGGCATTTATCATGTAATATTATCTTTAAAAGATATTTAAAGGTCTCTAAATTAATAACTTAACACTGGACTCTACAAGAGTACTGGACATTAAGCAATTGAGAGAGAGAGAGAGAGAGAGAGAGAGAGAGATGGAAATAAAAAAACGTGGATCGGAATGGACTGGACATGGGTTAAGAATGTCGCAGCATAACATCCCTGATGTGACACTTATTGGGCGCATGAAGGAAAAAGGTCTCGGGGTCGATCCAAGCTAAATTGGAGGAGACAGGTGGAGCAGGGGAGAAATTCGATGGGATGGGCGAGCTGGTCAGAAGCAAGGACTGCGGTACAGGATCGACCAGGGTGGCGATGCAAGATGAAGACCTTATGTGCCACTAGGCACGATGAGTTGTGATGATGATGATGAAATTAATAACTTATGTTAATAAAAGCTAAAAAATCTGTTGTAGGCAGCACCTGACTTTTCTTACATAATGCAACGAATTACTACTTTTATAGTTTAAAAAAATGTTATTTTTACAGTAGATACTTATATTCTTTCCAAGATATTGAATTTTCTTCAATATCTTGGAAGTCGTCATTTTCATTGCTTTAGCGTCATTTTTATCCATTTGGCGAAATTTTTGTTAATTTGGCAGCATTTTAAAAATTCGTCAGGTTGGCGACATTCCGCAAATTTCGTCGCCAAATTCTCGCCAAGCGTTATGGACGGAGAAATAACTTATTCTTACAGCAGATAAAGGACTATTGGCGTACAAATACAAAAGTATTACTCAAAGTACCTTTTTTTTTCAAATGGAACGAGATAGATCCACGAGAATGATATCACCAAATTTATCGTATGATATTACATATGAAAAGTGAACATGCTTCTTAGGAGTTAATTTTTTTTTTATTTTACATGATTTTTGGATACATTTATTTGAAAAATGTACAATATCTCGAGAACGGTTAATGCTAGCGTCCTACAGTTTGCGTCAATCGTTTTCTAGGGAAAATTATATAAAAAATGCCAATTTGCGTAACCCTTCAAAAGGTTTTGATTTTTTGATGGTTTTTTCAAAATTTCACTCGAAAATTTAGGGGTGTTCTGAACATCCGATTGTGTTTAGATACAACAGCCTTCCAGTATTCACAGATTGTGATTTTCGTACCAAATTTCATTCGAATCGCTCCATTCGTTCGTGATATATCGTCTCCACAGGCTCACTGACACACACACACACAGACATCACCTTAAAATTGTTCGATTCGTGATGAGGGATGCTTTAAACGTTCTTTCCCGCCGAAAACTCAAATTCGAATTTTCGACCCCGTCACAATACTTTCCTTATACATTATGTTTCAAAATGAATGTAAATTTTGTGTTATAGTAATAATCTTGGATTGTTACAGCAAATACACACACACACACACACACACACACACATATATGTATATATATATATATATATCACTCATTTTTTTCAAAATAGCAGCATAACAGCATATCATATCTAGTAATTAATTGATGTAATACTATTATTACTTTCCTTATATTTATATAATGTATAAGGAAAGTATTGTGACGGGGTCGAAAATTCGAATTCGTGTTTTCGACAGGAGAACACGTTTCAAGCATCCCTGAACAAGAATCAGACTTTTCTGAGATTTCTTCTATGCGTGTGTGTTTGTGTGTGTGTTGGCTGTAACAATTCCAGATTATTAGTATAACACAAAGTATGTGTGTGCGTGTGTGTGTAACTGACGAGCGAATGGATCGTTTTAAACGAAATTTGGTACAAAAATTACAATGAATGAATGCTGGAAGTCTATTGTTTTTATACGCAATCAAACGTCCAGAATCCCCCCCCCCCGAAATTTCCGAGTGAAATTTTGGAAAAAATCATCAAAAAATTAAAACCTTTAATAAAATTATGTAAATAGTCATTTCTTATGTTATCTTTTATTAGATAACAATTAAAATAAATTTTAGTACGTTAGCATCAACCGTTCTTGAGATATTGTGCATTTAAAAAAAATATCAAACCATCATATAAAATTAGAAAAAAAAATATTATCTATTGTGAAATATGTTCACTTTTCATAAGTAATATCATGCGATAAATTGTGTGATATCATTCTCGTGGATCTAACTTTTCTCATTCATGAGAAAATATAATTTTGATAATACTTTTGTGTTTGAACGCCAATAGTCAGTTATATGATACAAGAATAACTCATTTCTCCGTCCATAACGCTTGGCGAGATTTTGGCGGAATGACGCCTATTTGGCGACTTTTTAATTGTTGCCAAATTAAAGAAAATTTAGTCAAATTGATAAAAATGATGCTAAATCAATGCAAATGACGACAAGATGATGAATTATATATTAAAGTATTTTAATATATAGAGTATATTGTTTATTGAGGATGCTATCAATATTGATGATCGTTTAGAGTTGCGCGAAGTATAAGTTAATTAAGTATTTTGAATTTTTGTTCATGTTGTCGTCTTGAAAATCGCCCAATGTACATCTCAATGATAGAAACACAGCACCGTGGATCATATATATTATTTTTTATTGTAAAACAAGTAAACCAATTGCATTAAAATAAGGAAAATCATGAGCTGCCCACATCAGATTTTTTAATATAGTGTCCATTCTCTTAACACTACCTATCTGCAAGTGAATTAAGAATGCGAGCTAAAAGGGTTTAAACAAAGTAAATTACATTCTCAGAAACCGGACTTGAATATTGATAGCTGCTTAAAACCCAGACTTTTGGATAACGACATTCGTATAAAGATGGTGTGGGGAATGAGAAAAAGTTAATGAGGTGCATCGTTTCAATACATTTTAGCTAAAGTGCCAGCTTTCAGGAGACCATAATGATTCTAACTTATGCGCAAAATTTATTTTCAAATAAAACGTAAGATATCAGAATTCTATTGATTGTGATTTTCTCAAAAAGCCTTATCAACTGTTGAACACACGATAATTGCAGCGTGGTTATTTTGCTTAGAAACAACCACATTTAAAGCGGAAAGTTTTGTGAATTTTTAGTGGTACTTTTATAAAATCTAGTGCATATATCCTCAAATGTAAATGTATTAATTTTCAATTATGATGAATTATTTGAAACTCATTTTTAAAAAAATTGACACATATTTTCTCAAATAAATTTAAAGTTATCATAATAATTCAGTTTAATCATAATAATTATTCAGTTGTCATAATAATTAGTCAGTTTTTGTAGATACTAGTTATCAGAGGAAATACTGAGGTGACACTGATTACAATAGTTTCGTTCTTTCTTATTCGACTCAAATCGTACCACCTGTCCGAAGGTATACGGTATTTATTTGAACGGCCAGGAGGTGCCACTAAATTTAGAGCATAACCCAGTAGGGATGGCATCAACTGGGACCATATGCTCCTTTTCCTACCCCTAACCTCTCGGAAGGATTGCGGAACGACATATATGACGTGGCAGTTCTCCCCTTGAATGCGGTGACAATTTGAAATGGAATCGAACTTGGGTCGCCCGAGTGCAATCCCTAGCGGCTAATCACTGGGCTGCCCCGTCCATATTGATTACTTTTTGTACGATACATAAGATAAAATTAATATTATATTTTACTCGAATTTTATTAAGTTTTCATCCTTTTTGTATGTAAATACATAGGATGTCAAGGACGAACTGGAGATATAATAGGGTTATCGTACATTTTTACTTTCTTTATATACATAATGTATAAGGAAAGTATTGTGACGGGGTCGAAAATTCGAATTCGAGTTTTCGACGGGAGAGCACGTTTCAAGCATCCCTGATCACGAATCAAACATTTTTGAACTGATGCCTCTGTGAGTGTGTGTGTGTGTGTGTGTGAAAATATGTGTGTGTGTGTCAGTGAGTCTTTGGAGACGATAACTGACGAACGAATGGACCGATTCGAAAAAAATTTGGTACAGAAATCACAATCCGTAAACACTGGAAGCCTATTGTTTTTATACGCAATCGAATGTTCAAAGCCCCCTAAATTTTCGAATAAAATTTTGAAAAAATCGTCAAAAAATCAAAACCACTAATAAAATTACGCAAATAGACATTTCTTATGTAAATTTTCATTAGAAAACGATTGGCATAAATTTTAGAATGCTAACACAAACCGTTTTCGAGATATTGCACATTTTTCAAAAAAATTATTAAAAAGTCATATAAAATAAAAAATATATATTTCCTATTGAGAAACATGTTCACTTTTCATATGTAATACCATACGATAAATTGGTTGACATTATTCTCGTGGATCTACCTCGTTCCATTCATGGAAAAAGGTACTATGAGTAATACTTTTGTATTTGAACGCCAATAGTCAATTGTCTGCTGTAAGAATAACTTATTTCTTTATCCAAAACGCTTGACGAGATTTTGGCGACGAATTTCGCCAACATGGCGACTTTTTGAAATGTTGCCAAATTAACGAAAATCTCGCCAAATGGATAGAAATGACGCTAAATCAATGAAAATGAAGACTAATTGTGGAAAATTCAATATCTTGGAAAGAATATTAGTATCTGCTATAAGAAAAACCTGTTTTTTTACTGTAAAAGTAGTAAATTCATTGCATTATATAAGGAAAGTCATGTGTTGCTCACATCAGATTTTTATGTATATGTATAGGGAACTCTAATAGCCCTGTACGATGAGATAAATTTAAGAGGGCTGATACCATTATTTAGGGGAATACTGAGAAGAATACTGAACGTAGGGGAATACTGAGAAGAATATTCAACTTAGGGGAATACTGAAAGGAATACTGAACTTAGGGGAATACTGAAAACAAAAATACCGACCGCAATTGTTAGAAAAATCGCCTCACATGCGCACGGGCACATAGAAGAGTTAGATGTCTGAGTTAGGTTTTGAAGAGATGAATATTTGTTGATTTTTGTCATATTCGTAATGCATTCCGCGCTTATTTATTTATTTATCCATTTTATCTTAATAGAGAACAATAACTGAAACTGCAAACTAAAGACGAAGTAACAGTTTAATAAGTTATAGTAATAGAAACAATAGAATATTCGCAAAATATATAAAATATAAAAGATAAAATAATCACAATAAATGATTTTATGAACACCAACAGATGCTTGTAGAACATCAACATGATTAGGAAAGCTGGTGTATAGTTTATAAAAGTTTGCAACAGTTTTTATATACCTTCCACGGACAAGCACTTCTATTTACCAACTTTTCATCAAAGCATTCCCAATTCTTCTCTCATTTTGTACAAAATCTTGGCTTTCTAAGTTGGATTTCCTTGCATTTCTCCTCCTTGGCCCCCATTGGCTGATGATCTGGGGCGAAAAAGTTTTTACTGACCAGCGATGTGCTGGGCGTAACTCTTGAGATCCTAATGGACCACGTGTTGGGTTGCTTTAGAATTTAGGTAATTTGGGGATTTGAAAATTTACTTTTATTTCTTTTTCCCTGGCTCAATATTCTTAATTTGGTAATATTTAAATAATATTTATTGGCTTTTTCATTTATTCTTTAATTAGAATATTTTTAATCTTCTAAATTAATTTTCTTTATAATATTCTTAGTTAAAAATGTTCCATTCCTTAAATTAATATTACTTTTGATTTGCAAATTTTAGAAATTATTTATTTATTTGATTCCCCTTAAAATTCCCTTTAATTTGATATCCCATTTTCCCATTTTTGGTTAGAAATTCCGTTTGTTCTTCAGTTTCAAGTTATTTCCATGTCTCACTGCAATTCAAAAATTTCAGTTGCGGCCATTTTCGGAATTCTGTTTTGCGGGCTTTTTACTGCGATTAATAATGCCACCTAAGCGTTTTCGCGCCTCTTTGGAATTCGTGAAATTTTTTAATTGGTTCGCATTTTTACGGATCGTCTGCTCTCGGAATTATGAGTATTATTTTGGCAATTCTAATTTCGGTAAGCGAATTTTAATTGCTGCCGTTTATCTAAACTCCGTGTTTTTGCCGCACATATAAATACGCGCGTAGAACTTTTCAGTTTCAGTTTTTTGTTGAAATCCTTCGTCGGTGTTAGCGCGAGAAGCGCGTTGTTTATTTTCGAATGGAACTTATGTTCCACGCGAGCTTTTCAATGGAACGTTAAGTTCCTCGCGTTATTTTTTTTTTTACATTAGTTGTTTTAATTTAAATGATGGTTTTTTCGAGCCTTTATCGCGAAAGTCACGAAGTAGCTCTCCGGAAAAGTGTGTATAAAATTTTCTTATGCGCGCTACGTGAACGTAGCTTCTGCCGAGGACGGACGTTCTATGAAGATCCGAGTGTACCAGAAGTAGCTGTTAGGTCTGATCTCCTGAGTTTACAATCCTTTTCAAGAAAAATGCTGAATCCTCTCCTGTTTCAAGTTTGGTGATTTCCAGTAAACCAGTCTACAAAATTTGTTTCCTACCAGTGAAGTTCTAATAAATTGGAACTTTTCCCCCCTGTCTGATGACCCATCTGGTGAATATTGCTGTTATATTTAAACTCCTAATTTCTTAAATTCTCAATATTTGAGATGTATTTAATCAAATTTTATTCTGTAAATTTAAAATTCTAAAACTTTATTCTGAGAGCAAATTTCTAAACCTTCATAAATTTATAAGAGCCTGGGTAAAATTCTAAAATTCTTTAAATTCAATATTTTTGTTAATGATTTTTGATGAAATTTAAATAGATTGTTTTGAGTTAAGTTTTTATGCTAATTCCTTAATTTTAACTAAGTTGATAAAATTCTAATGTCTAAAATTCTAATGTTAATTCTTCCTGAGTTGCCTGCCTGTGAGCAGTGTGTTTGTATTTGTTAATTTGAATTAATTTGAAGTACTATTTAATAAACTAATTTTCTTTAAACTAAATATTATGTCTTCATTTATCTTTTTAAACACAGCAGGTTTTATTCTATCTGTCAAACACAACAGTAGTTTTGGTGCCGTGTACCAGTCTAGAAATTGCTCTCATGTTTTATAATATTTATTAGTAGTATTAAACTTTCAATTGTATTGCAATTATGGATGATGTTAGAGAAGGTAACTGTATGTATATTTCTGTATTTGGGTCAGACGAAACTGGAGATGGCTCTAAAGATAAGCCTTTTGAAACTTTATTATATGCAATGTTCTCTGTTGGTAAAGAGCCATTTCCTTCATTTCTCACAAATTCAAACGATGGTAAAGATCGGGATTTAATTCCCAGAAGTCAGGTTTCTAGTACCAAGAAAACTTAGTTATCCTTATTGGAAAGAAATTTACCTTCTAAAATAAACATTGAGGCAACCTCTGATAATGTAAATTCTGTTGGTAACAAAAATATTGATTCAAATGTTAATAGTAAACAATATGACTTAAATGAACAGGGATTAAAAATAGATTCTTCTAAATGTAATGTAATGAGTAATTTTAAAACAGTCTCTTCAATAGGAGACTTTTTAGATTCAATCCCAGTATTTTCAGGAGAGGAATCTGGCCTCCCATTGGAGGATTTCATAGATAGAATTAAAATGTTAGCTGACCATGCAAATTGGTCTGAGTTAGACAAGGTCTTGGTTTTAAAGTTAAAACTGTCAGGCATAGCTGGAAGATTTATTAGAGATAATCCTAAGTTAAAAGAAGAGAAATCTTTCTCTCAATTTCTTAAAGCTTTACGCGACAGATTTTCCTCAATAGAATGTTTACACAGTAACTTGAGAGCATTTTTGCAAAGTTATCAGAGACCAAATGAATCTGTGCGTCAGTTTGCTGCCAGAGTTGAGGCTTCCTCATATAAAACTGTTTCACCTGCCTTACTGAATGACAGAGTGGCAAACCAGCAAAGACTTGATGTCTTGTGCTCGGTTTTCATTGAAGGCTTGAAGCCTCATTTCAAACGGCTAATCCTACCTCAAAACCACCAGAGTTTTGACTCTGCAAAAAAGCATGCTGTGGCAGAGGAAGAGGTGTGGAGCAAGCAACATGGGGATGACCCCCAATATGTGATGAGTCTTGAAGAATCTGAAAATAAGCAGCTCCATGATGAGCTTAAGAGAAATAGAATGGAGGTAGAGAACCTCACTAAAAGGCTTGCTGAGTTGCAAACTCAGATTAACACCAAACCACAGCTGCCTCAAACTAGAGTGACAAAGGATAGCCGAAGGTGTTTTTCATGTGGTCTATTAGGTCACATAAGTGTGGATTGTAGGAAATTTCCTCAATCACACAGGTTCAACAGAAATTCTGGGTCTCTGCCTACTCGAATGTATCAACAACCTTTTTCTTTTCCACAAGCTACACAAAACTATCCATATGGTTTTCCACAACAAACGCAGGGATTTCAACAACCTACTCAATTTTTTTACCATCAGCCAAATCAAAACTTTCAGCCTGACATAAATGAAACTAAACCTAAAATGAGTTACAACACTTTTTATACACCTAGGAGTGATAAAAATGACAGTGAAAAACAAAATTTAAACTATGTAAGGGTGAAGGGAGTTTTCACTCCAACTTACCTTCTGAAGCCCTTGGGGTGTTACCTGTGGTGCAAAATTCAAATTTGATTTCATTACAGAATTTGTCTCTACCAGTGATTTCTGGTATGATAAATAATGTTGATATTCCTATACTTATTGATTCTGGTGCTTCTATTAATGTGTTGTTTACAAATGTATTATCTCATTTAAATATACCTGACAGTCAATTAACTAATTGTAATATAAATTTAAAAGGCATCTCTAGTGATATTATAAAAGTTTCCAAAAAATTGAATATTAATTTAAATTTAAATAACAAAATATTTAATGTTGATTTTTATATTATGGACTGTGATTCTTGTAATTATTCAGCAATACTTGGTGTGAAATTTTTAAAGGGTTATAAGATGTCAATAGATTTTACTAATAATGTTTTATACAATAATATTGTAACTGTGCCTTTTGCAATTAAGGATGAATCTGTACCATTTTTATTATCTGATGCAACTCAATTCTTTAATAATTATGAAATTAACAGAGAAAATACTTTGAATTCTGAAAAATATAGGGATAATTTGTGCTATGCACTTAGGAAATACACAATTCCTCCTCTATCGGAGGCTTTCATACAACTAAAATTAAAAGAGATTGTTAAATTTAATTCACCTACTGTGATGATTGAGCCTTTAAACAACAGTAAAATTCTGGTCGCTAGATCAGTAAATAATGTATCTAGATCTAATATATATAATGTAAAAGTATTGAATTTGTCAACTGATGAGTTGCACATAAATAAGCATTCAAATGTAGCAAAAATTGTTCCTATCACAGTAGTATCTTCCTTTTCAGTTAACAATATTACTGAGTCAAGTGCAGAGAGTGGTGATAATTTTGATGTTTGGGGAGGAAATTTTGATCTTCCACACTTAGACTATAATGAAAAAAGACAAATAGAGAGTTTAATTAATGATTATAAGCATATTTTTGCTAATTCTATTCCAGATTTAAAGGGGTGTGATACAGTTTTTCATAACATTAACTTAAAAGATGATATTCCTGTTAAACAGAAACCTTATAGAGTTCCTTATCATGTAAGAGATGAATTAGATAGACAAATTAATGAGCTTCTTGAAAATGACATTATACAAGAAAGTGATTCACCATTCTCCGCACCTGTACTGTTTGTTAAAAAGGCAGATGGAACATTAAGATTAGTAACAGATTTTAGAAAATTAAATGATAAAACTATTGATGATATTTTTCCACTGCCAAATATCACTGAATTGATTGATAGTTTAAGTGGTGCGAAATATTTTTCTACATTAGACTTAACATCTGGATTTTATCAAATGAAATTGCACCCAGACGACACACACAAATATGGCTTTTCTACACCTTTTGGCCACTATGAATGGAAAAGAGTCCCTTTTGGTTTGAAAAATGCCCCCAGCTCCTTTCAACGACTTATGTCCATCGTCCTAGCTAAGCTTTCCCCTTTACAAATTTCTATTTACATAGATGATATTGTTATTGCATCTAGAACCTTTGAGGAACACTTAATGAAATTAAAGGTAGTATTTGATAGATTATCTCAACATAAATTATGTTTAAAGCCAAGTAAATGCAATTTTTTTAAATCTTCAATAAATTATTTAGGTTTTCAGGTTTCTGAAGGTATTGTCCAGCCTGACCCCTCAAATTTAAAAACTGTTAAAAATTTTCAAAAACCCACCTCTAAAAAACAAATTCGCCAATTTTTAGGATTAACTGGCTTCTACAGAAAATTTATTGAAAATTACTCCTTAAAAACTCTTCCCTTAACTAATTTAACAAAGCAAAATATTAAATTCTCTTGGACCCCTGAAGCAGAAAATTCTTATCAAACCTTAAAATCCGAATTACTTAAAGAACCCATTTTACATCTCCCTGATTTTTCAAAACCGTTTTCGGTATGTACCGATGCATCAAATCTTGCTCTTGGAGCAGTTCTCTGTCAAGAAGGAGAGGATGGATTTTTGCACCCTATTGCTTATGCTAGTAAAAAACTAAAAGATGCAGAAATAAACTATAGCACAGTCGAGAAAGAGACTTTAGGAGTTGTCTGGGCAACATCCTATTTTAAGCAATACCTTTTGGGAAAACATTTTACTGTTTATTGTGATCAGGCCTCCCTTTCAAATGTTTTGAAATTAAAAGACCCCACTTCTAGGATAGCACGGTGGATAATGTCCATGACCCAGTTTAATTACAAAATTATTCATAAACCTGGTCGCCAAATTTAACAGCTGATTATCTATCTAGATGTGTAAATAATGTAACAGTAAACACTATAGACTTGGATGTTGATACAAACCTTCTTTTAAGAGTACGTAATTCTCAAAATTCTGACCCTAATTGTATAAGAATTGGCTCATGCTTAGATAAAAATATTGACCCATTCCCTAAAAATTTAATGTTTTTCTTAAAAGATGATGTATTATATTGTACTAATAGGAAACCAAAATTAAAATATCAAAGAAAAGAGCGTATTGTTGTTCCACAAAATTTGATCTCTGATATTCTAAATTATTGTCATGATTCGATTACTGCAGGACATGGTGGTTTTAGAAGGACTTTAAGGAAAATTCAGCAACACTTTTATTGGCCTAGGATGTATGTTCAAATTTTAAATTATGTTATGAGTTGTCCTGATTGTTTACAGAAAAGAGGATTTAAACAAAAACAAAAATCTCCTTTACAGAGGTTTCCAAATTCTACTTACCCTATGGAAAGAATAGCTATGGATTGTATTGGCCCCATGCCTCTAACTTACTCTGGCAATAAGTACATACTGTTGATTACGGACTATTTTACTCGTTGGCCAGAAGCTTATGCTATCCCCAATATTAAATCTGAAACTATTTTAAATTGTTTAGAAAACTTCTTTTCTCTTCATGGTGTGCCAAAACACATTATCACTGACAAAGGTTCTAATTTCATTTCGAATGCTGCCATGAAGTTGTATGAAAAATTAGGTATTGAAAAACATACCACTACTAGCTATCACCCACAATCAGATGGAGTTTGCGAGCGTTTAAACAGTAAAATAATTAACACACTTAGTCATTTAGTGTCTGAAACACAAGAGGATTGGGATCGACATTTATCTTTTGCCTTGCTGGCCCACCGAACTTCAATCCATTCCTCGACTGGTGAGTCTCCAGCTAATCTTCTCTATGGTAGAGAATTAATTTTGCCACATCATCTTCTTTTTAATTTAAATGAACAAAATTTTACCACTGTTAGTGACTATAGTCAGGATTTGGCAATTCGTATGAAAAAATCTTTTGAAATAGTAAAGAAGAACTTACTTAAAGCAGCTAAAACACAAGAGACATTCAGAAATAAGTCTGCTGTTATAAAAGATATAAAAGTTGGAGATTTAGTATATTTATACATTCCTGTTTTTCCAAGAGGACATTGTAAGAAACTCTCCAAACTTAATAAAGGTCCTTTTAAAGTTATACAAAAAACATCTAATGTAAACTTTAAAATTCAACATGTAAATGACACACAAAATATTCAGTTGGTGCACATTGACAGATTAACAAAAATTCCAGAAAGAGATTCTGTGTTCTTTTCTTGTGCACAATCTGATAATTCAGCAAGTAATACATCTCATGAGAATGATATAATTCCAACACAAAGATATAATTTACGACAAAGGAAAAACTAGAATGACATTTTTTTTATTTTATTGTTGCGCAACATAATTTTTTTTAAGTGTATAATTTTTATATGTGTGTATTTTGTTATTGGTACATTGCAGAATGCTGCAAACTGGATTTAATTGGTGTTGATTTTAAGATAAAATTTGTTATTGTTGTTGTTGATATTGCAGATTACTGCAGGATTTAGATAAATGATTGAGAGAAAAGATTAATTTGAATTATATGAATTGATGATAATATTTATAGATAGAGATATATTGTTACTTATTTGTTGTTATTGAGAGTGCAGATTTCTGCAAATATTTAATTACGTGGTCCATGACGTAAGTTCTGATCACATATGTTGATATTTTTTTTGGTATATATTTGATGTCGGTAAAAGTATTAGAGTTCTGCAAAGATAAAAGGGCAGTGTATATAAGATAACTTCAGAATACAGATGATATTGTTTGGTTTTGAATGGACATGAATAGATACTTGTGTCTTTGAAATTTTAGTATATTATTGTTACTTATTGATAATAATTGTTATTGTGTCAATTGTCATTTGACACTTCTATTGAAATTTTATTTATTTTATACAACTTATGTACATTGTTTTATTTTTTAGATCACTCTATTTACACATTTTTTTTTTCTTTCCAGCTGGTATTTATATTTTGTAGTGGAAGTGAGAGTTGTTTCTCATTGGTTATTCAAGGTACCTTTTCAAAATTCAATGTTTCGATTCTTTGAAAACTATTTGGCTGGTCCAATGTTTTCTTAAAAATTTATTTTTATTTATAGCTAATGAGAATCAATGTCAAATCCTCTACCTTTACTTTTGTCTACACAAATTTAGTGATCTGATGTACAAAAATTTATTCATTGTTATATAATTCTCTTTTAGTTTATAGTTTGTTAACAAATTGCTTATTCCGAAATAGAGGTTGAATTCGGATAAAAATTGCTATACTTAAATTGATAACTTCTGATAGATATTTTATTTTTATTATCAAAAATTTTTCATTTTTCAAATGAAAAATTTTTGGGGGATAGGTGGAAGGAATGTGTTGGGTTGCTTTAGAATTTAGGTAATTTGGGGATTTGAAAATTTACTTTTATTTCTTTTTCCCTGGCTCAATATTCTTAATTTGGTAATATTTAAATAATATTTATTGGCTTTTTCATTTATTCTTTAATTAGAATATTTTTAATCTTCTAAATTAATTTTCTTTATAATATTCTTAGTTAAAAATGTTCCATTCCTTAAATTAATATTACTTTTGATTTGCAAATTTTAGAAATTATTTATTTATTTGATTCCCCTTAAAATTCCCTTTAATTTGATATCCCATTTTCCCATTTTTGGTTAGAAATTCCGTTTGTTCTTCAGTTTCAAGTTATTTCCATGTCTCACTGCAATTCAAAAATTTCAGTTGCGGCCATTTTATGAATTCTGTTTTGCGGGCTTTTTACTGCGATTAATAATGCCACCTAAGCGTTTTCGCGCCTCTTTGGAATTCGTGAAATTTTTTAATTGGTTCGCATTTTTACGGATCGTCTGCTCTCGGAATTATGAGTATTATTTTGGCAATTCTAATTTCGGTAAGCGAATTTTAATTGCTGCCGTTTATCTAAACTCCGTGTTTTTGCCGCACATATAAATACGCGCGTAGAACTTTTCAGTTTCAGTTTTTTGTTGAAATCCTTCGTCGGTGTTAGCGCGAGAAGCGCGTTGTTTATTTTCGAATGGAACTTATGTTCCACGCGAGCTTTTCAATGGAACGTTAAGTTCCATTAAATCTTCTAAATTAATTTTCTTTATAATATTCTTAGTTAAAAATGTTCCATTCCTTAAATTAATATTACTTTTGATTTGCAAATTTTAGAAATTATTTATTTATTTGTTATTGTATTTGTTAATTTGAATTAATTTGAAGTACTATTTAATAAACTAATTTTCTTTAAACTAAATATTATGTCTTCATTTATCTTTTTAAACACAGCAGGTTTTATTCTATCTGTCAAACACAACACACGTGATATTTCGATGTGTGTGGGAATTCTTTATATCCCGCACATAAATTAAATCGAACTAAATATCAACCACTGACGATCCAGACTGCGTTCATTATTTGAAGCTTACAAAATGTGTTAACACCAGCTTTGTTGTTTGAAGTCATAAATGCCTTATATATATAAGCTGCAGTCATTCACAATTTAAAACAAAGCGAACTTTCATCATCACAAAAACCATGTAAACATTTTATACAATTGTTCAAAATTAGAATTTCTGATATTATACCGAAAACAATTGGAAGTGGACACAGTACGCCTAGGAATACCAACAACTTTAAAAATGACAGATAAAGTAGGATTATGTACATCTTCAGTTAAAAGAGCTAAACCATTCCTAACCACTTTCGCAGTAAACAGTCTCGAGTTTGAAATCACAAGATCTAAAATCGTATTTAGACAGTTTTGAGCACTGTTACATTAAGCAAGGTTATATACATTAAGAAATTGACAATATCAACCAGGTACTTGGATTATACAAAGATAGATCAAAATTTCGGCCCCAGTCAATTGTAGGAAGGTTAAAATCGTCCCATGACTATTATAATTAAATTATTATAATAATCATAAAATATTTCAAAAATAATTTAGGAATTACTAAAATATTCTAAGTCTTACATTTTCAACCTCACGATCATTTGAAACTGCTTTTATTCCAAACACAAGCAGTTTAAATTTTCCTCTTTCACAGTACATTAAGAGGTTGTGATCTTGAAAATTCCATATTAGAAAAAAAGTAGCAATAGCCATTGGGTAGACATATCCATTATGGCTCCAACACATGCAGAAGTTTTGTTTTGTTTTGCAAGTGTGTCTGCCTTAGACCTTGAATTAGTAGTCTGTTGAGCTTGCGTATCGTTCAATAATTCAGATAGCGCATGAACGTTATTGGTACTCTGTGCATACATAAAAGAAAAATCAACACTGGTTTCAAACATATCTATTCTAGAAATAACTTTGGAAAAAATGCCCTCTAAATATATCAGGTATATTCACAATCATTGACGAAGTAGAAATATTAGAACTTCGCATCTCACCGAGTATTAAAAGGAATTTGGCTTCAAGGTTTACTCAAGTACTATCTTAATTTTGCTACAATAATTACTAAAATAGCATTGCAATATCTATATTCGAGCTGGCCTTTTTTCACGAATGTTTGAGAAAATGTATTTCGTATGATCGAGGTATCCCGTAAACGCACCATGTAGACTCATATTATTATTTAACAAATGAAGTTTTATCAAGGCTTATCAAGGCTTTATCAAGTTTTTATCAAAGTTTACTCAAATACAATCCTACACTTGCTATAATAATCATTAGAATAACATTGCACGACTTACATTCGAGCTGACATCTTTTCACAAACGTTTGAGAAAATGTATTTCGTGGGATCGAGGTATCCCGTAAGCGCACCATGTAGACTCATATTATTTGATAAATCAAGTTTTATCAATTTTTATCAAGGTTTTATCAAGTTTTATCAATGTTTACCCAAATACAATCCTAATCTTGCTACAATAATCAGTTAAAGAACATTGCACGACCTACATTCGAACTGACCTCTTTTCAAAAATGTTTGAGAAAATATATTTCGTGTGCTCGAGGTATCCCGAAACGTACCATGTGGACTCATCTTACATGACAAATCAAATTTTATCAAGTTTTTAACAAGTTTTATCAAGGTTTACTCAAATATAATCCTAATCTTGCTCCAATAATCAGTAAAAAACATTTCACTACCTACATTCTAGCTGATCGCTTTTCACAAAAGCTTGAGAAAATGTATTACGTGTGATCGAGGTACCCCGAAAAAGCACTATGTAGACTCATCTTATTTGGCTTCACTGGTGTACTCATCATTGGATGAAGAGATATCTATCATTTCCAACAAAAGGGAAAATAAAAAAAACATACAATTAATAACATTTTGATATTTAAGCAACACACTTAGATTACTGAAAAAAACGATCAACATTTTAAAGAACTGCGCAGGAAATAAAGTATAAATGTGCACAAATTATCAAGAACATGGAGTAGACTCAGCAGACTAAAATTATTTTAGATGCGAAATTAATTTATGAATAAATAAAATAAATGACTTTTTTGATAAAATATCTTAAATTCAAATTGCATTATAACATGATCGCTGATTATAACTTATGACGCTGATGACTAAAATTGGAATAAGGAATTTTAACTAAACATACTTAAATAATGTAAATTACTGGACGACATACCAGAATTTGAATTTCGATAGGCATTTAAAGTCTTGCCTTTTCTATACCGACGTTAAAATAAAGAGCGTTAATGAGGCGCTTCACTTCAATTCATTTTATGTGAAGTGCTAGTTTGCAAAATTGCGTAATGATGTTAACATAGAATAAAGATTTCCTGAATATAATTTTAGGTTCTTTTTCTGCTCTTAAAGTTTATACCACTAAAATTATTCCTTAGTAAAATTGTGAAAGCGAAAAAAAAATGTAATGAAAGTACATGTGGAATGTTCAAGATTATTTTCAATATGTTAAATTCAGCAATACTATAAAGTGTGATTTTTTTTTATAATTTTATAAGACATACAGGACAAAATATGACGTAATATAAAATTTCCAATACTTTATCAGAGGATTTATAGCTATTTAAATCTACTATGAATATATTCATTGTTAAAAATGGTAGACAATATTTCGTCGATCGACTCTTACTAAACTAATACTATTTGTAAATGATAAAAATGTTTTTTCCCGAAGATAAGTTAATCTGCCGGAAATAATTTTTCCAGAATTATACTTGTGTAATACATACAAAATAATATATCTAGTATATGTCTAGACTATGTGCAAATATAGGAATCTCATGATGTCGATGAAAATAAAAGAAATATTCAAATGTAATTTATTCTTTTCTAATATCTGCGTATCTGTGAAATAAATTTTATGTTCTAACTAAAATTATATTGCTACCTGAAGTTGATAAGAATGTAGTATTAATTAAAGTTATTGATGAATATTTTATTTCAGAATATGGCATTAAGCTTAGAAAATATTTCAATACACTAAACATCTCGTTGTGTTAATTACAGCCAAGAAAGCCACGTTGTTGTTTGCTGCATCTCAAAAAAAGATTAAAAGATATTTGCAATAGACTTGCAATGATATAACATCTGCTAATTATATTCATATAAAATTGCATTACTAAGCTATGTTTTCGTAGTCTGTAAATATAATTATATCTATCACAAATTTCACTTAATTAATTAATTACTATTTAACGAAATACACATTAAGTTCCTCACGAAGTATTGAACTAAACTAATATCTGAATATCCTTGGTTAATCTCCAGTTTCTGGGAAATACGCATACTCTGCAGCTATATCAAAGTATAATATACACATTTGGATATATTTTGAAAAATTAGCACATTTTCTAGACGGGATTGCGGTGTTTTTTGGCACTTGCTATAGTGATTGCAATTTGCTATGTAACTTCATTCCTTGTGTCTCAGTATTATATTTTCCGTTAGTGTTATTTGATCCGACTATTTCTCTTATCGGATAATTCTTTTTGCGGTTTGGCCTTGTGATTTTTTTGTGATTGGTGTTCTGTGTCACGAATGCCTTGCGTTATCTGCTGCTGATTGCGATTTAATGGTGTGTATAAAATGGTATCATTAGAGTTTCAAACATCTTGAAACCCAGGGCCCTTAAGATTAACATACTTCCAGGTGTTTTATCATTAGAAAACATTAAATGTTGAAAAAAAACATCAAAATACACTCAAATTGCTGATAAGACGTGTTTTATAGAAAATCTTCGTATAACTACAGTATAAAGAAATATTCTTAACAGCAGTTTTCACCTAATTTTGATCATTCGTCTTTGGAAGTTCTGCTTATTAAGTGGCTCATTTTGTTGTTTCCGCCTTTTTGTGTGGGCTATTTTAACTGTCCATTAAAGTCTTCTTCCCCCAATTTTAGTCGAATTTTACTTTCCTTATATACATATAATGTATAAGGGAAGTATTGTGACGGGGTCGAAAATCCGAATTCGAGTTTTCGACGGGAGAGCACGTTTCAAGCATCCCTGAACCCGAATTAGATGTTTTTGAGGTGATGTATGTGTGTTTGTGTATGTGTGTGTGTGTTTGTGTATGTGTGTGTGTGTGTGTGTGTCAGTGAGTCTGTGAAGACGGTAACTGACGAACGAATGAATCGAATCGAACGAAATTTGTTACAAAAAATGCAATCCGTGAATACTGGAAACCTATTGTTTTCGAAAGTTCAGAACCCCCTGCATTTTCGAGTGAAATTTTGAAAAAAATCAAAAAAATAAAACCTTTAATAAAGTTACACAAATAGACATTTTTTATGTAATGTAATTTTTCCTTAAAAAACGATTAACATAAACTTTAGAACGCTAGAACCAACCGTTCTCGAGATATTGCACATTTTTCAATTAAATTTATCAAAATATCCAATAAATTAAGAAAAAATATTTCCTATTGAGAAACATGTTCACTTTTCATTTGTAATAACATGCGATAAATTTGGTGACATCATTCTCATGGATCGAGCTCGTTCCATTCATGAAAAAATATATTTTGAGTAACACTTTTGTATTTGAGCGCCAATAATCATTTATCTGCTATACGAATAAGTTATTTCTCCGTCCATAACGCTTGGTGATTTTGGCGACGAATTTGGCGAAATGTCACCAACTTGGCGACTTTTTAAATGTTGCCCAATTAATGAAAATCTCGTCCAATTGATAAAAATGACGCTAAATCAATAAAAATGACCGCTAATTGACGAAAATTCAATAACATGGAAAGAATATAAAAATCTACTATTAGAATAACCTATTTATTTTTTACTGCAAAAGTAGTAAATTTATTGCATTATATAAGGAAAGTCATATGCCGCCCGCATCAGATTTTTTTCTTTTCATTTATGAATTTTTAGTTATATTTTGCAATATTATTTGTCGACGTTAATTTATATAGCCTTTGAAAGAAGTTAGTCTCTTAAAGTTTGTTTTTAACCCTTATTCAAGGTTTTTCCAAGTGTTATTATTCATTTTCTGTTATTTTCTATTTATTGTTTTGGTTGGGATTTTTGAAGCTGATTTAAACATATCATTTTACTTTCGACATTCTTGAATAGATTTACCCACTAATCCTGTCCTGATTTAATCAATAACCCATTTTCAAGCGTTTTACTTACCATTCATATCCAAATTTGGTTCCTTTTCATTTATAAGTTTTTTGCTATTATTTGTTTCGTGTGCGGTTTGCATCTGTCATTCCTGGTATCCTGCTTATTATCCCTACCTTCTCAGCTTTTCCCTTTTCGTTTCACCACACGGCGATGTCAACAGGTCGATATTCTATCCTATGAGCTACTTTACAGCAGACACCTAACTTACTCTGATACTTATTTTTAAGTGTAAGCTGTAGTTATGCGATTATTTTCTATAAAACTTTATTAAAAAGACTAAGTTTGAATATTTATAAGTATACATTAGCTGATACATAAGAAAAATCGTATGGCAGAGGTGATCATTATAAAAAACTGCATCGTTAAGTAAATTAACCGCTAAAATGGTACGAAATAAAAACGTTCCTACAATAAATTTTTGTTGGTAATTTTGATATCATGTCTCTAACAGTGTTAACAGTGCTAACATTTTAAAATAACTAATAATAACAGTTTTTTGCAGTACCCCAATCCCCTTTAAATTAGAAATAATACATGTTAAAATATTAGCCAAAGTACTAAAATGTGATGATATATTGGTTGATGTTATATTATTGTATAGAAAGAAAAATAAACATTGCTATACACATTTTCCTTTTGGCGAATATGAGTTTTCACTATAATCAAATATGTCACATTATGCCTATACTTGTGTCCGTCGCAGGGCAATTTGACTGATAAATACAAGTTGCAAGAAGAATTTAAATTAAACATGTCTAAGCAAAAGTAAATTATAGGATAGAAAGCCAGCCTTGAATATTGATAGCTACTTAATCCCTGACTATTCTATAACGTTCTCTGATGACTGCGGGGGAATGTCGAATAAATGGGGCGCATCACTTCAATGTAGTTTGGCTGATGTGTTTTCTTGCCGGCAAGTGTAATGTTGTTAATGTCTCTAAAATGTTGTTAATGTTCTTAATGTTTCGAGTTATTGTTTCTTTGGAAATAAAACAGCATATATATTTTAAATTTATATCATATTTTAGTTTGCATAGATAAATACACTGGATAATTTGTTCAGTGGACAGTTTTCTTAATATGCCGAGTTCTTCAGCCGTGATGTTTGTTTGAATCGATTTATTTAATGCTGTTAATTCCTAAAAGGGTAAGAAATTATTTCCCATAGATCAGGAGAATTTCCATATTCTATAGGACAAATTATTTTTGTGCAAGTATGTTTTAACAACAGAATATCAGTAATAATAATAAAGGTGGTATCACGTATATTCTAAATTTAGTTATAAAAACAACGACACAACATAATAGATAGGGCGAAGTAGCCCAGTAGTTAGCGCTCGGGAATTGCGCTCTGTAGGCCCGAGGTCGATTCAAGCCACTGCCAAAACTGCCGCCGTGTTCACTCGCAGCACGATTACGTTAAACATGTGGGTCCGTAAGTCCTTCCGAGAGGTTTGTGGTAGGGGAAGGAGGGTACAGTCCCTGTGGATACCTCCCCCACTGGGTTCCGGTCTAAATTGGGTGGCACTTCCCGGCCGTCCAAACAGTTACCTTACACAATTTTGGTGGGTCGGAGGGTCTGGATCTCAACATCAACAACAACAATAACATAGATAAAAGGTCATTAAATTAAATCATCCTACCAGACGTACATAGCTTTAAAAATCCAGGGCAATTAATTTTATATTTAATCTTGCCATGAGGCAGCTTATTCCTTTGAGTTTACGTATAAGATTTTTGCGCATGTCCGCCGTAAATCTCAACCTGATACTAAAGTTATTGTGGTTATTGAACGTCTACCGCATAAATCCATTTTTCCTTATCATCCTAAGATTTTCCGTCCTAAAGATTTTCCGTCCTTATCATCCTAAGATTTTCCGTCCTTATCATCCAAAGATTTTCCGTCCTAAAGATTGTCTGTCCTTATCATCCTAAGATTTTCCGTCCTTATCATCCAAAGATTTTCCGTTCTATAGATTTTCCGTCCTCATCATCCTAAGATTTTCCGTCCTAAAGATTTTCCGTCCTTATCATCTTAAGATTTTCCGTCCTAAAGATTTTCCGTCCTTATGATCCTACGACTTTCCGCCCTAAAGATATTCTGTCCTTATCATCCTACGATTTTCCGTTCTAAAGATTTTCCATCCTCATCATCCTAAGATTTTCCGTCCTAAAGTTTTCCGTCCTTATCATCCTAAGATTTTCCGTCCTAAAGATTTTCCGTCCTTATCATCCTACGACTTTCCGCCCTAAAGATTTTCCGTCCTTATCATCCTATGATTTTCCGTTCTAAAGATTTTCCGTACTAAAAATTTTCCGTCCTTATCATCCTAAGATTTTCCGTCCTTATCATCCTAAGATTTTCATGTCTTAAAGATTTTCCGTCCTTATCATCCTAAGATTTTCCGTCCTAAAGATTTTCCGTCCTTATCATCCTAAGATTTTCCGTCCTAAAGATTTTCCGTCCTTATCATCCTAAGATTTTCCGTCCTAAAGATTTTCCGTCCTTATCATCCTAAGATTTTCCCTCCTTATCATCCTAAGATTTTCCGTCCTAAAGATTTTCCGTCCTTATCATCCTATGATTTTTGCCATGAATTTGGTTTCAAACTCGCTCACTCTAATATTACTACCTTATTCAATCGTATTCGCACCGATAGGTTAGGCGAGATATTGATAACTTTAAAAGCCATGCCGGGGTGTACGTTGTACCCCTGTTAACTCTGATAATGACTATAAATTTTGCATCTGTAGTTCTGAACATACTGTTGGTATCCGGTTAGCGGAACACTCTCGTGACGTCAGGAATGGTAAACTTTCTACGGCTCTTGTCCAATGTGTTGTTAAAGATAACTTTCAGCCCCTCTTTAAAAATACCTTCCTTTTAATTCGTTGTAATAACCCACGTAATATCCTTCTTTATAAATTCTTGTTTATTTATATCTACCGCGATTCCATTTGTAATTTCGATTCTGTTCAAATTTTATGTTACTCCTGGCAATTCGTTCTCGGGTCTATGCATGTCGAACCTCTTCACAGATATTTGTGCATCATTTTATTGTAATTGTGCTTGACTGCATTTGAGAATTGTGTCTTTCCTTTGTAAAATATTTACCACTTGTTTAAATAAAATCTCTTGGATATAACCCCTAAATTTGTATTTGCAATTGATTACTTTTAATATCCTGCCATTATTTTATGTTAATTTGTGCAAATTTGTCTGCTGAACTGGTCAACACATAAACATTCCGCTCCGCATTTACTGTTTTGTATAACAACTGATGAAGGGTGTAGCAATGCTCGAAAGTGCTTTGGATTTTTAAAGCTATGTACCTCTTGTAGGATGATTTTATTAAATGGCCTCTCTATGATGTTGTGTCTTTGTTTTTACAGCAGAATATCATTATTTTATTGACCAGAGATTTTCACGATACATGTAATTCAAAATACAAAAAATATAACATTATAATTATGCTGTTTTTAATTGTGACCTATATTCATTATATAATATATTATTTATTTTTATATAGAAAATTTATTATATATATATATATATATATATATATATATATATATATATATATATATATATACCGGGCGGTTAGAATTAAAATATTATTGTTCACATCCGAATAAAATCCAGTGATCAACGCCGAATCTGCGTGGTATGCATTTCAAAACATGGAGACATGAATGCCGCAACAAAATTAGCACCAAAAAATTACCGATAAGAGAATCGAAAAATCCGTAGAAAAATATAATTCAAGGAGACGGCTTCGCAGTTGTGATGCATATTAATTACGAAATGTAATTGGTATAAGGGTGAGATAGATACCGACAACTGTCATAAACACAAAGATGTCAATTTAATTAATGCACCTAGAACATATTACTCAAGGAACTCAGAAGGGAAGAATGTTGTAGAAAGACATGCCATTTTTCAGTGTTCAATGTGTCTGTCCACTGTGTTGAAGTAATAACAACTGGTACTGTCTGACAGAATGTTCCACAGCTGCACGTAACTGATCTGTAGTGATGTTGTGCGTGTGCAAGATGACGATGTCCTTCAAATCTGAAATGTTAAGAATATTTCCCCGATAAACCATACTTTTCTGATAAACCCACAGTTGAAAGTCATAAGGGTTTAGATCTGGAGAACGGGGTGCCCATAAATATTTGATTGCGAGGCCAAAATCTCGATTTTCTGTAAAATGCTATCGCAACAACTGTTGAACGGGACCACTGATGTGCCCCATCTTGTTGGAATATGGAAGAGCTCTGAGGCATCCTCATTATCGTAAATGAAGAATAAAGAAGTTCTGCAACATGCCCATATAACGCTGTGCCGTAGAAGAACAGGTTTTTAACGATTCTGCGGATTGATTTCTTAAAAAAAAGGGACCAATCAGAAATGTTACTGTAGAGTCCAAAATGTAGTTTTGGAGAATGTACGGGGATCTATTGAAACTGGCGAGGAATGTCCATTGCCCAAGTGTGGTGGGTTTGGGCGTTTACTGCTCCACACAGAAAAAAATGTGCTTTATCATACCACAAGATGTTCAAGGACCAGTTGATGTCTATTAGCATCCGTGCAAGGAATGTCAAAGCAACCGTTTAACGGATATATGTATCAGATCCTTTTAACGCTGTATCTTATAAGGATAACTTTCTAAAGTTTTTAGCAAACACTGCTATACTGTTGGGTAGGGCAAATCTAATTATCTTACCGCAGCTCAAAAACTATTGATACCTGTCTCATTGTTACGACTGGTCTGGTCAACAGCAATCATTGCAACATCTTCAGCCACATGCGTTGTCACAGGTGTTCGGCATCGTAGTGGTCGAACTGAGAAAGCTACCGTTGAACCATTCTCCGGCTGAGCGTTGAACCATTCTCCGGCTGAGCGTTGAACCATTCTCCGGCTGTTGAGCTATAACCCGTACGCAACGAACTGTATGCAACGATTTCAAACGTCTGAACTCGCAAAGAGTACCAACAGCATTTTCGTCTTCTTGCAAAGCAATTTAAATAAAGCACGTTCAGACAATGAGATTACCATAGCGATCGTCGAAAGTTTCCACAAAGCTTAGAATGTGTTTTTATAGGAAATTGTGCTTAAACAATTTGCGTCTTCTTCTTTTGTTGCTGCCGTATGGAACAAATATTTACAAAATATTTACTTAATTTCATATTCAAGGTTTGTGACAGTTGATGTTCGCTTATACCACTTGCAATTCGTAATTAATATGCATCACGACTACCAAGCCGTTTCACTGAATTATTCTTTTACTAGGGACTGTTCGCAGCACCATCCAATCTGTCATTTTTGGAACTAATTTTTAGTCATCGTTTCGGCATGTTCTGAAATGAATACCACGCAGATTTGGCGTTGTTATGACCAATGGTTTTTACTCTGGAGTACTCGGAACAGGGATACTTTTCTTCTAACAACCTTCTACACACACACACACACACACACACACACATATATATATATATATATATATATATATATATATATATAATAAGTGATTAATAACTCTAGACAAAACCGCATTAAATGTAAATATTATCTTCCTTATATACATAGTATAAAGTATAAGGAATGTATTGTGACGGGGTCGAAAATTCGAATTCGAGTTTTCGATGGGAAAGCACGTTCAAGTATCCATGAACACGAATCAGGCGTTTTTGAGGTGTTGTCCGTGTGTGTGTACGTATAAAGTGTCAGTGAGTCTGTGGAGACGATCTACTGCCTTTATACTCAATCGGATGTTCAGACCGTAAGTTACGTAAATACTCATTTTTTATGTAATTTTTTATTAGAAAACGATTGACTTAAATTTTATAACGCTAACATAAACTGCTTGTTCTCAAGAATATTCTATAAGTATTTACTATGTGAGAAGATAGTTTGGATAATAGTTTTGTATTAGGACGCCATTAGTCATTTATCTACTATCAGAATAACTTAGTAGTATTAATTAGTATATATAGATAGATTGTCGCAGCTTATGCCTATTTAGGATACGGTCGACTTCAAATATATATTTGAAGTCGACCGTAGTTTTTGGAATATAAATGAAATACTTTCCTTGCATAACAATAAATTTCCTTTCAACATATTTTAAACAAGTGTAATTCTTTAAGGCAGAAAAGGGTAACAATACACAATATTGCAAACGAAAACGTGACTCATCAACCAGTTTCTCCTCCACTGTCGATTTTCTCAAGGTCCATTAAATTATCTCGAACACAAAGTTTATAACCCTTATAAAACAGTTTTATGATAAACGATAATGATTACGAAAATCAGGCCTGAGCTCTGATAGCTCATTGTCATTTAGGCGATGAAACGGAGACGATCATGGCGCATTAAAGGATTAGCGACATTGACCTATTGCAATTCAGAAGGATTTTGGCAAAGTAATTTTGTGATAAAATGTGAAACCAATTACTTGAAAGTTTCATGACACGTATCAATTCAACATAACTGTATTTTTCTCTACTTCAAAATCAAATAATACTTGATGGAATTCGTATTTTTTTTATTAAGATTTTTCTAACACTTTACAACATAATTGAAAAGTGTTTATGAATTTGTTCATTCAGTCAGTCTGTCTGTCTGTCTATCCGTTAGCACGATAACTGCCGTAAAAATGACTTTATCAAAATGAAATTTTAGTATGTTTTTCAGACGGTCTGTGGGACCTATGGGAATATAAATAAATAATATCACCCAATTAGTTTTTTATTGACCCCGGGTTAAGAAAAATAAATGCATTGAACCCTATGAGACCTAATTTTTCAAACATTTTTTAAGCAAATTTAAAATTCACATATTGCTTCGAAATTTTTAGAAAATATTCACATTACCCCATAAAATATATAAAAAAAAATTCAGTAAAATATGCTAAGTAGTGTTTTAATTAAAAATTATCTAATATAGGGAAAAAAACAAATTCAATTAAATTCTGACTTTTGGGATATCCTCCAGAAAGGAAAAATATATATATTATATAATAAATACCTTTCCAAGAGTTTAATCATTTTCTATATAAGAGAGACTTCACATTTTAAAATAAATTTGGTAGATAACATTTTTTTTATTTTATATAACTCTTCATGATATACTTATTTGACAGCATTTTTAATGCACTTTCCTACGTCCTAGAGAGTTAAAATTTGGTACACAGCTTAAATTTATTGAACATTTTATTCTACAAAAATTTGGTGGATCTTTAAATATAGATCATACATTTTTTCGAAATGGCCTGCAAATAATCCCCGTTCACTTCTATAAATCATTGTTTTAATATTGTTAAAAATTCTGATGAGGACAGCATATGTCTTTCTCTGCAGACTCATATTCACGTTCTCTTTATTTCTTCAATAATAATTTGAGTTTATCTACACAAAATAACAGCCATAAGTATTTTAAATGACATTGAATTTGTACGTTAAACTTACATTTGGTTCTCATTTAATAGCTGGACTTATTGTAAAAGGTGGCGTAGCGAAAACGCGAAAAAACTAGAATATCTCAAGAACGGCTGGTCCTAGAGTAATGGGGTTAGTCTTATTCCTTTTGTTGTCAAAAATCAAGTATAAAATAGGAATTAAATTGATATAAGTAGGGTAGTTGATAATTATATTGATATAAGTAGGGTTGCACAGGTAGTCTTTTATTTTTATATTTAACGATTTTTGCGGGCCATTTCGCAAAATTAGCCAGTTCCTTTTTCCCGAATTGTACTAGAATGACCTACAAATGATTTATATACCAAGTTTTGTTAAATTTGGTCTATAAATCACTTGTAGGTTATTGAAATAGTTTACACCAAATTTTGTTAAATTTGTTCCATTAGTTTTTAGCTAGAGTAGATAAAGACAATTTCTGCCGGCCATTTCGCAAAGAAGGCAGATTCTTTTATTACGAATCGCACTATAATCTAATGAACATCAGGATTTCCCACAAAAAGCATACCTACCAAATTTTATGAAATCCGGTCCATTAGTTTTTCAATTAGAGTGGATGTAATATCCTCACAGACACACAGAAACATACACAGATACACCCTTACACACACAGACGTCTTCCAAAAAATAGTTCTTTCGTGTTCTAGAAGTCTCAAAACGTGTAGATCCTTCGAAAATTCGAGTTCCGATCTTCGGCACGATTCCAATACTTTGAATACATACACACACATATATATTGTCTGTGTATCTAAATTCCGTGCCTATACAATTACAATAGTTGTGATTTTAAATGTTCCCTAAACATTTATTATTTCTTCAACGAAGCTTAATTTTAACTTATGCAGAATGCAAATATCTCAAGGGATTGTAAGGTGAGATACCTAAGAATTGCTGAAGTTTTTTCACACAAAATTATTTAGCTCTGGAGTCTGGAATAAAAGTTATATGAATGAAATATTCTTTGATGTTGCATAGAGAATCAGATTATTTATATTTCGATACAATTTTAAATATTTAATTATAATAAATTACTGTAGTACTATGATAATATAAAAGATATCACCACTGAATGTATCACATTTTAGAAATTTTTAAATGAAATTGCATTTCAATTGGAAAGTGATTCATAATCAATGCTTATGCATGATTGATCTTTCTTGTTTATCATGCACGAAACATAATATACATTGTTTCCAGTTTAAAATAATTGCTTTACCGAAACTGTAAGAAAGTTAATTGATATTTCCCGAGAGAAATTCTGAAATGGGTTTTTGTGACTGGGCTCTGTATTTAATTATTACATTAAATAGATTTTCAACAAAATCCTCATTATAAATAATGTACCTTAAATAATTTTACTTGTTATATCGCTAATGATCTGCAGTACACCCGTTTCCTTTTAATCTCTAAACTAATATTTAACCAGGACTCGGAATAACAAAATAATATATAACCACGTCGTAAACTGCAAAATTTGTTTAAATGAATTCAGATCTGAACCAACCTCCTAAACTACCAAACATAAATGGGCAGCAAAATGACATATTTGGAGATTTCGGCTAAATCAAATTATAAAATAAATATTTTTAAAACTTTATAGAAATGCCCAC
This sequence comes from Amaurobius ferox, assembly GCA_951213105.1. Taxonomy (NCBI): domain Eukaryota; kingdom Metazoa; phylum Arthropoda; class Arachnida; order Araneae; family Amaurobiidae; genus Amaurobius; species Amaurobius ferox. The sequence goes on from OX578140.1 coordinate 60,743,130, forward strand.
TTGAAATTATATAAAAAATGATGATAATATCAGTGAATGCGGCCGGGGATTAAAGACGCTTCCTGTTTGGTGCTCCGCTATACAACTATTCCCGGGTTACATGTATATTGCTATGAGGAATCACGTTACATAGGTTGTTGAGGAGGTTTGACTTAAATCTATAAATTCAATATTATCTAACGACACAGCAGAAGACATATGGTCTTGCCTATTGTTCAATGTTTTATGGTTTAAGGCCTAGCATTGTCTTAAGGAGCAATTTTCCATTTATATTTGAAATCGATAGCTGAAGTTTTCTTGCATACAAAACTGTATTTTAAATTAATTAAGTCGTCACACTTATATTTCACTAGCTGACAGACACATAAGTAGACACCACTCTAAAGTAGTTGACTCATGCTCTGGTGTTCCCAAAATGGGTCAATAAGATGAAAATGAGTGTTACAATTTCCGACCCACTGGAATAGTCTATAGTATCATATTATATCATATCCCCTTAGTATCATAGTATATTGTAAGAAAAGTTAAAAAACATAACATAAAAACTATTTTATGTTACAAATTACTCCTTTCCAAAAAATTATCGTTCTACCAAGAAAATATATATTTTACCAAAGGTTAAAGTAAAAGATCCCGTGTCTATTTTACACTGCTACATAAATTGCCCTCATGGTTTAAGAAATTATTCTTGAATCACAAAATTTTTCCCTGGCTAAAATCTTTTCAGCACAGGGATAAGCAAATCGCATGCATGACATTCATTTTGATAGCCTTTTGTTATTTAGGCGATGAAAACTGCGGTTGACGGATAAAAGGATATTGCCAATAACCCATTCCTATTCACAAAGACTTTTGTGAATATATGTTGTGATAAATTGTAAACCAACAGGTGTAAGAATGAGGATACGTATTACTTCTGATGAAATATATCTTTCTATATATCTGAGCACAGTTTAGATATAATTGATCCAAATATTTATTTTTATGATTGGAATAAAATGCTAATTTGGATATTCGGTATTAGCCCTTTCTAAAAATGAAGGACATTTTGTGTTTTATAGAATTTCCATTTAAAATGCCCCCTCTTTTCGTTTTGTTTTCTTAATATCTAAGAGGCCACAGGACATTGCTCATCTTTTCCCACCTGTTTTAATAATTATTTCTATTGTTATAAGTAGTACAAAACAATATATGTACAATATATTAATTATTTCAAAAAATCAATATATCGAAAAAATGAAATTGAATTAAAAGTATAAGAATGTAAATCTGCAGATAATATTGTAATACAATTAATTTGAAATAGCTGCAGTTGATAATTTTTGAGGGATGAAACAAATAAACAATTAGATTCGCGGATAGTTACTTGACCCTTGTGTTGTTAAGGGTTAATTGTCCGGCGAAACTATGATTTTGAACCGGATTGTTCTAACAAGCGGTATTACAATAGGGGTAAATTAAATTGTACTTGTAAAACAATATGATTCTTGAGTTATTTCATCGGGTCGAAATAAAGAGTTTGTCAAACAAAGGAGCGACAACTCCTGTTAGGACAGTATGAAATAAGCAGTAGAGGGTATTCTCATATCGCTGGCCTTTGAAAACAATGGAATTTAAATATCAGGAAATTTTATTATTTATACAAGCTTTACCCTCCTAATATTCTTCGGTTTCTTTATAATTCCTTAATTTTTCTCCCTGATTCAGTATGAAATAACCTGTGTTGGTGACACTTCTCTGAATACTCCTGAATATTGAGTATCAAATATATTTTTTTAATCATTCATTAAGATTGTCTTATATAAACCTGGGCAAGCACCTCCGTCTTCTTTATTCTATGATCATATAATTTAGGCAGATTTGTTTAAAAAGTTTCTAACATATTTTATATTAGAAATAAGAATATATGTACTAGTAAATGTAACTTCTGCCTGAGGCGAGGTATTATTAGATTTTTTCCAACCAATCAAGTGGGAAAAATTTCTCTTTTCAGCTGTTATTTGTTACAATTTTCTGCCTCAATTGTTTAGAAAATCATTTCTAGTCTTTTATTTTCCAGGACAATTAAATACTTGTTATTGTAATTAAATTATTGCTGATTTTTTTGTACTAGTGGCTACTTTTTTTACCTGTTTTAATTGTCATCCTTACCTTTTTTATTGTCCATGCTTATCTTTTAAATGTTATGTTGTAATGATTTGTTGTATCTGTTCCATTTTTAAATGTATTTGTATCCTTTGATACTTTGATACTACTGTAATTACGGCGTATACTCTTCTCCGTCCATTACGTTAAACTTTAAGTAAGGAGTCTTTATAAATTATGTACTTTAGAATACCTTAAGAAATATCTAATATAAATATTTCAAATCCATTTAATTACAGTATTTTCTCTAAATCTATATACTCATACGTTTATGTGATAATTTATTTTTCATTTACTTCATTTTCAAAATGATTAAAATATCAATTAAATTCAACAGTCCATTCAACAGTAATCGTGATTGCATTATTATGAACTCTGATGATCTGTTCATAATTTAATTTCACTTTTATCCTGATCTGAATGCTCTAATTATTCAATTTTACCGTATAGCGTTTTACTCGGTTGTCTTCTGATAATGGCACAAAAGACTTATGACACAATTTTAATTACAGGTACACAATTTTAATTACAAGATCTGAAATGGTTGGACAGTTGAAAATTATGCCAAGAGTGAATTTTGAAACCTTTGGTCGCAATATTAAAGGTGATATAATTGGGATGAAACTTTGAGTGTGCCTATTAACAAATCAAGTATTAAAATAGACCCACAAAACAGCAAACAACCCTGCCAATAAACGCGCAATTTGTGTCACAGAGAACATCTGAATCACGGAATTCAATAGTATTCCTCTGTATTTAAAACATTATTAAAGTGTTATAAACTTTTAGTGAATTGAAGTACCGACATTTTTAAATTTAAATTTCTAGGAACTCAGCCGCCATACCTAATTTTATGAAAGTAGACTCCTGTAAAAACCGAGTTTTTTCTTTCTCAATATATACAATATTTGGCCTGGAGTCTTAAATTAAAATTATCTTAAAAACGTTTTAGAATAAACACATTGGTAAATTTCAGCGACTTTAAGAGGTATCTAAAATGCAAACAATTTAAAAATTAACGAAATATTTATATGACATGACTAAAATATATTTCTTAATTAAGCAATGTAGAGTATCTTTAATTGACCAAAACAAAAACAGTAATTTTGAGGGTTATGAGAATTTAATCAATTCCTAAAAACCGTATTTTGGCTGGTTTTTGCAATGTATGCTAGTCTTATAATTTACAATGCGGTCAAACGATAACAATTTACAGGTTATTAAAAGTTTTGAAATTAAAAACAACATGAATCATTCACTGTGTACAAAACCTCTCATCAGCCAAGACATTTCAAATTTCCTTTGATTATAAATAAAGAAAAATAAATAATTACGTATTTACTTAATAACGATTTGGATGTATCTAAGAAAATTGACTTTCCAACATGTTATAATTACAAAATAACTCTCCTTTGAAAATCAGATTTTAATTTTGAGGTGATCGGATTTGGAAAATTCACATTTATACGTTACAAAATAATTTCAATAAAATAATAATGTTATGCAGACGATACTTTAAACTCATTAATTAAATTCCATGCGACTATGTAAATTACTCTTTAATTTACTAAAACGTTTCAGTTCTATGTGTTATATAACTTTAAAATATTCCCGACGTGAATTACATCATGAACTGGTCTGAGATTTTTCGTAAGATATGTAAATCCATATTTAAATATTTTCGAAAATAACTATTTTGTTAGACAAGTTTTTCTTACTGCTAAAAGGAGCATAATGTAATCCATGCGAATTAAATTACTTTGTAGCAATTTAATTCGTGGACACTTGCTATAATGAAAAATGCAAAACCATAAACACTTTGAAATCACGAAAATTTACAGCGCTAGAAGAAGGAAAAAAGGACATATTTGTACGAATCCAAATTAATCGAAGTAAATTAATAATTTTAAATCATATTATTTTTAAATTATCATACCTTTTAAAGAATATCATACAGGATATAATAAAGCAATGAAATTGAATTTGAAAAATCAATTTCCTTCCGAAATTTACAGCAATATATAAAATCTTCAGAAAAAAAAATATAAACAAAATTGTCTCTTCCTCCTTTGTTTTCATGTCTTTTGTTTTCAAGGTCCAGTAAATTATCTTTAACACATAAAATGTATTCCCTGTTCAAACCGTTTTCTGCAAAAGGATAACCAATAATACTACCAAGCTTGAATTTTGATGGCTCTTTGTCATTTAGACGATGAAATCGGAGACGAGGATTGAGGGATAAAAGGATTTCTCTCAATGACCCATTTCTATTCGCATGGATTTTGTAAAGGTTTCTTGTCAGAAAATATTAAACTAGTTACATGGAAAAAAATATAACACATAACGGATGTTTCAGGAAGAGTGTATGTAAGGAATATAAAACGAATGGTTTGTAGTAGAAGCAAAGTGAAAAAACCTGATGTGGGCATCACATGTCTTTCACTGCAGACTTATATCCACGTTCTCTTTATTTTACTTAAATTTAATTCACATTTAATTCGATTTTCGTTCTCATTTGGTAACTGGACTTATTTTTAAAGGTAGGGTAGAGAAAATACGAAAAAAATTAAAGATCCCGAAAACGGGTAGTCCTAGTGTAATGGGGTTGGTCTTATTATTGTCTTCGATAAAAATTACGTATAAAACGAGCATTTAATGGCTATATTTGAGCATATGTAGTTTTTTTAGACTTTAGCGATTTTGTGGGCCATTTCGTAAAAAAAGGCGGTTTCTTTTATCCCGAATCGTACCACAAAGTAATCAGCACTAGTTTTGCCCACAAGTGGCTTACTTACCAAATTTTATGAAACTCACTCAATTAGTTTTTTAGTTAGAATGGATACAAAATCCGCACAGATAGACAGACAGACAGACACACAGACACACATACAAACGTCACACTAAAAATATTTTTTCTTGTTCTAGAGGTCTCGAAATGTGTAGATCCATTGAAAACTGGAGTTACGATTTTCGGCATGATTCCAATACTTTCCCTATACATTACCATGTATTGCAGGAAAAGAAAAATGAAAAATAATCAGCATGTACAGGAGAATTTAATTGTGACAGTTGCATTCAACGTGCCCTGATATTTTCATAAAATCGCAAAATTAAATTTATTATAAGGTTCTCCCCCCCCCCCCTAAAATAGCAAAATTATCGGAGCTCTAAATTAGGGCTTAAAATTATTCCGCACCATTTTATGAAAATTTCGCTAAGATACAAATAACAGAAATTATTGTCTTATTCCATTTTATCTGGACTGCAAATTTAATTATATAACTTTCTCTAAAGTTAGAATTTTCCTCAGAACCATTTCATGAAAAATCTGTGAGATAAAAATAACTGAAACTCTTGACTTAATCCATTTTACCTGGACTTCAAGTTTTATTATGTAACTTTCTTTGAAGTTAAATACAGGGGACATTTGCAAACAACACAATAATCTGCATCAACAGGATAACAGCTAATTGCAATTTGATATGTTTAGTTTTGAACAATTTAACTGTTTCTGGACCTTTACAATCGACTGAAAATTGTGCAATGACAATAAACGAAGTATCTTAGCTTTTTTTTTCATAAAATGTACCTGGTAAAATATTTTCAAGGCAATTAAGTGCGGTGTAAATTTTAAAAATTGGCATTATTTTATTGATTGAAATTTACTCGATTGAAATTTTATTTCAAATTAGTATTGATAAGCAACAGAAAATCTCAAAATTATTTACCTTATTTATCAAATTGTATTTCATTTTTACTTTCCTTATATACATAATGTATAAGGAAAGTATTGTGACGGAGTCCAAAATTCGAATTCGTGTTTTCGACGGGAGAGCACGTTTTAGGCATCCCTGATCACGAATCAAACATTTTTGAGGTGATGTTTGTGTGTGTGTGAAAGTGTGTGTGTGTGTGTGTGAAAGTGTGTGTGTGTGTGTGAAAGTGTGTGTGTGTGTGTGTGCGTTGTTGTTGTTGTTGTTGAAACCCAGACCGTCCGACCTACCAGAAAGGTGTGTGTGTGTGTGTGTGTGTGTGTGTCAGTGAGACTGTGGAGACGATATCTCACGAACGAATGGAGCGATTCGAATGAAAATTAGTACAAAAATCACAATCCGTGAATACTGGAAGCCTAATGTTTTTAAACGCAATCGAATGTTCAGAATACAAGACAGTTCACAAGAATACAAGAATGTTCAGAATACATGTTCAGAAGACGCAAATAGACATTTCTTATGTAATTTTTTTTTAGAAAACGATTGACATAAACTTTAGAACGATAGCATGATCCGTTCTCGAGATAGTGTACTTTTTCCAAATAAATTTAGCAAAAAATTCATTCCATAAATTAAAAGAATATAGTAACTGTTGAGAAACATGTTCACTTTTCATATGTGATATTCTACGATAAATTTGGTGACATCCTTCTTGTGGATCTAGCTCGTTCCATTCATGAGAAAATATGAGAAAATATTCATGAGAAAGTATTTGAACACCAATAGTCATTTATCTGGTATAAGAATATCATATTTCTCCATCCATAACGCTTGTCGAGATTTTGGCGGAATGTCGCCAATTTGGCGACTTTTTAAATGTTGGCAAATTAATGAAAATCTCGCCAAATAGATAAAACTGACGCTAAATCAATGAAAATAACGACTAATTGAAGAAAATTCAATATCTTGGAAAGAATATAAGTAGCAACTAAAAGAATAACATTTTTTTTAACTGTAAAAGTATTAAATTCATTGCATTGTATAAGGAAAGTCATGTGTTGCCCACATCAGATTTTTTATATCTTAATATGAGTAAGTACTTCTTACATCCATCGCAGCGTGATATAAAGTCAATCAATCTAAGTGTAAGCTTTAGGTCTATCTATTGTAGGTTTATACTAGGTCTATCTTCTAGAAAAGTTACAAGTTATTTTATTGGATCGCACATGGTTACTTTACAGTGTCCGATACAATAAAATAATTTGAAACTCCCCTAGCAGGAAATGGAAGAAGTTAGAAATATAAACTTGCAAGAACAGAAAGCGAAAGAGCTCGAAACGAATAGAAAACGTGCTGATTGCAAAGTTGTTGAGTACAACTTATTGAAGGGTAATCGGCATTTAACGAGATACAAAACGCAGAAATCAATAAATTCCTGTTATTTTTTGCTAAAGGAGCAATAAATAACAAAAGCAAAGTTAATTTTAAATATTTATTGAGTAATACTCTTTATCAAACGTGTATTATCTATGGCGGAAGTTTTTGATAAAGACGCTGCACTAATGTTTTTCCTTATACCATTCTTGAATATAACAGCAATTTACCTAAACTGTATCGAAATATTGCAGTATGTATGTTGCTTCCTGTGATTAGTTTAGTGGCAATTCATCAGACTCGGGCAATGCTCAAATACTTTGTAATTGACAATTTTTACTATATTATTTGTTGCCGAGTTTGTCTTCCTAACTTCTTTCAATTTTCTGCAGGAACACTTTGGTAAACATTGTTTACCAAAATACACTTTCTTCTATCGACACGGTCACTTTATTATAACTAACTATACTATACTATACTATACTGCAACTAATTATGCTATAATATACTGTACATATAACTACACTGTACTGTAACTAATTATATTCTAATATACTGTATCTATAATTACACTATACTGTACTATAACTATGCTGTACTGTGCTAAACATATACATATAACTATATACTGTAATGTACTATATAGACCTGACACGTATACTCAGGGTGCTTCTATTCCTAAGATACTGGGGCACTTTAAGTCTTTCTTAATAACCGTTTTTAAAATACTAAGATCAAAAGTACAAATCGTTCTTCATAACAAAGCAACAAAATCTTAAAAAGAAATACGTTGACAAAATCAAAAGCTGGGGTGTATCTGAACATCTAATTATTTTAGTTGTTAGTTTAATATTAAATAATATTTTATTTTCCGACAATTTTCACACTGATATACGAAGCTGTTTGTTCTCCAATAATTGCAACATGCACCTATGTATTTTCCGAACTTCACATAATACCTTATTGGACGCCACTATTATTTACGTGCTTTTTAGCAATTAAGAGCACAATAACCAAGCTTTTAATCGAAAAACTATAGTTGAGCCGAAGTAAGTTTCTGTGGATAAATCTTCGTTTTTTTATTCCTTCTTGCTAAACACGTAATAGCCATTAACTCGTGTGCCCTACAACTGTTGTAGTCATTTATTAACGGCTTCAAATTAATAATTCATTGATGACAAGGCAGGAAATGCAGGTACATTGTGTTTTCTTGTAACGTTTATGCTAAATAGAGTTGATAATTACGATAATGTTTGTCTAATAGTCCTACAAAGTTTAGTTCAATATAATCATTTTTGACTAAAAAGAAAGTAATGTAATGAAGAATTTTCGCATAATTAATCTTTAGATGTTAACATGTGCTTAAAATAATTTGTAGAGATTTCATTTATTCAAGAGATGTTGCTAAATTATTATTTTTTTAGATAACTAGTTAATATACATTGATGTAAAAAGCCACTGTATAAATAATAGTAATATATTAATGTAATTCAATACAACGAAGCTTATACATTTATTTCTGAGCGAAGGGAACGAAAAAACTATTTTTTCGCCGATTCCAATTTCACAATGTTTACACACATTTGTTTCACAATAACTGTCAAGGATATTTTTTTAATTATTATGATATATTTTGAATTACGTAATCTTAAGGTTTTCACAAAGATAGATTTTGCCAGATATATCAGATATTTGCCAGATATATCAGATATTTGCCAGATAAGATATCATAGTTAACGTCTGATACTACCTTATCTTACATTTGATGACGAAATATTTTGTAAATATATATATATATATATATATATTGTATTGTACATGTATATATATATATATATATATATATATATATCACACCAGAAAAGTAGACAAGTAAATGGAAGCAATATACCAAAGATTGGCCGGGGGGGGTTGTGACCCTCACTCCTCGGTTAAGCAAGCTTTTTGTCTAGACAGCACTCCCGGAAGCCGATATATTGCATAAGATATGAATACCGAAGTATCAAAAATGTAAAAATATGTAAAAAGAGTGTACCAGATCATGAAATTGTGGAATAACCCACAAGACTCGGAATCCAAAACCTGCATTAAAGTGTCTTAATTCTACAATTTAAAAGTCAATAGGAATAATAAAAAATAAAAAGTAAAATATAAAAAATAAAAATAAAATATAAAAAATAAAAAATAAAATATAAAAAATAAAAATATATAAAATATTAATTATATAAAAATTATATATATAAAAAAATGAAAAAATAAGAATAAAAAATAAAAAATAATAAACTTTATAAAACACAAATACAAAAGTATTAGATAGTAGAAAATTCTTTCTCATTTGGGGGAACTTCGGAAATTTGGTGTCTATATATAGATGTGATAACATGGTTCTGTTCTTGACTATTAGTATAGGAATGTTGCTCATAATGTGTATGTTTATAGAAATATTTGGTATAGGATACCAAATATGATTCCATTATGATATTCTTCCCTTTTTGGGGTTTTTAGGTTGAAAAATACCCTTTTCTCCTTATGAAATGACACAACAAAATATTGTAGCGACTGGCAACTTCGTAACAAATGTTACGATGGCCCGGTTGATAGATTCTGGGGGAATTGGCCAATCGTCAAACAGTCACCCTTACGTGAATTCTATGGATAGATATTTTAAGCCTGTTGTTACTGCTGTTGAGAAAGTAAAAAAAAACTGTAAATTCATTTAATCATGTGGATTCAAACAATAACGATCACCATCATATCATAGCCAATGCAGCAATTTCTGTAAATTAATGTACAGAAAATGTACATCTAGTCGTTGTAAACTATGTCCTATGGCAAATCCTTCTAAAATTTGTAATAACCACAAGTACCGCAAAATCTGCAAGTTTCATAACTGTATATATTGTATAAAATGCAAGATATGCGGTTTAAAATATATCGGCCAAACTAAAAACAGCATTAATGTAAGAATTAACTTATATAGAAGCCAGATATACAAATTACAGAAAAACCCTTCTACTGAAGCATCTATGGAAATTCGACATTTTAACGATCATGGCATTGATGCAATGCAGGTAACTATTTTGGATATTGTGGTCAACCACAAAGAACGACTATGTTGGGAGAGTTATTAAATTAATCATTATAACACTCTCTATCCTTATGGTCTGAATTCCATGTTATACAATAATAATTATAATTACGAATGTATACAAAAACATGACTCAAATGTTGTAATCATTAATCAGCGACATTACAACCGCAATTGTACCTTTACACGTATTACACGCGGTGGAAGAAAAATAAAATTAAAACTTGAAGACACCATCTGGAATCTTACAGATTTTGCAAATAAATGTGTTGATATTGTAGCAATACCTCATACATGGATTAAAAACTGCATCTACGGTGTTAGAAATAGATTTTTAAGAAATATCAGGGAATTTTGTAATAGTGACGTTTTTAAAGACCTTTTTTCACAAAACATTCATACTGCTGCTATATTCGTAGAATACATTAAATCACGAGTTAAATGCTTAAACAATAACTTTAATCAATAACAAACATGTTTATATCAACAAAGAATATCTGCTTATTAATTATAAAAATAAAAATTTTGATAAAATAAATCTTTCATCTTATATAAATAAATTACACGACAAGTTTCCTCTTTCAAATATCCACATTAAAATTGCTTATAAATATGCCAAACCTTTATGCAGAAGCTTGTTCAACTATAATAAAGTATGTAGAAAGGTAATTTACAGTCAACAGCAATGTTCTTGTACGGATTATTCCAATTTTATCAACAACCATCATGGTCACGTAATATCTGGAAATCTTGATCTCTTACAAGTAACATCTTTAAAACCTTTTTTTAAACTCGGCACAAAATTTCGAATGGCCGAATATCGATCGATTGGAAGTACACTTGTACAAGATATTGATTGATTCATCTACAAGTGTGCAGTAAAAAAAATACAGTGTACCCACTTCCATTTATAATGAGTAGAGATCAGGCGTTTTAGAAGCATTTTTTAAAACATACAATAACATAAGAGAAAAAGAAATTGTAAAACATTACAATAAAAATGACTTAATGACTTTACAAAAGAATTTCGTAATTACATACGTTGACAAAGTTACAGCAAATTATGCATTTACATGTCAACGTCTTTATAATAAGCTATTGATTGCATGTTACTAAAATCGTAATGTATATAGCCTCTTAAAACTATCACAAAATGAAATCGAAAACCGTATTAAGACCATTTATAAATCATCGGGATACACAATAAAATCTATTAAATTTCCAAGTATTACTTAATTCCTAAACAACATAAAAATCCTGTAAAATTCCGCCCTATTACTAATGGTTATAAAACCTATTTAACAACAGCAAATAAAAAACGTGTTTTAATCTTAAAGGAAGTGATGATCAAAATTAAAAATAATGGCGTTTATTTTATAAGTAATAGTCTTAAAGTCATAGAAAAAATCAAAACAATTTCTGATGATTTACATTATAAAAGTTACGATTTTAACGATTTATTCAGTAATATTGATATTAATGATTTGTTTGCCATTCTAATGGAAATTTACGAAAAACATAACATGCAGACGCATATTACCAGATGTAAATTTAAATTTATGGTTAAACTTGTACTGTTTGAAACAGTCTTGCACGATGGTAAAAAATTCTATAAACAACTCCAATAGAAGGATGTTCTTCAATTCTTGCCGACATTTACCATAACAAATATGAAGAAGGCACACACCTTTTGAACGAATTGTTGTGCATCCGTTACGTTGACGACACCCTTTTAGCTTGTAATGACGCACATTTTTCATTGTTTTTTAGATTTTATCCAAAATGTTTAACGCTAACAAAAACTCCGTGCAACAAAGATAAAAGTCTAAATTTTCTGGATTTGTCTATGTACAAAATACCTGATGGTTCCACTGGATTTCAACTCTACTATAAACGTAGAGATTTTTAATTTAAATTTGAAATAAATTACATTGTTTCTTGGAATTCATGTTTACATCGGAATGTGTACAGAAACATAATATTGAACCAACTTATACGAAGCAAAAGAATAAACAGTAACGTTAATGATCGTTATAACAGCGATATTGAATTCCTTCATGGTTCAATTGCACACGGATTTCAGAAGCATTTTCTGAGCAACACCATATGTAGATTTTATGGTTTAACCGTAACTGAAAGCTACCGTATATATTTAGATACAGAACTTAGAAAGATACATTAGATTGATAGAATTGATTAGATACATTAGATTGATAGAATTGATTAGATACATTAGATTGATTAGATACATTAGAAAGATACATTAGATTGATCATGACTAAGTGTCCGAGCCTTCATTACATAGGCATATTCCGTGTATACTTTCCTATATGATGAATATAAACGTCTGGATAGATTGGTGTGTATTCGTATTGCTTATTGAAGTATTGAAGTAATGGTACAGTATCTGATTACATGTTTATAAACTATACTTTTTAATTCTTATTGACTTTTAAATTGTAGAATTAAGACACTTTAATGCATGTTTTGGATTCCGAATCTTGTCGGTTACTCCACGATTTCATGATCTGGTACACTCTATTTACGTCTTTTTACATTTTTGATACTTCGGTATTCATATCTTATGCAATATATCGGCTTCCGGGAGTGTTGTCTAGACAAAAAGCTTGCTTAACCGGGGAGTGGGGGTCACATCCCCCCCGGCCAATCTTCGGTATATTGTTTCCATTTACTTGCCTACTTTTCTGGTGTGATATTTAAATCCTCGGACTAAACTTTAAGGTGTGATAAATCACACCCAAACAAGCCAAGCAATTTTTGTCATACACAACAAGGTCGTAACACAAGAGTTTAACCGCGCGCTAGGTGGTAGCTCATGAAGTGAGGAAATGATGACGTCGTCAGCAACAGCAATCCTAGCAACAAGGTCCTCATCGGAGTCGATGGGGCTATCGTAGATGAGATTTTTCATACGGCCCCATAAGAAAAAGTCGAGACAGGAAAGATCAGGTGATCGTGCCTGGCTGGATCTGATGCAGTCGTCACTGCCTTCAATGTCAGCGACGTCTAGCGGTTCACATTTTGCGTTAAGACCCTGCTTTGCTTTGTATGACAAAAATTGCTTGTTTAGATATGATCTATCACCCCTTAAAGTTTGTCCCATAAGTTTTTGGCGCAATGCAGCTATAACACATCTCCTACTATATAAATATCCAAATGGAATATGTAAGAAATAGACTGCGAAGCATAAAAATGTTCGACAAATTGGACTGGAGAAAGTTGTAACACCACTATCAGATTTTGAGCCGCGACCGGTAATAATTTGAAAAGGTCAATTACCAAATATATATATAATACCATAAATAAAATGATAGCAAGACAGGAATAAATTATTATAATACTAACAAACGGAAATAAACATTATAGGAAATTAATCTGTATACAGTACTCAAATCACCAGTCAATCATTCACATAAACAATTCAGACATATATGTTGCTATATACACCTTTTATCATCATTACCTGTACTTACAGCACCTTCTTTCTTACTAAACTATACATCCACACACGCCTCCTTCAACATCATATAATCCTTCAACACACACACACACACATATAAATATATATATATGTGTGTGTGTGTGTGTGTGTGAATAAGTGTGGATAAACTTATACTTCATTTATATAGTCGTTCAATGACTGTAATTTTTTATCTGCAAAATCAAAATCCAAGTGCATAAAGTAGAAAAAAACGAGGAATTAAATTTACATTTATCCATCTGGATTAAAGTATGTAGATAATTTATATCAGGTTACACTGTAATAGATTAATTATTTTACTGTCACAAATGAAAAGAACATGCATTTCAAATCAGTTTTGTCCCATGAATATTTAGTTCAATGCCTAAAGATATAAATTAGCTTTCTTGAATAAGTTTAGGAATACATCTTTCAGGAATTGAAGAAATAGCAACGAAGCGATAGTAATTAAATGGGATTTTCTTCTCAGTGAAAGGAAAATAAATCATTTCACGTAATCCACTGTACACACATACTGTGAAAATCTTAATAATGAGCTATAATTATACAAAAACTGTGCATTAAAGCTCATAAAGAAAAATATAAGTAAATGTCAGCCTTGGCAATCGATTTATATTATCTTTAGATGTTTAGGGAAATAAAAGAAAGAAAATTAATTAATAATATCCCAAATTTTCGCATATCTTCTTCCATAAATACATTATAAAAATGTATTTATTATTTTCCTTTATTTTACAATTAGCAGAATGTCCGAATTAAAATCTGTAATGATAAATCTGTGATGATAATTAGGCAATGAATTTTAAATTAGTAGTTTCACATCGTCTACTCCTAAACCTTAATGTTCATATGTACTGCAATTGATATTTTGGTAAAATTATGTTCAGTAATTAAGAGTGAATATGCTTTTGAAAATAAAAAATACCATCATCACAGATTGTTATACAATTATGTCTTGAATAAGCAAACTGTGTTCTGCGCAACATATATACCAAATGGCCATAAAATAATGTTAGGTGTTTAGAGACCTCTAGCGTGTATTGGAAGAAACGTAAGAAAATTCGGTTAGCGTACAAAGTGGAACATGCGGTTTCTATTTCTAAAGGAAAAACAGTTCCAAAAGTCTTCTCCAGGGGAAATTTTGGCGCTGTTCACCAAGTAAAATGCATTAATTTGAATTAGCGCATTCCGTGTAGTAATCACGAGGATAAAAAGAAAGACTAGGATAATTCTTATCATTTGGCGGCGAACTACCTGATACCTTTCGATGGATCTTACATTATGTGACCGTCCTTTGTTAATCAAGCTGTATTATCAACGGAACGAGAATGCCAATGCTGTCCTTCGGCCCATTGATGGTGGTTACGGATGTTGGCTCTGTAGTCTTGATCCTTCGCACCTGAGGGGTATACTAATCCGAGAAACCGCTGTCTAGGAACAGACAGTCGTTACGGTGAGGCAGTTAGGCCTCGGACTCTTCCAGGTGGTTGTAATCTCACAGACTGCGGCTATTCATGCCCTGAGCCTAGATACGACCGGAGACAAGGGGTCGGGCATGGCGGGTGTTCTTCGGACCCTACCCGGTGAATGATTCCGCCGTTCACGTGACCGAGGTTGCGGCTTTGCTGGGTGAGAGATGGTTAGTTGGCGGCTTGTCTTAATACGGCGAAAACCTATCTAGGTCGCCTGGCTTGTCCGTATAATCCTGTCCTTCGTGAATTTCGACTGATGAAGAAGTTACGACGTGGACCGATGAGCTTAACAAACTTGCGAAACCCGATTCAACGATTTGAAACTAACGGTGGAAAATGTCATACAAACCATGAAGTTCTTGGAACATGACAATGGTGGTCATATTGAACCTCATTTGTAATTAACAATGAATGTTGTCATGCATTGTTAACAAAATTGATGTGTAGTGTTTCATTTGGTATTTACTCATTCACTATTCACACTACAACACTTTTGCAGCTCCAAAATTTCCCCTTGAGGCGACTTTTGGAACTATTTTCTTTTTAGAAAGCGAAACCACATGTTTCACTGCGTACGCCCACCGAATTTTGTTATGTTTCGTCTAATACATTACTCTCTAAAAGTTTCTGACTTACGTTATTGTATACCTTATGTTATTTTATGGCCATCCGGTGTGTACATATATATATATATATATATATATATATATATATATATATATATATATATATATATATATATATATTTTCCAAAAAGAATACCTAAGTACAAAAAAGCAAAGATTGAATGTGAAAAACGAAAAGTATCACAAGTGGCCGGGGGGAGTTGTGACCCCCACTCTCCGGTTAAGCAATGGTTTATGCCATGGCGACACTCCCGGAAGCCGATACTTATACATGGAATGGCCTTAATACCATCAATTACCGAACAGCAAAAATCCACAGCAAAAATTCAAAAATACAATTTGGATGACACACGAAAAAACTATTCAATTCACTCAATGTGCCTACAAATGGCCGTGCCGATATAACCCGTCTCAACAAAATCCAAAAATCTTACCAAAACTGTCCGATGTATAAAACCCCAACTTGTAGTCCACTTCACAAATAACCATACTCAATACAATATATATATATATATATATATATATATATATATATATATATATATATATATATATATATATATATATATATATATATATATATATATATATATTATATATATATATATATATATATATATATATATATATATAAGTCTAAAAAGCATTTAAAATTTGAAAAAAGTAGGAAGGCTTAGCGAGAAGCTTACTTAATGTCGTTAAGGGGCTGTGACCTTACACCCCAGTTGTCAACATGCATGTCATAAATGCCCTCATGCTAAATAAAAACTCCTGGACTCCAGCCCTGGCTGAAGCCAACCTCCGGAGCGACAATAGCAATCATCACAAGACCATTGAAAAAGAAAAGTCCAATGATAAGATGAAGACCATTACTGGATGGCATACTAGTCCTTCAGACTGCAATAACCTGTATATATCTGCGTGTTATCGTTCTGCGGTCCTGTTATTCATAGTATGCGAACCTTCATCAACCAAATTGATATAAAATTGCTTTTAACTTTGAACAATATGCATTATTATTACCATAGAAATTATCAATATAATGTAGCGTAAAAGGAATGGGGTATTGCTGTAGATATGCTACCCTCTAAAATTCTTGAGCCCTCCAAAGCACTACCCTCTAAAATTCTTGAAAAGGTATTATAATTCTATCTTTAATAATAAAACATAAGTCAATTCCTATAATAGGGTTTTTACAGAGATTTAGGTACCTCTGCGATACTGATATTACTGGCGCATGCGTGTTTGAAACATATATAGTGCAGTTATGCTTTGTCGATATCAGTCTTGTGGGTTTTCTTTTCATAATTGGTCGATCATGCTTGTCCTTTTCGAGCGCCTTTGGCTTTGCACATTTACGGAGGATTGACTGTTGAACTGCATTGGTTCCGTAAGCGTTGCCCGGACTGAAAAGCTGCTTTAAACGGGAAAGAGGGGTGGCAAACCCCCTCTAGCATTTCATGCAATGCATTTGATTAACCCCTTGCTTATCAGTTCAAATTATATATATATATATATATATATAAGGGCAGCTTTTTGTTCTTTTGGAGAAGTCGTTCAAGGACTAATTGTAGAAAACCCAGACCACACGACCAACCCATAGGCTAATGGTAGCTTTCTGTGTGGCCGGGAAGGACTAATTGTGTCGTATTTTCATTATATACTACGAAACCAACAAATACCATTTACATATTTAGAATATTTAAGGTTTCAGTAATGCTGACTCAGATTTTCTAAAAAAATGGAGAAAATTATTGTTACAAGTGAAGCGAGACATTATTTTTTAAGGAAAGTTACCTTAATAGTAGGTCCATAAAACTTTAGAGCTGTGCTGTACGTTAATTTGCATGTGCTTAAAATTGAAATTTTAATAAAGTATAAAAAATATAACTACTAGAACTATTTTCAAAGTTTCTATTCCAAATTTTAATGTCACATTGACTTTGATAGGCGAGGTTTTATGTATCAACCGGTTTTCAGTAGCTTATTACTCAAGTTAAATCGGTGTTTGTCGAACAGATTCCATTAAACGGTAAGTTTGTTGAATTTATCAGAATTTATTTTTCATATGTACGTTTGTTTGGAATATCTAATTAATACAGTTATGTCACATAGAAGTATAACTTCCGAGAGGTTGGTGGTAGGGGAAGGAGGGTACGGTCCCTGTGGATGCCTCCCCCACTGGGTTCCGGTCTAAATTGGGTGGCACTTCCCGGCCGTCCATACAGTTACCTTACACCTTTCTGGTAGGTCGGACGGTCTGGGTCTCAACAACAACAACATAGAAGTATAAGTAACAAATATATGAATGAGGTCAAATCTATTTTGGTTACATTTGCTGGACATTTTAACACTTTAAAATACGTGTTCGTTCTATTCCAAGTGAAAATGTATTCAAATAATTTTAGGCTGTTACTTATTACAAAACTGTAAATCATAATTTGACACCAGAATACATTTAGGTTTATATGTTTAGTAATATTTTTGATTTCTAACTAGAATATAGAGGACCCAGGCGGGTAGACGCCAATGTACAGCACACCTGACACGAGAGGTCAGTAAAGCCATAAAAAGGGGCTCAAGGTGAAACCATGGGATTGGTTCAAAGTTCAACCAATGAGGAAGATGTGCTGGCGCATCGCCCTGAGGTCAACCAATGATCGCCGATGAGGCGTATCTATGTCTTAGGCAAAAAGCTGAGGCAACACACATAAAGATGATGAGAATATAGTGCAGAGAAGATATAGACACTAGACGAGATGATTTAAATTTCACACAGTCTCAGACGAATATGCATTATGTTACACACAGCCTCAGACGATTACGAATTAAGTTACACACAGCTTCAGACGGGATTAGAATATGGAATGAATCTCAAGACCGATGCATATAGAAGGTGCCACGGACAAGATTAGTACAGTGCAGTACTAAGTGCCACACATAGGCGTAGAGATGTTGAAACAGACAAGTTCCAATTATCAATCCAATGCAGGCCAAGAGTGTGCGTTAGCACTTAGTATGCAAATGAAAGTGAGTTCAAAACCAATGGCCTACAAGCGCCTAAAGACACCCATAAGATATGTGCTTATTAACATATATAATAGGTCATAATGATTTTCAGAATAAACGTATACCTGGTCTCACATACCCCATTTCCTACTTAAATATAAGAATAGATATTGTGAATAAATTTTGATGATAATATTCTTAATAAATAATGTTATTTTAAAGTTAAAATGGGTGCAATTAATTATGTAGTATTACGTTAATATATTTTATTCCAGGAATTCGCATTAAGGATTTATTGGTGGGTTATTAGAAGCATTTTAAAGTGTCAGCGCAATGTGTTTAACTACAATAAACTAAGTTTTTGGTTTGTGCACAACAGTTAACACTAAACAAATTACACATTTAAAATTTCAAAAATTTTAAAATGTATTTATTTAAACCATTCTTTGTACATGTCATATACTAAAAAGGACTTCAATAATTTTCTAAACCATAATACATAAAATATATTTTTAGAATTATAGTATAATTCTAAAAATATGTTTTATTACATTTTTTATGTTTCACTATATTTTATTATATTTGTTATATATATTTTATTATATTTATTATATATAATTTATTACATTTGTTATATATATTTTATTATATTTTATTATATTTTTCTCAATTCTGCTTTTCTTCTCAAACCATCATCGGTAAAATGAATATAACAATACAATAATACATTTTATACTGAATAAAATTATAAATATTTGGTAATCAGAATGAGTGATGTTAGTATAAATCAGCGCATATTAATTTAATGATGTTACCCTGAGGAAATTACAATATGCTACGTAATTTCATTCGTTCGTGATTGATAACTTTTTAAAATATAATTTTATATTTATCAATATGCCAGACCGTACACATAAATGTATTAATACGCATTGTGATTATGTTATGATTAATTATTAATACTTATGTTAGTTTATGTATGAATTAAAAAAAGTGTACAAGTGTTTACTGGTAAATTTTTTGGAATTGGACATTCGTCATATACAAAAATTTTTACAGAGTCGCGGCCTCACAAAGCCTGGGAAGCACTGGTTTATAGGTATGTATGAGTAATAGATAAATGGAATGTTGTATGTAACCAAAACTACAATATTTCGATACACTAGATAACTTTCTGAAACAGGAATTAACACTTTAAAATCCCTGTCTAATTTTGAGGTTTTATTAAAAGTTTAAAAAATATATTGAAATATAAAGTTTTCCAAATTTAGCTGTACATACATAAAAATAATCAGCACATACGAGTCCGAGCTATGCGATAAGCATCTTTCTCTGTGAACTTCTATAATTCCGGATTTGATTTCGGTGTTTATCGATACAAAATAGATATTTATGACTCCGAAATATCAGTTGGAAGGAATCTTTGAGTTGGAAAGTTGTCGGCAGTTTAGAGACTGGACAGACACTGATAGATTTGGGAAATTGTTTCATAAATAATTTTGGAACTTATGTGCTCATATTCAGTTTTTCAATTTGTATTTATGTGTTCAGATGCTATGTATCATCCAAAAAATTCATTCACTTATACAGAATAGTTGTTGAAAACAAAGTATTTTCGTTTCTGTAAAGATAATTTTGAATACCAATGTATACCCGATTATATTTGGTCATATACAGTTGATGATAATACGTATGACTATATTTTAAAATAATGTTTTAAGAATAAATAAATAAAAATTCCATGTATCCTATATTATATACCACCGTAAGAATTATTTATTACGCATTGAAAATTTTATTGTACTTCTAAAAATTACATTTTGTTTTAATTTTTTATACGAAAGATGCTTTCATAATTCTATTTAGAAATAATAATCAAAATGGCGAATTTTCATATAAGTGTTCTCTATTTACGTCGATGTGATATGTGTTATGGAACATATTTAAGAATGAGCATAAAATAATTATAGTGATTTAGTTCAATTGTGATTTAACATGCTCAACGAGGAAATATGAATTCACTGACAATATAGGCAGCACAAATGTCCAAGGACAGTTCTATAAGGTAGAGAAATACATTGGAAATACGTTTCCAACTAGTGTTATTGTAAACCAGCTGAAAGCAAATAATCGTGATTCATATACGTAGACTCGTATTATATACAATTCCTCGTAATTTAAGCCGTCCAAACTATTACCTTACATCTTCGGGTTGGTTGAGCGATCTCAAACGGAATTCCTTGGCATTGCCTAATATACATTTCGCAGTATATTATAAGCATATTTAGGAATATTTAACGGATGTAGGGATATTCGTCTAATTTTACTAAAAATCCAAGTTTTAAATAATTTGGTATTGAGATGGTTTAAAAATATGTTTTAGGAGGGAGTTGATTTCCCCAAAAAATAATTTCTTAAATATTTCCCTAATTATGGAATACAGTCAATTCACTAAATCTCAGACATTTTCACCAACAATATACTAAATACTTATTTTGAACTGGATTTTTTTTCATTAATAGATTTTTGTTATTTAAGTTTTTAGGGTGATTAAAAAAAATATGTTTCAGTAGGGTGAATCCCCCCCTCCAAAATAATTTCTCAAATATTTCCCTAATTATAGAAGACAGTTAATTCATTCCAATTAAATTAAAAAAAATCACTTGCCATTCAGGTGAGCACTTAATCCAGGTTTTGGGTATATAGCCCCTCTAATTCATCTAATTTCGGCCATTTCGTCATTTTAACTTTGAGTTATTCGTTCTTTTTCACTGACCCAAAGTAACTTCGAAAAAGCTGTACTCAGCGCTGTTTTTGTGCTTATATATGCTGCTATAGTTTTCCTTATCCTTGGCATAACGTACAATTTACTCACTGATCGCTTGTCATTATATATAACTCGCCGCCTTCGGCGACCAGCTTGTTCGCTACCCTTGAAAATTATGACCTTGACAAACTCGCTGGCGCGACCTACCAACTATTTGGACGGCTAGGAAGTGCTATACAATTTAGACCGGAAACCAGTGGGGGAGGCATCTACAGGGACCGTACCCACATTCCCCTACCACCAACCTCTCGGAAGGACTTACGGCCCCACATGTTTAACGTGATCGTGCTCCGCGTGAACATGGCAGCACTTTTGGCAGAGGCGGGAATCGGATCCGGACCTACCGAGTGCAATGCCCGCTCACTAACCACTAGGCTACTTCGTCCTCCGCGACAATCTCTATAACTTTCTTTTTATTTACCCAATTTAGACCGGACCCAGTGGGAGAGGTATCCACAGACACCGTGCCCTCCTTCCCCTACTACCAACATCTCGGAAGGACTTATGGACCCACATGTTTAACGTGATTGTACTTCATGTGAACACGCGGCAATTTTGGCAGTGGCTGGAATCGAACCCGGGTATAGATATAATATTTTTTTTTATGAAAAAATTTTTCTACGACGACTGGATGGTGGAGAAAAAAGGGGAAAAAACGGTTGAAATCGCATAAAACATTAAATAATGAAAAAAAAATATAAAATTCAAATTTTAAAAATGGGGTTTCACGTGTCACCTCCCCCCCCCCCCCCCCCGGTTCGCCGATTGGCAAATTGCGTAGCTCTCTGACACGCGGTCGCTGAACCTATAGTGTATAACACACACACACAGACAGACAGACATTGTCTTTTATTATTTAAGATAATTATCTTACAGAAATATACTACAATAAGATTTTGAATTGTAATCGAAATTGCTCATTTCTCTTTATTTATGTTAAACATTAACTAACCCTTTAGTTTCCAAACCGTTCCTCACCGACATAAATGTATTTCCTTACCAATAATTGCATCATGCGTCCAAGTACGTGAGTACGTGCTTTTCCGATCGTCACGTCATGTCCGACTTATTTCTCGCTATAACTGATTACGTGCTTTTTAGCAATTAAGAATACAATAACCAGGGTTTTCATCGAAAAACTATAAATGAAGCGGAAGAAAGTTTTCGAGGATAAATTCTTGTTTTTTACCAAACACGTAACAGCCATTAACTCTCGGAAATCCAACAACAGATGTAAGCGTTTATGAACGACTTCTAGACCGTAATTCATGGCTAATAGGGAAGTAAACACAAATATATTATGAATTTTCCTGAGCCCTTTTAAAGTAAAAGCATCTAAAATTCATGATAATGTTTCTCTAAAATGCTAATTTTTTGCAGCTTGATAATTAGAAAAATTTTAAATTAATATAAGGAAAATTTAAACATATTTAATCTTTTGGAACCCCTGAAGTATTTATTAATAAATAGTAGGAAATATCCATTTCGTGCTATTTATGTTTCAATTTTGTTTTCAAGTTATTTTATAAAATAATTTAATATATAGTTAAAAACGTACAAGATTTATTAGGAATGCATTACAATAATACAAAAATGAGGGTAACACATTAAATTTGTTTTTAAAGTAAAGACACTAATTAACGATAAAGGAACAATTAATAGTTTATGCAGCTAAATATTGTTATGACTTAAATATTACTGAATATTCTATTACTGCAGTGTTTATTATTATAAAAATACTTATATATAATCTTCTTCAATTGTACTGACTAGTTATGAACTTTAAGACAAATAACAGTGAATGGATCACTTGTTAATACGAATTTATATACAGATGTAATGTATACAAATATGATACACAAACAATTTAATAACTAATGTTACAGTATTGAATACACTAGAATATGTTTTTCATTGAAAACAAAAAAAGTAAGTTTGAAAAAAATATCTTATCCCGATAGAATCTTGGAAAATAATTGTTACTTACATTTTAGGTGGACCCGCATTATATTTACTTATTAATGCAATGTTAATTAGAATAATGTGCAAAGTGCATTTAATTCATCGACATTCCTAACGCTTTGCATATTTGCACAAGAAATGAAATGGTATACTACAAATGGAAGTTAAATAGAAATTTTCATTTTACAAATTTGTTTGATGCTTACAAGAGTTATCATATAATATTCCAATAATTAATTCTACGAAAATAATTTCATATTGAATGTAAGAAACGTCTATTTTAATAAAGATCCATTATGATATGCCTCTTTCAGAAAATCTACATTTACCATTTGCATTTATTGAAATAATTTAAATATGATTGTATTTCTTATGGCATATGCTGGCTGCAGTAATATGAATTAAAATTTGACATACGAAAAATTTATACATGCATGTTGAATCACTGCAATTGTTCTATTTCTTTTTGTATCTCTCTATATTAAAAAAAGTAGCTGACGCCTCCGCCTCTGCCTCTACCGCCGCCTTCGCCCCGTCTCCGCCTCCGCCGCCGCTGTGTGACAAATTTCTTGTTTCTTGAGATTCTTTGCTTCGTACCGCAAAAACTATTGCATATAAAAATATGAAATTTAGTACACTTACAGAAAAAACTTTGAGAATACGCTGAAATAAACCGCTTTTTGATATATATTGTAGCTTAAGAAATACTTCATGTTAAAGACAAAATATTTGAGCTACGAATTAGCGTCCTGGTTAAACTAACAATAGTCAGACCACACATTTTTGCAAATAGGTACCTACATGGGTGAAATTTTACAGGATGGAGCCCCTTTTTTTAATTTAGATAGTTTTCGAATTAGTTTTTGAGATATTTTACTTTTTTATGCACTTCTGAAGAGGACTTTATTTTTTCGTAGAGGCACGTCGTTCTATGTTTCGTACCGTAAAAACTATAGCATTCAAAAACATGAAATTTGGTACATTTATAGAGAAATAATAGGGAAATACGATGAAATCGATTTAAATTTTAATTTGACATGGAATAGCTCGCAAAGTGGGCTCATGATCAAGAAATTCAATTTTTGGATTCCCTGGGCTATGAAATATGAAAAATCGCTTCTTTTCCCTTCTACGGAAAGTAGGCGTGGATAGAAAGGTATTTTTGAAAGTAGAATGTTTAGGAAAGATAGATATGAATTGACCTCTGAGAGCTCAAGGAGTAGAAGGCGTAGCCTCTCGAAGGGGAGTGCAGGGGGTAGAATCCCTTAGTTTATTATAATTTCTAAATTCATATAATTTACTTTAACTTTTTAACTTTAATAACCTTATATAACTTATTAAGCCTGTCCCTTATTTATCACAGGCGATATTTTGGGGTGCCAAACATGTTCCCTCTGGACTATCGCAAAGTCTTTCAGACCCTTTTCTCTCATTATTAGCACTTTTTTTTTATAGAAAAAAGTTAGTTTCTCATTTTACCTTCAAAATGGTCTCTTCCTAGTTAACCACACGCTCTAACTGCTTCTACCAATTTTGGAAGCATTTCTGGAACAACCCTTTATCTGCATCTGACGTACATTCAATTATTTTAGCAGAACACCTCATTCGATATTGATATGTTTTCATTTAAGAGTGAGTTTAGTGCTTGAAAATTAGAAATATGTCTGCAAGATCTGGTGAGTATGGTATCTATACGACAAATGTGGTATCGTGAAAAGCGAGAAACGTGTAAAACAGCAATAACATATTTTACGTGACTATATTATTGTAGAACAATCATTTTTACTTTGACCAAATAAGGCTTTAATTTTCTCGCAATACTGAAGAAATGATTTAACATGTCTAAACATATTTATAATTGATAGCATTTTCACGAGTTTATATTATATGGTAAAAAGAAAACAGATAGCGACTCGATTGTAGTTGACCTTCAGAAGTCTAAGAATCTTCTGTACTAGGTCATACTCAAGTTCATGCAATAACCACCAACTGAGCATTTGAAGACTAAATATTCAATGCAACAGTTTATCTTAGCTCAAATAAAATAACAAAACGTACACGCTGCTCATTACATTTCGACATTTTCAAAGATCAATAAAATTTCCTTTCATACCATTACGTATTCAAAGATATACAGCAAAATGTGTATGATTATGCATAACCATTGTTTCCGTGAGATAAATTTGTATTATCTATCAAGTGTTGATAAGCACTTGTGCTCAATATCATTGTGAGACCAGAAATAGATCTCACATTTGATGAGACATTTTATGTATAAATGTTATGTAATATATTTTTATGTTTTGTCACTCCGTGAACCTAAAGGTCAGAAGACCATAAATTTAGGGGGCCATAACAGAGGGGCTGAGATGGGCCTTACGAGATGCGGAATGGTGCCATTGGGTAAAGGAGTAACCAATAAAAAAGAAGAATGTTACGTCAAACTCAGTGCGGCAAATAAAAGAGAAGGCGGAGTTACCCCCCCCCCCTCCCCCGCAACAAGGGAACCACAGCCTGTGACCCATGAATCAAGGAGAATAATGGACTTAAGAGCAGAGCAGAGGAGAAATAATGAAGATTTTACTTAAGAAGGACGTGAGCAGATTTATGCAACTTGTGCACATATAACTTGTACAACATGACTTAAGACTTGTGAAAATGTTCCAAAAATACTGGCTAGATCTATATAGGGTGGACTATAATCAGATGTACGAGAAGGAGCCACGCACCAAAGAGTTATGACGGTGCAAATAACTAATAAAACGGCGGTGCAAATATGGCGGTGCAAGCATTTGATATATGATCAAAGTCCAAGACAGATTTGATGGTATGTGCTCATTAACAATCATAGGTCATAGACACATGATAGTAATTTTAATAGTACTGGTCGCATATGTCCCCTCCGCCGCAATAATTAATGAGAATAATTGTTGTTAAGCATATAATTAATAATATGAATAATTGGCGTAATGAAATAATTTAGATTTGATGTTGTTAATAAATGTTTTATTGTTAAAGTTTAAAGGGTGCAGTCAATAAGTATTATAATAATTAATTATTCCTTTACAGGACTCACACGAAAGGTAAATAATTGGAGGGTTTTTTATAGCAGCACAACTAGCAATGTACGATTAAATACTAAATCCACTATGCATGAATTAACGGCCATGTCAATCTTAATGAATTTAATATTTAAAAGTTTAACTCCTTTTTTATTTGGTTGCCACAATTATATATATGTGAAATATATTTCAATTATATCTCAATATGTGAAGTATATTAATGTGTGTTGTATGCGACGATGGTACTAGGTACCTAGGAATAGTTATCAATATTTTATTGATTTTAATTGTTTTCCCTATTTAAATTTAAATTAATAGTGGATTAAGTACCCTGCTTGCTGATACTTGCCAGCCCCGTAACTTGATTCGCTAGCCGGGGGACTTTACCTCTAAATCGCCGGTGCTCGCTTCATGAGCTCTATTGTGCCACCTGCTACGCAGACGTAATGCGCCCATTAGGGGCCATCCCCTTGTCCCGACTCTAATAAAAATTATAAGGATAGCCAATAATAATGAAAGTTTCAACGATAGCTGCAGTATTAGAGCTCTGAATAACAAATTTATTTTTAATTGTGTAACTCATTCAAATATTACTTCTTTCAAACCGGCACCTTTTTCTTAAGTTCTTTCTTACCTTGCGTTCTGAGATGCTTCATATCAAAATTTAGATTCCAATCAGACTTTATTGAAAATTTTTCGTTGTATTTACGCAAATTATAATATAAATAGTCCGTGGTAAATAGTTTAATTGTTACACTTATATAGATGTAAAAATCTGCGCAGCATAGTTTCTTAGCTATTAAATAAATACTAATTACTGAATTGAATTTATAAAAATCGCATAGATACATTCCACAGTTCGGAATCACTTTTGTATCAAATTGCATACACGTGAATTGATTCCATGTATCGTTAGACCACACACACGCACATACACGCGTATTTCACTAATATAGACAACAAGATTAATTTAATTTTTCTACAATATACGTTTCTTTAATCTATAAATATATTTTATTATGCATACTAATATTCCTTCATATTTATTATACCCCCACGTAAGTCAGTTGCAAAATATAGTACAGTTATATTTGAGTTAAAAAAACACTACTTTAAAGAATACATGTGAAATCTCTTATCTACAAAAATTCTTTTATCTACGTAATTGCAAAGGAAGAATTGCAATATGATATCGACATTGGAGTAGGAACACACGCTGAATATATATATCTGATTAATACAATCATGCCTGATATGTTATTGAGGGAGGAAAACAAATATAATTTGATTGCAATATTTTTTCTTGATGTTATAGATATGATAATTGAGGTCATTTGAGGGAAAGCAAAATGCATAATCATAATTCGCAAGCTTTCAAATTTAAGAAAAGTCAGTAGATAAAGATTTATAGAAACATTTCATCATTTTTGTGAGATCATTTGTATTTTTGAATCAATGCTATCTATTTATTATGAGTATTGTGATTAGTAATATTTATATTTTTCAACCTTATTTTGTACCAGTCTTCTATTACTGTTTTAAAAGTGTTTAAACAATGGTATATCTGTCTATATGTTTGTATAATAAATATGATTACACATTTATACATACGTCTTTTATCATGTATACGTCACGTCCTCCAGACATTTTTCTATTGTTATTTTATACTAAAAAAACCTTTAGGATAGCTTGAACCACAAGTTCCTTTCGAAGTTTTTTCAGAAATTTCCAGACAATAATTTTTAGTTAAAATACATCTCAAAGTAATTATGAAAATCTGTAAAAATGAGATGGTATTATATAATAATGAATTTACAGTAAAAAAATAGATTTACAGTAAAACTACTTTTACAGTTAAACTACTTTTACAGTAAAAAAATAGATTATTTTTACAGTAGATATTTATATTATTTCCAAGATATTGAATTTTCATCAATGAGTCATCATTTTCATTGACTTAACGTCATTTTTATCCATTTGGCGAAATTTTCGTTAATTTAGCAACAATTAAAAAAATCGGCAAGTTGGCGACATTCCACCAAATTCGTCACCAAAATCTCGCCAAGCGTTATGGACGGAGAAATAAGTTATTCTTACAGCAGATAAAAGACTATTGGCGTTCAAATAAAAAAGATATTTATATTATTTCCAAGATATTGAATTTTCATCAATGAGTCATCATTTTCATTGACTTAACGTCATTTTTATCCATTTGGCGAGATTTTCGTTAATTTAGCAACAATTAAAGGAATCGGCAAGTTGGCGACATTCCACCAAATTCGTCACCAGAATCTCGCCAAGCGTTATGGACGGAGAAATAAGTTATTCTTACAGCTGATAAACGACTATTGGCGTTCAAATAAAAAAAATATTACTCAGAGTATCTTTTTTTCATAAAAAGAACGAGCTAGATCCGCGAGAATGATGTCACCAAATTTATCGCATGGTATTACACATGAAAAGTGAACATGTTTCTCACTAGGAAATATTTTTTATTTAATTTCATATAAGTTTTTGATAATTTTTTTGAAAAATGTACAATATCTCGAAAACGGTTCATGTTAGCGTTCTGAAATTTATGTTTATCGTTTTCCAATGAAAAATTACATAAGAAATGTCTATTTGCGTAACTTTATTAGAGGTTTTGATATTTTGACGAATTTTTCAATATTTCACTCGAAAATTTAGGGGAATTCTGAACATTCGATTGCATATAAAAACAATAGGATTCCAGTGTTTACGGATTGCAATTTTTTTACCAAATTTCGTTCGAATCGGTCCATTCGTTCGCCAGTTGTCGTCTCCACAGACTCACTGACACACACACACACACACAGACACATACTTTCACGCATACACGCAAACACACAGACATCACTTCAAAAATGTTTGATTCGTGATCAGGGATGCTTGAAACGTGCTCTCCCGTCGAAAACTGGAATTCGATTTTACAAGAAAAATTTTAAAAGAAAAAATTTAAAAAATCAATATAGGGGGGGGGGATCTAAATGACTGTAGCGTGTTATTTTTCATTTTAAATGGTATAAAAATATTTTGATTAATATCGTACTTACACAATGTACCCCAGAGAGCTAATTTATCCCCAAGGGAGGCTAATGACGTCACGAACAAAAAAAATTGTATCGCGTTTTTTTTTACTACAACGATTGAAGTTAAATGAGCCATAAACTAACCCTTTTATGCATGACTATGTCATATTTTGTCATACGTTCGATGTTAAGAAATTTAAATTTAAGAATAAAATTCAAAGTTTTCGCTCGAATTTAAAAAAATTCTATCTATTTCAAGATATTTTTATAACAAAGCCAGATATAATGTTGCGTGAAATCCATTAATATTTGTGGCTGCTATGGTGTACAAAAGAAATCGAACACAAACATGAGACAGACAGTCATACATATAGACAGACAGGCATACCTCGAAAAATAGTCAAAACATGTTCAGGACGTCTTAAAACATATATGGGCATCAAAATATCGAAATCGAAAATTTTACGAAATCTCTATGGAAATGTGGATAACATTTATAACATTTTTCGGTAAAAGTATTCGTGCTGTAACGCTAGTGTATAACACTTTGGTATAGAAATGTATTGCAAGCTGCACGTTGGGCTGCACGTTGAACTGCACGTTGGGCTGCACACTGAGCTGCACGTTGAACATTCACATTATTTGTAAAATGCAGTGTATTAAAAGCTTAAAATATTTTCATTTATTTCTACATATGTGATACAAGAACTAGACAACATTTTAAACCCAAAAATAATTCTAATGTTAATTCTTGTATTGGTTAATTCAAAATTCTAATAAAAGTAAAATATGATATACATCAAGTTAAAATCATAGTAAGTTTAAGTAAGTAATAAGACTTTTATATACTTCAAAAAATAATAAATTGTATGTACTAGAAAGTAAACAGTTGTGTTTAATTAAATACAGTATTATGTGCATACAGTCTAAAACAGTATTATGTGCATGAATTCAACTAAATTTTAATACTGAAAATATATTGAAAGCTAAAAATGAAAACTAAACATAATATAATTATGAGTACAATACTTAACATATGCTTGCAATAAACATTTCATCTTTTTTTGTATATGGTAATAAAAGAAGTTAAATTCATGACGCATGAAAGAAAATATGCAAACGATTACTATAATGCCACATTATACTAGAACTAGATTAATTACGACACCATCTCAGTGAAAAGACAATACTTCCATTCAAAATGAGTTTTATTCTATGCATATTTATTGTGTTGCCAAAAGATATAAATTAACCTTCATGAATAAGAAAGGGAATATATCATTTGGGAATAGAACAAATTACAAATAGTTTGCGGTAATTAAATGGGAGGTTATATTTAGCGGAAAAAAGTATTTCTCGAAGTTCATTTATATATTATTTCATAATGTACATTGCTGAAATGAGTTTACTGCAATATAAAAGTTAGCTGTGATAGACATACTAAAATATTGTTAAAAAATCCAGTAAAAAATGAAATTTTCGCAATTTTACTATTCCTGCAATAGATGGTTATGTGTAGGGAAATTATTGCAATCGCGTCGAAAATTGCAACTCGAGTTTTTGACGGATCTATTTGTGAGTAATTGAATGCGATAAACTTGATGTTAGCGTGATGATGTCTGTGTGTGTGTCTGTGTGTGTGTCTGTGTGTGGGCCTCTCTGCGCGACGTATGAATGCACTCTAACTCAAAATCTCATTTACCAAATTTCACAAAATGTCTTAATCAGCTGAGTGAAGCCCTGATTCTGATTAGATTGTAGTACGATTCCTGAGAAAAAAAAATCTGCCTCTTTTGCATAATGGCTAGCAAAAATTCTCAAAATCTAAAATAAAAACTACGTATGCTCAAATGTATCAATTAAATGCATATTTCATACGTAATGTTTAATGATGAAAATAATGAGATAACTCCATTACTCTAAGACTAGCATTTTTGGAGATATTTCATTTTTTTGCATTTTTTCTACGACACTTTAAAAAATACGTCTAGTTATCAAAGAAAAACGAAAATTGAATTAAACGTGTAAATACAGTGTAATTTCAAATAATTATGCGTGTCACTTGTTACAATTCTACCCAGTTTATTGAATTATTAAAGAAAGATAAATATATCATGTGGTGCCCACATCATACCTTTACTTTCCTTATATACATAATGTAAAAAGAAAGTATTGTGACGAGATCGACAATTAGAATTCGAGTTTTCGACGGGAGAACACGTTTCAAGCATCCCTGATCACGAATCGAGCATTTTTGAGGGGATGTCTGTGTGTGTATGTGAAAGTATGTGTATATTAAAGTATGTGTGTGTGTGAAAATATGTGTGTGTGCGTGTCAGTGAGTCTGTGGAAACGATATCTCACGAACAAATAGAACAATTCGAATGAAATTTGGTACACAAATTACAATCCATGAATACTGAGACCCTATTGTTTTTAAACACAATCAAATTTTCAGAACCCCCCCCCCCCCTAATTTTTCGTGTGAAATTTTGAAAAAAAAAATCACGCGAATATTATCCAGTTACCTTACACCTTTCTGGTAGGTCGGACGGTCTGGATCTCAACACGAAAATCATCAAATTATCATCAAAAAATCAAAACGTTTTATAAAGTTACGCAAATAGATATTTGTTATGTAATGTTTCCCTAGAAACGATTGTCAAACTTTAGAACGCTAGCATGAACCGTTCTCGAGATATTAAACATTTTTCAAATAAATTTATAAATAAAATCCCATAAATTAAAAAAAATATATTAACTTTTGAGAAGCATGTTCACTTTTCATATATAATATCATGTCATACATTTGCTAACATAATCCTCGTGAATCTAGCTCTTTCCATTAACGAGAAAACGTACTTTGAGTAATACTTTTGTATTTGAACGCCAATAGTAATTTACATGCTATAAAAATAACTTATTTCTCCTGTCTTATTTTTTCTGTCCATAACGCTTGGCGAGATTTTGGCGACGAACTTTGCGGAATGTCGCCAACTAAGCGAGTTTTTAAATGTTGCCAAATTAACGAAAATCTCGCCATATGGATAAAAATGGCGCTAAATCAATGAAAATGAAGATTGATTGTCGAAAATGCAATATCTTGGAAAGAATATAAGTATCCATTATAAGGATAACCTATTTCTTTTTACTGTAAAAGTAGTAAATTCATTGCATTATATAAGGAAAGTTATGTGCTGCCTACATCGGATTTTTAATTTAGTTTTAGGAATCTAAATATATCAAAAGTTAAATGATTGAGATAAATAAAAGCAGAAAAATAATTCGTTAAATATGTCAAATACTTATTCATAACGACATCAGTTATTATTGGTTTTATATATATATATATATATATATATATATATATATATATATATTGAATTACATTCATCACTATTGGGTATTATATTTTAAAGCTCATGTTTAATACAGAATCTATAAGTTATAATACTTGAACTTAGCAAGCAGAAATTCTATAATAGTATAAATAACAATTCTTCTAAATGTTTTTATCTCTAATACCAAAAAGATCAATTATGCTTCTTTAAAAGGATTTTCAGAAACTTTAGGCATAAATCAATACCCTTGCGTGATACAGTTCCCTAGCGAGTGTAAAGTAGCTTTCTGGATTTATGAACGTAACTTGGATACAATGAAGCTTTTGCTACCGTGAATGAAATAAGCTGACATTTCAGACAGCTTTCTTAAACTAAATTAGCGCCTATCACGTCATTTGTAAGTTTAATGTTTTAATGAACGCTTAAACTAATCTTAATATTTAGAAAGTATTTATAAAATGTGTTCAGTTTTAATTACGTATGTTGTTGTTGTTGCAGTTGCTAAGCCCCTTGATGATGCTATGTCGTATGCTTGAAATTCTATGTCGTCCAAGAGACCACATCGCCCATAAAGAATGAAGCTATCCTCTCCTGACCATCTACTGGAACTACAATAGAAATTTAGCTACTTTGGACAAAATTGTACTTATCCATTTTACGAAAGAAAATAATAAAATATCCACGCTTTATTTTTTTCCATTTATTTACCCAAATGTAGGGGTTAAACAAGTACTTCATTTTTCCACATAGTCTCCTTCCATTTCGAAGCACTTTGTTCAGCGGTACATAATCTTGCGTATTCCCTCCAAGACTATTTTGCATTAATGGTTGTTCAAACAACCCAAAATCTGATTTTTTGGAGGGAATACGCAAGTTTGTGGACCGCTGGATCAAGTGCATCGAAAAGGAGGCTGTGTAGAAAAATGAAGTACTTATTCAACACCTGTATTTGTGCAAATAAATTGAAAAAAAAATGTGCTGACAATTTTTGACTTCCCCTCGTACATAAATAATTCAACAGAAAGCCATTTTTTTGGATTGGATTCTTTTAATGCTCTTTTGCTATTTGTATTAATTTTAAACACACGAGATCTACTTTTACAGAAAACTATCGGAGAATGTTTATATTTGCATTATTTTCCACTTGTTATAAGTATTCAAGCCGGGATCCTATGCAGAGAGTGTTAATAGTTAGGTTACAGGTGGGATTTGTAGTTCGCGGAACTTCCTTAGGAGTTAAATGCCTGTGTTTTCGAATCTAGTACAATATTTTTGCCAGTTTTTTGGAGTCCATATAATATGTGTTTCATAAAAAATATTCCAAACTTTTCCTTTTCTGCTGATATGTATAAAGTCATGTTTACTGTTTGCATAATTTCTTTACTTTTTTTTAAAGAATGGTGACCCTTACCGAAGAATGGTTTGTAGATCTCTATTTCTCAAAGTATATGTATTAAACATTTGCAACTGTGGCTTTAAATGAAAAATTCTGACGTCTGTAGCACATAACTTTCCTTATATAATGCAACAAATTTACTACTTTCATAGTAACAAGAAATATCAATCATGCTTAAAGCATTGATTATGAAACACTTTCCAACTTCAATGCAATTTTATTTAAACATGTCTAAAATGCAATACATTCCTCGGTAATATTTTAAAACTTATCACAATACTACATTAATTTATTATATTTGAAACCTTAAACCTTCATCGAAAAAAATTAACTTCATTCAAATGACGGCATTAAAGTATAAATTGCCTGGTTTAAACATCTCTTAAATGTTATACATTCCTCAGTAATAATTTTAGAATTATCATAATACTACGATAATTTATTATATTTGAAAACTTCATCGAAAACAACTGAAATCCATTCAAATGACTTCATAAAAAAATAACACGCCTGGCTCTCTCTATAAAAGCAACATTTCATTCATAAATAATTCCCCCATTCATGTCATTCATCACAATACTATAACAATTTTTTTATTTAAAAATTAAGACCATTGAGCTGCAAGTAAGTAAGCTCTATGCGTAAAACTTCATCGAAAAATATCGTCCTTCTCTTTCTAAAATCAATGAATTCATATCAGCTAAGCAGACTCCATGGACTAAATGATTTTGTGTTAAAGAATTACAGCGATTCTAATACAACTCATTCTACATATTTTGCTGTTTACATTTTACATAGGTGAAAAATAGGATAATTAGTAGAAATAATCAAATTTGGAAGAGCATTTAAACTGAAATATATTGTCATTGCGTTGTTTCAGTATGTAGATGCACAGAATTTAGGCAAAAATAAAGTAATTTTAGGACGGATACAACACTCAATATGAATTAAAAAGAACTTTAAAAATCACGATTTTGACACAAGATGGATGCCATATATCATTTTGAAGTGGGTCATGTGATCGTTTCATATCATGGACACGTGATCGCTTAATATAAGAGGTGTTATTATTATTTTAATTTTTATTTAAAAAACAACTGAATATATTTCGCTGAATTTTTTTTTATATATTTTATGGAACAATTTGAATATTGCCTAAAATTTTCGAAGCAATTTGTGAATTTTAAATCCGCTTAAAAAATGCTTGAAAAATTAGGTCCTATAGGGCTCAATGTATTCCATTTTTTCAACCCGGGTTCAATCCAAAACTAATTGGGTGATATTATTCATTTATATTCCCATAGGTCCTATAGACCGTCTGATCAACATACTAAAATTTCATTTTGATTAAGTCATTTTTACGGCAGTTATCGTGCTAACGGACAGACAGACAGACAGACAGACAGACAGACAGACAGACAGACAGAATGAACAAAGTCATAAACACTTTTCAACTTTGTTGTAAAGTGTTAATAAAAATAGGTTATATATTAGACACTTATATTCTTTCCTAGTTATTGAATTTTCGTCAATTAGTCTTCATTTCATTGATTTAGCATCAATTTTATCAATTTGGCGAGATTTTCGTTAATACGGCAACATTTAAAAAAGTCGGCAAGTTTGCAACATTTAGCAATTTCCTCGCCAAAATCTCGCCAAGCGTTATGCAGATAAACAAGTTATTCTTATAGCAGATGAGTGACTTTTGGCGTTAAAATACAAAAGTATTACCCAAAGCATATTTTCTCATGAATGGAACGAGCTAGATCCACGAGAAGGATGTCACTATATTTATTGCATTACATATGGAAAATGAACATGTTTCTCCACAGTAATTTTTTTTTAATTTATGGGAGTTTTTGATAAATTGAATTTGAAAATGTGGAATATCTTGAGAACGGTTATTGCTAGAGTTCTAAAATGTATTTCAATTGTTTTCTGTGGAAAAATTACATAAGAATCGTTTATTTACGTAACTTTATTAACGGTTTTAATTTTTATGATGGTTTTTCCAAAATTTCACTCGAAAATATAAGGGGTTCTGTACATTTGATTGTGTTTAAACATAATAGGCTTTCAGTATTCACGGATTGGAATTTTTATACCAAATTCATTCGAATTGCTTCACCGTGAGATATCGTCTCCAAAGTCTCACTGAAACACACACACAGAGACATCACCTCAAAAATGTCGATTCGTGATCAGAGATGCTTGAAACTTGCTCTTCTGTCGTAAACTCGAATTCGAATTTCCGACCCCGTTACAATACTTTCCTTATACATTATAGTATGTATATAAAGAAAGTAAAAATAATAATGTAAGATATGAAAAGACAAATATAAAGATACAAGTTAAAATAAATAAAATTGCTAAGAAAGTTAAAAATTTACAGATATAAAGAAGTACAAAGAATGATAAAAGTATAAAAAGTGAAAAAAGAAACTATTTTAAACATTGTATACTTTACTGTAAACTTATACTTTGAACATTAACATCCTTTTGTGGATATGGAGAAATAGAAAATTAATAAATTATAAATATATTATTACATAATAAATCTGTAATAAATTGGGATGGATGCATCAAATATTCTTAGGATCATGACTGGAAAAAAAACCGAATTCGTGTTCTTTGAGAAAACTCACAGATTTTATTTTATTTTTAATAAATATGTTATTTAAATATTTATTTATCGCATATTTTAAGTTCGTTATAGACGGTTTCATTAACTGGTGAGATTTTGTTAGCGGACAATCAAAACGAATGTTCGTTAGATTGTCTTCTTCTATGCTACCAATTCAATTTGGAAAGCTAATTTTGTTTAGTCTGCACACAAATGAGGGAAAAGAACGATGATTAGTTATGAACCAGATAAAATATGCAGATACCGTACAGAAGTTCACACTATATAAACCTACAATAAATCGGTAGTAAGATGTAAGTGAGTCTTGCACTTTTTGCAAGCTGCCAATTCATTTAACAATATATTTTAGATTGGCAAATATATTGGACACATGTATTTATAGCGTACTAGAAAATGTTCTCCGCGTGGATTTGGATTTAAAGCAAGTATTGTTTATTTAATTAGGTAATTTTTCAATGGCGCAATTTCCTCTACTCATGACGTATGCTGATCTCTGTCGAGTAGACATGTTTTCTATCAGTTTTGAGTGCATCCTAACGCTGTTATTTAACATCAAACTCATACTTTTATTGTAGTTTAGCATGTTACACAATTATGCGTAAATTTCTGATTTTTATCAGCTCCTTCACTGGAAATATCTGCTCCTAAGTATAGAGGAAAATGAAAAAGAATGTTAAATTTTAAGTATACATAGAAAAGTAAAGCAGTCTCAAATTTGTATATTCAGCGTACATTGAGC
The DNA here is from genome assembly GCA_951213105.1 of Amaurobius ferox. Classification (NCBI taxonomy): domain Eukaryota; kingdom Metazoa; phylum Arthropoda; class Arachnida; order Araneae; family Amaurobiidae; genus Amaurobius; species Amaurobius ferox. The sequence continues at coordinate 60,781,080 of OX578140.1, forward strand.
AGTAGCACACATGCATCTATAAAAAATCAGACTTGATACTATTTTCCTACCTATGAAAATTTGACCTTGGAAGATCATATTTTATACATAAAAAATTGAAGTTCAGGACTAACTTCTGGTCATAAGATAAATAAGACAGATCAATCATGCATAAAGCATTGATTATGAAACACTTTCCAACTCAAAGGTAAATTTATTTTAACATATCTAAAATACCATGCATTCAGCGGTGTTATTTTTAAAATTTTCACAATACTACAATACTAATAATGAATATTTCATTCATTAAATTGTTTCCATTCCTTTCATTAAGCAGCGATATTTTTAAAATTATCACAATACTACAATAATTTTTTTTATTTAAAAACGCAAAAATTGCTTTCCAACTCCATGCTTAAAACTTCATCAAAAAAGCTATAATATGGAATCGTCTGCTTCTTTATAAAAATCATTGAAAGTTTCATTCATACCAGCTACATTGCACACTCCAGAGCTAAATAATTATGCGTTACAGAAATTTAGAAATTCTTTTACAACTCATCTTACAGTATGGTATGTTTACATTCTCCATACTTGAAAGTTAGGCTTCGTTGTAAAAATGATCAAAGTTTGATGATCATTTAAACTCCAAAATATTGTAATTGCGTTGGCGCACTAGTATAGATGCACCGAAAAAAATAAAAAATAAAGGGGTGTTTTGGACGATACACCACTAACAATAAATTAAGTAGAACTTTAAAAGTCACGATTTTGACAGAAGATGGATGCCATATTTTATTTGAAGTGGGCCACGTAAACTTTTCATACAATATGGGTGCAATTATTATTTTAATTTGTATTTGAAAACTACCGAACATATTATGCTAAAATTATTTTATATATTTTATGGGGTAATTTGAATATTTCCTAAAATTTTCGAAGCAATTTGTGAATTTTAAATTTTCTTAAAAATGTTTGAAAAAGTAGGTCCCATAGGGTTCAATGTATTTCATTTTTTCAACCCGGGTTCAATCCAAAACTAATTATGTGGTATTATTCATTTACATTCCTATATGTCCCACAGACCGTCTCAACAACATACTAAAATTTTATTTTGATAGTCATTTTTAAGGTAATTATCGTGCCAACTGACAGATAAACAGACAGAATGAACAAAGTCACAAACATATTTCAAGTATGTTGTAAAGTGTGTAATAAAAAATAGGCAATTTGAGCATAGTCAAATTTTTACATTTTGTGTTCTGTTAAAGACAAAGGTTCAAACGGTGGTCCTGAAACGTAAATAAGTTTAGTTGTAGCAGTCTGTGCATGTATCTAAAATGCGTGAAAGGCACAAATATATCCCCCATCTCTAAATTAAAATATACCGAAAAACAATTCTAGTTATTATGAAATGTATATATGTGGGTATTAATACACATGAGCTAAAAAATAAATAAAGAAAATAGTAAAGAAAACCAGTGCTGGACTGGTTCACATGGATTGACTCACTTATTATAGTAAAGATTCAACTCAATTAACAAAGCCTTCTTGAGGTGCAATGGACACTCCAATGGTGAAATGGATAAGGCATCGAACAGAGGTTAAATAGGTCTCATATTTGAGATTCTTCATTGCTGGAGTGAACGTGAAAGGCCCAGGTCAGCCGACTCACCCTAGGGTATGAGCAGCTGGTTGAGTAGCCGGGAAGGGTTCATTTCTGGAGTGTCGTAACTCCTCTTTGTTGACTAAAGTTTCGATTTTAATGCTTTTAAGATGTTTCATGTTTTGATTCACACAAAGAAAGCGTCGTCACCGAAGTCAATCAGCATCGGGCGCGGTTAGCACTTAGGTGGGTGACCACCTGGGAACACCGCGTGCTGTTGGCGTCTTTCGGGCGCGGTAGTCCGGTGGTTTGCGAGCTGGATTTGCACGCTGCCACAACTGCCGCCGTGTTCATGTGGAGTACGATCACGTTAAACATGTGGGTCTGTAAGTCCATACGAGAGAGGTTGGTAGTAGAGGAAGGAGGGAACGGTCCCTAAGGGAGCCTCCCCCCTGGATTCCGGTCTAAATTATGTGGCACTTCCCGGACGTCCAAACAGTTACCTTACACCTTTCTGGTAGGTCGTACGGTCTGGGTCTCAACAACAACAACAATAAACGAGCCGTCCGTTAACCGTAAATAAATACTCGCGCTAAAACAGTAATTAATAGTGTTTACTAATTAATAATATTGGCTAAATATTTGTTTTCAATGTTAGCTATATCTTGACTATATTTTTCCAAGCTACTATCGTCTGCATCGGCTGGCTATATCTTTGAAGCAAAAATTAACAAAATGTCTATATTTAAATAGTGGCCTGATATTGGTACGCCACTAAAAATATGATCCCCAGCTAATGCGTCAAAACTTTGAGTTTCATTGGGTGAAATTATATTGCTTTTGTTCTTATTTTCACAATAAAACATTATATCCTTTATTATACTAACAATGTTTCAGTAACATTGACTAAATGTCGTCAGTCAATATTGGCTAAATATTGGATACACATTTTAAATGCAATATTAGTTATAACTTTATAGGCAATATTGGAAAAATGTCGACATCTCAATCTGGACATTCTGTGCACGTGATAAGCATTTATTACTTTCCTTATATACATAATGTATAAGGAAAGTATTGTACAGGAGTCGAAAATTCGAATCCGAGTTTTCGACGAGAGAGCAAGTTTCAATCATCCCTGATCACGAATCAAATATTTTTGAAGTGATGTCTGTGTGTGTGGAAGTATGTGTGTGTGAGTCAGTGATTCTGTGGAGACGATAACTGACGAACGAATGGACCGATTCGAACGAAATTTGGTACAAAATCACAATCTGTAAACACTGGAAGCCTATTGTTTTTATACGCAATCGAATGTTCAGAACCCCCTAAATTTTCGAGTAAAATTTTGAAAAAATCGCCAAAAAATCAAAAACGCTAATAAGTTACGCACATAGACATTTCTCATGTAATTTTTCATTAGAAAACGATTGACATAAATTTTAGAACGCTAACATGAACCGTTCTCGAGATATTGCACATTTTTCAGAAAAAAATATCAAAAAGTCATATAAAATAAAAAAAAATATTTCCTATCGAGAAACATGTTCACTTTTCATATGTAATACCATGCGATAAATTGGATGACATCATTCTCGTGGAACTAGCTCTTTCCATTCATGACTAAAGATACTTTGGGTAATACTTTTGTATTTGAACACCAATAGTCATTTACCTGCTGTAAGAATAACATATTTCACCCTCCATAACGCTTGACGAGATTTTGGCGACGAATTTGGCGGAATGTCGCCAACTTGGCGACATTTTTAATTGTTGCCAAATTAACAAAATCTCTCCAAATGGATGAAAATGACGACTGATTGAAGAATAAATCAATATCTTGGAAAGAATATAAGTGTCTACTATAAGAAAAACATTTTTTAACTGTAAAAGTAGTAAACTTATTGCATTGTATAAGGAAAGTCACCCCAAAGTGTTGCCCACATCGGATTTTTCCTAAATAATTCAATAAAAGATCATTCAGATAAATGGGAGCCTTGTAATAATAAACTTCAGTATGGTCGTTTTCCACCATCCATTGCTTTTTACAAAATTATGAATGAAGAATATCTCATTGTGTTCTTACAATACCACATTTAATTAATTTCAGCTCAGTTTGTCAGAGATCCATATGCATTCTTGAAACTGCCATGCAGTTACAATGCACATATTGAGAACTATAATTTGCAGAACTTTAAAATACACCTTGAATTTGGACATTTTTAGTAATTATTTATCATGTAATGAGTTTAAAGATCCTTCTCAATTCTGTATTCGCATTAAGAAAGTAGGATTCAATTAATCATCTTTAACACACATGTTCCAAGAAAGTGAGATAATCCTTGGAACATGTCTTGTCAGCTTCCCGTTTAAATTATCATAAGCCCGCCCATAATCGTTGGATAAAAATGTTAATCGAATGAGAACGTGCGAAATAAGCTCAATTTTGAAATATTTTTTTTACATGAAAGATAAATTGCGGTAGTTCTCTATGCTAATCCTAAAGTGCTTAATATTAACTAAGTAAAAATATTTTTATTATTTTTATTAATATTAATACATTCAGAACAGCGACCGTCATATGTGAACTGATTTAACGTTTTTAATACTTTTCATCACGGCATAGATATATGTTGAAAAATATTAGCAGCGACAAACCTTCTATGTGTCAAAAATATATGACCATTTCTAGTCACTTCAGTCCACCGTATCAAGCATATCAATTGAAATTTAATGAAAATTGATAACTACATAGTGATAACTCAAAAATGAAATTGCCACACTATGAAGGAATGAATGTAATCATATGCAAATCTAAGTACCGGCAGAAGAGAGAGTTATATGCAAAAGATTAAGCTTTCGTACGTATCGGGTCACGGGATACCCAGTTTTGGGTGATAAAGAAGACGGTTCGTCCCGTCAATGCTATCAGCGACGATTTGCAGCAGCCGAACATTCGAAAAGGTGAAAAAGAGGTGACTCGAAGACGTTACCGAGCGGTATACCAGCAGTTAACGACTTTGGAAAGAGACCGTATTCTGAAGCTGGATGATGGGGGTTTGCCGTTGCTTGCAATTGCCGGGAGTGTTGGACACGAGGTGAGTGCCAGCCAGTGATTTGTGACACGATGGATGCAGGAACATCTAAGAACAGGCGGAAGAGGGAATGTAGAGTCACACGGTAGAGGGTACAGGCAGGTAGATTCGCCGAACTGCTCGTCGAGACCTGATTACAGATCGTACATTCTGCTATTGCAATTCGGAAATGACGTAAATGGTCAATATTTCTTCATAGCGACCACTCGTTACCGTATACGTGTGTAGACATGCGACTATAACCTCTTCAAAAATGTAAGGGCCTAGGATGAAGGTGCTTGTTATCTCTCAAAACACAGTCGCTTTTGCTTGGTGTAACGGAAGTGAGACCACATCATGGGGATTTTGATCTGCCTAATGCACGCAGTTCTTCGTATTCACGATACTAGTCAAGGAAAAATATGTCTCGTCCGTCTGTGTGTCTGTTATCATCGTCATACCAGATGAGGCATTAGCAAAATCTAAGCGAGCTGGTTATCATCCGCTTGCGTAACATCTGGACACGCTAGAGCCGATACGGAAACATGCAGACAAAAAGAGTGCATAATATTTCGGACAGTAGAATTCGGCAAATCCAGCAAGCATGAAACACCGCGTACACTTGCAATAGGCCTTCGCTTATCGTCGTATTCACTTCTACAACAACCAAGAGAGGAACGGAAGATCGTCCAGACCGAGATCGATCGCATGTGCAACCAATTTCTTCAAATTTGCGCATCAAGTCCAGTACAGCTTGTACAGAACACGGGTCTGGTCTTAGCCGATAGTTTGTGCAGTAGACACGAAATGCCTCTGCTGCATTTGCCCATTCAGGTGAAAGAGGTTTACCATTTCAACCCGTTGTTTCAGCATCATGATCGCCAAGTCAAAGTGAAAGAAAGCACGCGACATTCAAATCACAATGCCGCTTCTTTCTCCAACGGCGATTATATCAGTCATGACGGTGTCTTACGCCGAACCTGGAATACTGAATACCTTGGTATATGCTTCTCCTTTTAAAGGAGATTCAGCAGGCTGGGCTCTGTGCTGAACACACGGCGTGGAATCTGACGACAATGGAACAGACATGCGTGTTCTGGTGAGCGCCACTATTGTTTTCACTTTTTTCTTCTTTCACTTATATATATATATATATATATATATATATATATATATATATATATATATATATATATATATATATATATATATATATATATATATATATATCGATTTGCTTATTACAAGATTACAGTATTTAAATTTAAAACTTAATCTATATAATCTTAATAATATGTCAACTAATTCATAATGTGTAATTTCTTTCAAGCATCTCATTTATAATTCTATAAATTTTGGTCATATTTTAAACAAGTTCTATAATTTAATGTCTATTGGAGATTTGAGGGTATCAAATACTTTGAAATATAACAGGCCTATTTGTAGATCGATATTTAATTATAATGAAATTTCACAATCTCTCCTTTTATATCAGTATTCAAAGTCAATTTTAGAAAATGAATGTAATTGTACAGTAAAAGATTATGCTAAATTTCTCAATCCAGATCTGAGGCATATAGTTACAGGAGACTTAGGTATTGTTAAATACATTTCGTTAAGAACCATTATGTCTTTTGGCACAAAATTCAGCTTACCCTCTTGTCATAATTTTATTAAAGTTTTAAAATCCATTAATCTTGATCTTAATAAATATATATATATAAATTAGCTTCAAAATATGCTATACCTTTAGAGGCAATTAATATGTGGAAATTTACTTTATTAGAATCTATTAAAATTGCTATTAGTAGTATTAAATTGTCTAGATCCATTCATAATTTTGATAATATTAAACCCTCAATTATTGATTTACACAAATCGTTTGTTATCACCTATGTTGATAAAGCCTCTAATAATTATGCCATTATCTGTAAAAAATTTATATACAATTTCTGTTAGATTATTTAAAAAATAATAGTCTTTAAAAACTTGATTTACATTCCATTAATAGTATTAAATTGAAAATTATTAATATGTATAGTTATTTAAATATTAAATATAAATTTTTTAAATTTCCATATATTATGCTTATTCCAAAATTGCATAAAAATCCCATTAAATTTAGAACAGTAACTAGTGGGCATAATTCTTACTTTACTACTGCGAGTAAATTACAACTAAATTCTTTAAATCAAATAAATGATAGTTTACGTCACTCTAGCAATAATTACCTTATTTTAAACAATAGTAAAGAATTAAAGAATAGATTAACATCCCTTCAAAAATAATAGGATTTCTAACTTTTGATTTTAAAGACCTTTTCAATAATATCAAGATCTCAGATCTGTATAATGTAATTTTAACTCTATACAATGCTTATATTACTAATCATTCAACTCATACCAGTTTTGTAAATTTTCCTAAACTTCTTCACTTTGTTATTTTCAATAATTATATTTTTCAAGGAAATAAATTATACCTTCAAGTCTCAAGAGTTCCACAGGGTGGCTGCAGTAGCAGTGTATTAGCTAATTTATATTTTTATCATTATGAAAAGTCTTTTACTTTTATAAATTATATATTATACAGATATGTTGATGATCTGATTTGCATAGTATATACTGATAATTGTATCATTTATATAGATTTCTATCCTGATAATTTGGAATTAATTCCTACTGAAGTTACTATTAGTAAAAATATTAATTTTTTAGATATAAATATTTTTATTGAACCTTCTAATAGAATTGTTACTAATTTATATGATAAAAAGGACTCTTTTAATTTTAACATTAATAAAATCTTACCATTTAATTCCTGCAAATCTTTTCTGTTGTTTAGAAATATTATTCTTAATCAGCTTTTCAGAATATACAATTTATCTGATAAAAAATTTCATGCTTTGCATATTGATAATCTAAAAATTACCAGCAATTTATATAAATATACCTCTTTTGTTGTAAATGGTATAGTTAAAAAATTTAGATTAAATGGATTTTCATGAATTCTGATTTTTTCTTATAGTGTTTTATATATTAGCCTGACATCACTCTTAATATATTTTATTTTTACATCCCCTTACTCTTTAGCCTTTCTATTATTGCCCCTCTTGTTTGTATATTATCTCTTGTACATGTCTTTTCGCATTACTGTTATTTATTTCTTACGAATGGCAACAGCAGTTCAAACCTTATATCTTATTCCTTAGTGAATGGCAACACTTGTCACTTCTTTCTGTGACCGTTAGGTTCGTGAAATTTTTCAATCAGATTCCCGATATCCAATTTTCCAATTATTATTTCTTCTTATGTATGTAGTCCAAGTAGAAATAGTTTATAGATATAATCTATCTATTTCTTTAGAGACATGCATTTTTGTGTTTGCATCTAAAAAACACTTGGACATGATAACGAGTTTTGAAAAGGTGAACATATCCTGATTTAGGCTTAGAACCTTGTCCACGTGTACAGCGTTTCTGCTTGGAGTTCGTCTGATTTTCTTTATCGATTCCATACCTTTGTTTATTGATACTTATCTTTGACTTGTTGATTCGAAATTTATTATTTTTTTTCATTTGCTTGAAAATTAGTTGATATATATTTTTATTTTGTAAGCCTGTTAGATAGTTAGGTTTTTCGAGTTACAGCTTCTCACTTTTCATTCATTGGACCTTCAAACCTTTTTATATTATATATATATATATATATATATATATATATATATATATATATATATATATATATATATATATATATATATATATATATATATATATATATATATATATATATATATATATATATATCATATCATCGATTGGATAAATCATATTATCGATTGGAATTCAAACCTTGCAAAGTATGTCTTCAGAAATATAATAATTGGACATTTTAGAAGAAACCAAAATTATAATACTTTTAGGAAAGACTGCATTTGCAAATGTAAAAAATTTGCAGATGAAGCTATAAAAAGAAATTATCCAGTCAATTTTGTACAACATTATTACAAATCGTTTTTTAAAGAAAATTTGTAATCTGATTGTTGATATAGAGATTTAATTTTCATGACTGCGTAACTATTATCCTGATATTTCTCTGCGCATGAGCAACTTTACTTATATAAAGAGACGTTCCATCGGGTTGGACTAGCGGATGTTTCTCCTTCATGGATTCGTTTACTTCTTTGGTTCTGAGTCTGTTCTGGTGCTTTTATTTTCGCACATTTGGGAGGCTGACCATGGAATTATGTTGGTTCCGTGAGCGTTACCCGGGTTGTAAAGTTAAGCGGGAAAGGGGTGTCGCAATCCACCCCTACCATTCTTATGTAATCCATATGGTCACTCCCGTTCTTTTCTACTTTCATTCATATATATATATATATATATATATATATATATATATATATATATATATATATATATATATATATATATATATATATATACACAGGATGTCCCATAAACATAGTACTCGTATTTTATTTTTTATATATTGATCTTAGATATATATAATAAATTACAAAGCTGCTTAAAAAATAGTACAGAATTTTATAAAATCGATAAAATGTTTTAGGGGATAAAATTTGCAGAGATACAAAATTTTTATTACTGCACCCGTACAAAAACATTTCCAATGCGTAAAATGTGCCCCATAAGGTCACCATAAGGATCACCTTAGTAGAAGATGATTCACCTGTGGGATATATTATCGATGCGGATATAGACTATCCTCATGATTTGCATGATGAACATAATGACTACCCATAAGGTCACCAATAAGGTGATCTTCAAGATTTCAGCATTTTATCATAAAAAGTCCCAGAGATAAGTTTAATTAAAGTCGGTGAGGGATTAATTACAAATTAAAATGTAAATGTTTACAGCAAGAATGCAAATGACGCAAAGCAGAAGTGCATCATAAGCAAATAATATCTGCATCTTACCTTTAATGTATCTTTGGCATGGATGAAAAACATATTGAACAAGCTTTGTAATCTTTGTGTAAAGTGATTGTTTCTACACAGTGTAGATACTTCTGTACCAATAAATAGCAAAATTATTATTCATATAATTATTGTTTTCTTTCGTAATTTGTGCATAACCCCTGAAGCGCGAACTGGCAACATGGTTTTTCCCCTCTGCAAAGCCATTTCGATGCATCGAAAAGTTGTTTAAGTCTGCATTTTTGACTTTTCATCTCTCTGGGACTGTATATGATAAAATTCTGAAATTTTGCATATTACCTTATTTGTGCATTGGGAACATTTTACTCAAAAAAAAATGTTTTTGTACGGGGGCCGTATAAAAATTTAAATTTCGTATTTCTGAAAATTTAATTCCCTTGAAAATTTTAATCGATTTCATAAAATTCTGTACTTTTTTATGCAACTTTGTAATTTATTACATATGTCTAAAAGCAATATTTAAGTAATAAGAGCCGAGGTCAATGTCTTTGGGACACCCTGTATATATATATATATATATATGTATAGGGTTTCCCAAATACTGGAGCGGTGTATATATATTTAATATATATATATATATATATATATATAAATATTAAAACGTACGAAATATGTGTTAAAATTGAGTGAATTGTTTATTTAGTTAAAAGTAAAAAATAAGTAAATTAATATACTACTTATAAAGCTCCATGCTGTTATTTACATGTGTTTAATCATATAAATACCAATTAGGACAATTAACTATGTACTCGTAATAATTCTAGAAAATTAGCTACGGTCTAATAAATAATAAATACGGTCTAATAATTCTAAAAAATAGATACATACGGTCGGGGAGTTGCGACCATCTTTCCGGTTAAAGCTTTTTCTGCCATGGTATTTTCTCCCGGTAGCCGATGCTCCCTACACCATTTCGTTCATGACGCTGTCACTACCATAAATACATGTTTGTATATAGTATATGTTTGTATGTAATTTGTTTCTATGGTATTGAAAGCGTCATGAAGAAAATGGTGTAGGGAATATCGGCTACTGGGAGAGTTTGCCATTGCTGAAAAAAGCTGTAATCGGAGAGATGGGTGTCGCAACTCTATCGGCGGTATCTTCCGCTACTTTACTAGCATTAATACGAGTACATAGTTACTAGTTACTTGTCCTGTTTGAGTATATATATATATATATACAATATATATATATATATATATATATATATATATATATATATATATATATATATATTGTATATATATATATATATATATATATATATATATATATATATATATATATATATATATATATATATATATATTTATATATATATATATATATATATATATATATATATATATATATATATACACAACTACAGTGGTGTATATTTATACTATATTTACGATAAAATTTACATGGGAAAAACCCATCCTTATTTCTTCAGAAGAATTGCTCTTCATGAATATGTAGTATGGTGGTAAAAGCTAAATTAGTCCTCATGAATAACATGACATATGAATCTTTTGGGTATTGAACAAATATCATATAAGTGAAAAAATTAATAAAAATTAATAAGGCTGCAACTAGCATTAGACGTGGCAGTTGATGAACATTAGGCAATCTGATTGAATTATAATATTTTACTACAAAAGATAAATCCTTTATTCATAACTGCATAATCAGTGAATAATAAATTAACTTTTTCTTTACGATATGTAGAACACATTCTAATTGCCAGAATATGCAACTAAAATGTAAATAATGATTTTACTTTGCATATAAGATCGCTTTGTTTTTTTAACACTTTACAACAAAGTTGAAAAGTGTTTATGACTTTGTTCATTCTGTCTGTCTCTCTGTCTGTCTGTCTGTCTGTCTGTCTGTCTGTCCGTTAGCACGATAACTGCCGTAAAAATGACTTAATCAAAATGAAATTTTAGTATGATGTTCAGACGGTCTATAGGACCTATGGGAATATAAATGAATAATATCACCCAATTAGTTTTGGATTGAACCCGGGTTGAAAAAATGGAATACATTGAGCCCTATGGGACATAATTTTTCAAGCATTTTTTAAGCGGATTTAAAATTCCCAAATTACTTCGAAAATTTTAGGCAATATTCAAATTGTTTCATAAAATATATAAAAAAAATTCAGCGAAATATATTCAGTTGTTTTTTAAATAAAAATTAAAATAATAATAACACCTCTTATATGAAGCGATCACGTGTCCATGATATGAAACGATCACATGACCCTCTTCAAAATGATATATGGCATCCATCTTGTGTCAAAATCGTGATTTTTAAAGTTCTTTTTAATTCATATTGAGTGTTGTATCCGTCCTAAAACTATTTTATTTTTTCCTAAATTCTGTGCATCTACATACTAAAACAACGCAATGACAATATATTTCAGTTTAAATGCTCTTCCAAATTTCATTATTTCTAATATTAAGCCTATTTTTCACCTATGTAAAATGTAAACAGCAAAATATGTAGAATGAGTTGTATTAGAATCGCTGTAATTCTTTAACACAAAATCATTTAGTCCATGGAGTCTGCTTAGCTGATATGAATGAAATATTCATTGATGTTAGAAAGAGAAGGACGATATTTTTCGATGAAGTTTTACGCATTGAGTTTACTTTCTTGTAGCTCAATGGTCTTAATTTTTTAATAAAATAAATTATTATAGTATTGTGATGAATGACATGAATGGGGGAATTATTTATGAATGAAATGTTGCTTTTATAGAGAGAGCCATGCGTGTTATTTTTTTATGACGTCATTTGAATGAATTTCAGTTGTTTTCGATGATGTTTTCAAATATAATAAATTATCGTAGTATTATAATAATTCTAAAATTATTACCGAGGAATGTATCACATTTTAGAGATGTTTAAACCAGGCAATTTATACTTTAATGCCGTCATTTGAATGAAGTTAATTTTTTTCGATGAAGGTTTAAGGTGTCAATATAATAAATTAATGTAGTATTGTGATAAGTTTTAAAATATTACCGAGGAATGTATTGCATTTTAGACATGTTTAAATAAAATTGCATTGAAGTTGGAAAGTGTTTCATAATCAATGCTTTAAGCATGATTGATCTTTCTTGTTAAAGTTCTTTTTATTTCATATTGAATGTTGTATCCGCCCTAAAACCACTTTATTTTGGTTTAAATTCTGTGCATCTACATACTAAATCAACGCAATTACAATATATATGAGTTTAAATGCTCATCCAAATTTGATTATTTCTGCAACGAAGCCTATTTTTTACTTATGTAAAATGTAAACAGCAAAATATGTAGGATGAGTTGTATAGAAATTCCTTAATTTTTTTGACGCAAAAGAATTTAGCTCATGGAGTCTGCATAGCTGATATGAAAGAAATATTCATTGACTTTACAGAGAGAAGGACGATTTTTTGCGGTGCAGTTTTAAGCATAGAGTTAAATTACTTGTAGCTCCATGGTCTTAATTTTTAAATAAAATAAATTATTATAGTATTGTGATGAATGACATGAATGGGAAATAATTTATGAATGAAATGCTGCTTTTTTAGAGAGAGCCAAGCGTGTTATTTTCTCTATGACGTCATTTGAATGAATTTCAGTTGTTTTCGATGAAGTTTTGAAATATAATAAATTTTTAGTATTATGATAATTCTAAAATTATTATCGATTAATATATCACATTTTAGAGATGTTTAAACCAGGCAATATATATTTCAATGCCGTCATTTGAATGAAGTTCATTTTTTACGATGAAGGTTTAAGTTTTCAAATATAATAAATCAATGTAGTATTGGGAGAAGTTTTAAAATATTACCGAGGAATGTATTGCATTTTAGACATGTTTATATAAAATTGCATTGCTGTTGGAAAGCGTTTCATAATCAATGCTTTAAGCATGATTGATCTTTCTTGTTATTTTTTATCTTGATAAATCGAGGCTGTTATGCTTACGAAACCAGTAAAAATGTGGTACAAGTGTTATTGATTTTAAATTGGTTCGAACCACACTAAGCCTGAAATATTTTCTAAATTTTGAAAAAAAAAATGAAAATTTGTTAATATAGAGAAAATACTGTCTGGACACATATTTTTTATATCCTATAAGTTATAAATATATAAAAAATAGTGGGATATGTCTGAACAAAATATTTATTCAGTTCAAACATTGATTACACTGAAATTTAGACAGTTCAATGCATTTATGCATCCGAAGTCTACTTTGATTGAAACATATAGTTTATATTGAATAAACATCACTACAAATATATTCATGCATATTTTATTTCCCTACGTCATGAATTTTTAAATCCTTAACTTTATTCGTAAAACAGGTGAGCTAAACATTCAATATAAGTACAAGTGCAAAAATCCAATTTAATATAAAATAGGAGTCATTATTTTTAACATTAGACATTTTTTTTATGTACGTATTACGAAAAGTACGGAATGATCCAAATAAAAAGATGGTGTTTAGAAAAACTCTGTAGGTAAAATTACTAGACGAATCGCAAACAAATTTCGTACATATACTTTCCTGACTATTAGGTTTCGATTTCTGGTGAAGAAATTAGTTCATATTTTGGTCTCTAGGGGTAAAATCCGTCGCTGCTGTCTCCTTAATTTGCTTATTGAAGTATATTTTACAACCGCGAAATTAATAAGTTAAAAAGAGCCACAAAACATTATTCACACATCCACGACTGGCGTAGGGACATGATGTTCACCTTACCGGATTGCGCATTACTTTACTCAACCACATGAAAGATTTTATAAGGTATTGTTGCTAACGGGCAATATTCTTTTTATTGCCTTCTCTTTCGTATGTCTCGAAGGCCAGGCGAAGAAGACAGTCCATGGCGTCAGCATGACGTGAGGATGACATAAGGCCAGGGTTGCGTGCCAGGATCTCCCAGTTAGATGTAAGGTTATCAGATGTGAAAATTTATCGACAATTTGGCAACATTTTCCGAGTTCCGAAACTTTCCAAAAACTTCTCGATAGAAAGAAAGATTATTCTTTGAGGTATAGAAATTTGAAGAAGATTCTACGGAGAGATTATAAATAGGAGTCATCACTGAATCGGAGAGTGCAGTTGACGAAATGACAATATACGGGCTACAGTGTGTGATTTTTTTACTTTCCTTATATGCATAATGTATAAGGAAAGTATTGTGATGGGATCGAAAATTCGAATTCGAGTTTTCGACGGGAGAGCACGTTTTAAGCATCCCTGATCAAGAATCAAACATTTTTGTGGTGATGTCTGTGTGTGTGTGTGTGTCAGTGAGACTGTGGAGACGATATACCACGAACAAGTAGAGCAATTCGAATAAAATTTCGCACAAAAATCAAAATCCGTAAATACTGGAATCCTATTGTTTTTAAACGTAATGGGATGTTCAGAACCCACCTAAATTTTCGAGTGAAATTTTGAAAAAATCATCAAAAAGTCAAAACTTGTTGACTTTCATATGTAATATCATGCAATAAATTGGGTGACATCATTCTCATGGATCTAGCTCGTTCCATTCATGACACAAGATACTTTTAGTTATACTTTTGTATTTGAACGCCAATAGTTATTTATCTGGTGTAAGAATAACCTATTTCTCTGTCAAATTACGCTTGGCGAGATTTTGGCGCCGAAATTGGCGGAATGTCGCCAACTTGATGACTTTTTTAAACGTTCCCAAATTAACGAAAATCTCGCCAAATGGATAAAATTGACAGTAAATCAATGAAAATGACGACTAATTGTCGAAAATTCAATATCTTGGAAAGAATATAAATATCTACTATCAGAAAAACCTATTTTTTTATTGTAAAAGCAGTAAATTCATTGCATAATAGAAGGAAAGTCATGTGTTGCCCACATCAGGTTTTTTTTAAGAATAGTAGCAGTTGTTTCCTGAAATTACTTTCTCCTGTTTTTGAGAATATTTTCTGCAGTATTTTAAGAATATTATCGCTTTTGTATGTAATTAGTGGAGCATTTAAGTGCTATTTGATTGTATATTGTCCCTATTTATTTTGTGGTCGTAAATAAACATATGTTATCCAGAAACTTGAACTCGTTCTTGTATCCTCGGTGTGTATACCCACAATTCTAGAGGATAAGTTTGTAAAAATATTTTGAGATATTCTGTAATTTACTTTTCATTCAAACTTTTTTAAATATATAATATGTTTTGCTCCCTCTCTTAAATTTGCAAATTTTTCCAAAATGAAAGAATTTGGGTGTAATATGGGCCGTTTTCCCAAGGTATTGCCTTTTTACTTTCCTCATATACACAATGTATACGGAAAGTATTGTAACGGGGTCGAAAATTCGAATTCGAGTTTTCGACGGGAGAGCACGTTTCAAGCATACCAGATCATGAATCGAACATTTTGAGGTGATGTCTCTGTGTGTGTGTTTAAGTGAGACTTTGGAGACGACATCTCACGGACGAATGGAGCGATTCGAATGAAATTTGGTATACAAATTACAATCCGTGAATACTGGAGGCCTATTCTTTTTAACACAATCAAATGTACAGAACCCGCTATAGTTTCGAGTGAAATTTTGAAAAACCATCAAAAAATCAAAACCGCTAATATACTTACGCAAATAGACATTTCTTATGTAATTTTTTATTTGAAAACGATTGACATAAATTTTAGAACGCTAACATGAACCGTTCTCGAGATATTGTACATTTCAGTTTTCGAAAATCCCCTATTGAGAAACATGTTCACTTTTCATATGTAATACCATGCGATAAATGTGGTGACATCATTCTCGTGGATCTAGCTCGTTCCATTCATGAAAAAAATACTTTGAGTAATACTTTTGTATTTGAACGCCAATAGTCATTTATCTGCTGTAAGAAACTTATTTCTTCGTCCATAACAATTGGCGACATTTTGGCGACGAATTTGATGGAATGTCGCCAACTTGGCGACTTTTTTAAATGTTGCTAAATTAACGAAAAACTCACCAAATGGATAAAAACGACACTAAATCAATGACGACTCATTGATGATGACGACATGGGAAATGGCGACTCATTGACGAAAATTCAATATCTTGGAAATAATATAAATAACTACTATAATAATAATCTATTTTCTTTTACTGTAAAAGTAGTAAATTCATTGCATTATATAAGGAACGTCATATGCTGCCCACATATGATTTTTAAAAGTGCATTCAGGAGGTAATTGCTCCGTATTAAAGTAGCATAGTACGAAAAGAACTAAAGCGTCTAAAACCAGTCACAAACATCTAAAGTTTCAGAGTGTAATATTATACCCATAACACACATTTCCTGAAGGATGTAATATATTAAGGAGAGTGAAATTTATGGAACTATATCGCTATAATAATAAAATTAATATACTATTGTGAATTTAAAATTTGGCCAACAGTCTTTACGTAAATAACATGGCTTTAATATTTAAATTTAATAATATGGTGAAATATTCTAATTAAAATAATCATTTTAAATATTTATATTCGCAATTTATAGGTTACGCTGGATTCTTTACCCAAAGTCTTTATTCAATAACTTACTAACCATCGAAGGAGTAACTAATTATTCAAATCAAGTCCGTGTTTGTTAAACAGATTTTGTCAAACTATAATTTTATTCAATTAATCAGAATTCAAATTTCATATGTTTATTTAATCTGTATAATTAATATAGTTAGATTAGATGGAAGTACATCCTCATATTGACGGGTGAGGTCAAATACATTTTGTAACATTTGTTAGATTTTATACACATTAAAATAGTATATGTTTGCACTACTTTACGTAACAATGAGTTAAAATCAAGAAGTTCCTTATTTAATTAAAAATGTTACATCTAAGATTAAAGTTTTACTTTCCTTATATACATAATGTATAAGGAAAGTATTGTGACGGGGTCGAAAATTCGAATTCGAGTTTTCGACGGGAGAGCACTTTTCAAGCATCCCTAATCACGAATCGACCATTTTTGAGGTGATGCCTGTGTGTGTGTGTGTGTGTGTGTGAGTGAGTCTGTGGAGACGATATATCATGAACGAGTGGAGCGATTCGAATGAAATTCGGTACAAAAATCACAATCCATGAATACCGGAAGCAAAATTCTGTGTATTAAATATTACATTATTTTATACACAAATTAGTATGAGTGTATCAAATAATTGTTAATTGTATACATATAATAATTCGAGCATCTATATGTGTACCATTATTTGGTAATTGATAAATACCTAATTGTTTTTATTACCGTTTACCTCAATTTCATAACTATCATTAGATGTACAGTTGGACAAAAAAAAAATCGGTATTCCGAGTCTTTTAGTAGTACAGTCATTTAAATGTATCATTAGACTCATAATAATGTCTCTTATAAATAGGCACCTAATTTCAATAAGGGGTCATTCTCATATTTACTTTCTCATTATTTCCGAACAAAACATTTCGAATAAAAATATTATATATAAAAATACTATTAATTAAATGTAGTATTTGTGTATCAAATATCTCATTATTTTATACACAAATAAGTATATGTGATGTGTATCAAATAATTATACATATATAATAATTTAAACATATATATGTCTACCACTATTTGATAATTGGTAATTGAACTAATTTTCACACCGCTAGTAATTCCGAATCCTCTGGTAATATTGTCACACTAAATGTATCTATCATTAGAATAATGTCTACTATTTTCCAACAAAATTTTCACCCAATTTTCATAAGCTAACATTTTTATGTTTAATTTTTCAACATTTCCAAAAAATAAAAATGGAAGTACTATTTTTTTATGTCATCAAGTGATTTTTCATATCAACAGTTCGCTAAATATAAATTTGGTGTGAGATTCTGGCCATATATACTAATTCCTTACCAGTAATTACATCAAACGATCCTCAAGTTAGGGGTTACGTGCTTTTCTCATCGTCACGTAATGCCTCACTGATTCCATGCTACAACTGATTATGTGCTTTTCAACAATTAAGAACAAAATAATCTGGGCATTCATCTAAAAACTATAGATGAAGTGGAAGTAAGTTTCTGTGGATAAATCTTTTTTTTTTCTTTGCCAGGCACGTAAGACTCATTATCCGGGATGCCCTACCACTGATGTAATCGTTTATTAACGTCTTCTACATAGTAATTTATTCACGATAAGGAAGAAAACACAAATATATTATGTTTTCTTTAACCGATGAGGTTAAATGTAGTTGATAATTATGATAAAGTTCCTTTACTAGTCATGGAAATATTTCTCAGCATCATAACTTTAAATGTAAGGTAAAAAAATCTGATGTGGGCAACACATGACTTTCCTTATATAATACAATGAATTTACTACTTTTACAGTTAAAAAAATGTTATTCTTATAGTAGATACTTATATTATTTCCAAGATACTGAATTTTCTGCAACTTGTCGTCATTTTCATTGATTTAGCGTCATTTTTATCAATTTGGCGAGATTTTTGTTAATTTGGCAACAATTAAAAATGTCGCCAAGTTGGCGACATTCCGCCAAATTCGTCGCCAAAACCTCGCCAAGTGTTATGGACAGAGAAATAAGTTATTCTTACAGCAGACAAATGACTATTGACGTTCAAATACAAAATTATTACTCAAAGTATATTTTTTCATGAATGGAACGAGCTAGATCCACGAGAATGATGTCACCCAATTTATCGCATGGTATTACATATGAAAAGTGAACATGTTTCTCGATAGGAATTTTTTATTATTTTATTTAACCTTTTGATAATTTTTTTAAAATTGTGCAATATCACGAGAACGGTTCATATTAGCATTCTAAAATTTAGGTTAATCGTTTTCCAATAAAAAATTACATAAGAAATGTCTATTGGAGTAACTTTATTAGCTGTTTTGATTTTTGACGAATTTTCAAAATTTCACTCGAAAATTTAGGGGGGATCTCAACATTCGATTGCGTATAAAAGCAATAGGCTTCCAGTGTTTACGGATTGTGATTTTTGTACCAAATTTCGTTTGAATCGGTCCATTCGTTCGTCAGTTATCGTCTCCACAGTCTCACTGACACACACATACACACACGGACATCACTTTAAAAATGTTCGATTCGTGATCAGGGATGCTTGAAAGGTGCTCTCCCGTCGAAAACTCGAATTCGAATTTTCGACCCCGTCACAATACTTTCCTTATACATTATGTATATAAGGACAGTAAAAAAAAGATGTGAGCAGCACATGATTTTCCCTTTAGACTCAAATTAATTTTCTCGTTGTTTCTTTAATAACTTAATAAATTGAGTTTAATTGCACAAATTAAAATATGTAATCATTTTAAATTACACGCAATTGGCACTTTTAATTCAATTTTGGTTTTTATTTTGTATATGGACGTATTTCGTTGTGAAAATGCGAGAAAATTAAAATATATAGAGATCGGCTTGTCCTAGAGTAATGGCTTTGGTCTTATTCATCATCAATAATTATGATTAAACCAATCATTCAACTCATACGTTTGAATATACGTAGACTTTTGTTTTACATTGTGATGATTTTTGCAGGCCATTTCGTAAAAAAAGCAGGTTATTTTTTCTCGATTCGTACCAAAATTTAATGAGCATCATAGTAACAAAAAATGACTTGTGGGTAAATTTCACAAAATTTAGTAGATAAGTATTTTAGCAGAATTGGATACGCACGATTTTTACGGGCCATTTAGCAAAAGGAGGCAAGTTCTTTAATCCCGAATCGCACAAAAATCTAACCAGCACCAGGATAAGTCACAAGCGACTATATTTTATAAAATACGGTAAATTAGTTTTTGAGTTAGAGTGGACAAATACATCGCACAGATACACACATACACATATATATATATATACAAGGGTTTGACATTAAAATTGCTTTAGCGTGCTTTAGACGTTCCAAAAACGTATAGATCCGTGGAAAGCTCGACTTGCGATTTTCGACACGATTGCAATACTTTCCATATATATTACCATGTATTGTAAAGAAAGTAATAATGCATAATTTCGACATATCTAAAACTAGCAGCATACCCGTTCTTCGTACGGAATATAATAATATAAAGAAACTTAAAATTCATAATCATGTGCAAATTCCTATAGTATACTAAATGACAATTTTAATCAAAATATTCTATTAAAAGATTTAATTTAATGCTCTAAAAAGAAGTTTAAGAATATATATTCTCGCTATACAAAATTATTTTCACGGGAAGATCTGAAGAACAGAACATTCTTACCCATCTCGTAAGCAAATTTACAAAAAAATATGGAATTGAATCATTATATGCAAAATAAAAGCGTTAAAATTGTATGGCACCCGTACTAATATACACGAATATTAGAAGATATAACCTGTATTAGTAGATTACATGTATAAATTGAAAATATCATTAAACTCGTAATTTTTAAACCTGAAGGCAGAGATTGATTCCAATATATGCCAGAATATAAGTGCTAAAATTATATCGGAAGATTATACTGCTTATAATGTCGTAGATTAGAAGATATGTCCGAGTGATAGTAGAAGATTACCTGTATTACAATATGCGTCTTAAAAATATTTGCCAAAATAAAACAGATAACGTAATAAATTGAAAATATCAATAATCCACGTAATCTTCATAACTGATCTCCATACTTGATTCCAATATATGCCAATACATGTCACAATATATGCTGATATGACTGCACAACTTATATTCTCGCGAATTAGAAGATGTATACTCTTGCATTTGTAGAACATTACTCGTACAACTTGCAATATATGAGTTTCAACAATTTTGCCGCAATAAAACAATGGCATAATAACTTGAAAATATCGATAATCTCTGAATAATAATCCAAGAAAATATCAATAATAATAATGTTTAAACCTGAAGGCCGTGATTGATACTATCCAGTGAAAAATACAATGGCAATGAAATGTATTTTATATACATATGATAATTATTCAAATCGGAAAATATTTAATAAAAATCGTCTGCCGTATAAACACATTAGATTTAAATTCATTGCTAAGCGACATGATATTATTTTCTTCAAATAAATTAGTGGAAAAAATATCGTCTGATTAATACTATATCTATGGAAGTTTTGGCGATATTTTCATCAATTTAGCGACATTTTGAAAAATCGCCAAATTTATCGCCAAGTGGGACTGTAGAACTGACAGTCCCACTTATCGGCAGACTAAACATCATCACAATACTATCCCCTAACAAAAAACAATTCGTTTCATTTATTTAGAATAATTTTATCGAATTTAAGACATTTTTATTTATTTACAAACATTTTAATCAATTTGGTGACATTTTGAAAATTCGCTAATGTGTTACTAAGTAGAACGGTTGGACTGACAGACAAATGCTGACAAACATCATTTTAGTACTCTCTTCTAACAAAACAAAATGTTAATAATTTGCGCCGTTTTTAACAATTTGGCGACATTTCCGTCAATTTTCCAACGTTTAAGAAAGGTTGCTAAGTTATCGATATCCCGCCAAATGCATAACTTTGAATTTTCAGATCTGAATAAAACATCCTGATCCAGTTTGTATATACTAAATGAAAACACTAAAATTATATTAGAAGATATACTCCTTTTAATCTTTTTTGTTTCAACAATCGGCCAAATGGATTTGTTGAATAAACACAATATATAAGCTTGAAAACTCTTTGCCAAAATAAATGAAAATGATGTACGTAGTCCGCATTTAATATAATTAAAAGAAAAATCAAACAGTTCATTTATAAGATATATTTTTATATCCATTTATTTATTATTCAAATTGAAAAAATGATAATAAACATTAACAAACGCATTTAATTTAATTGCGTTGTCGAGCAACATGATATAACATAGAATCTTCTTCATAAAATGCTAATAATTAAATAACTATTTTGATGTCTTAATACTTTTCATTATTGAGTAAAAGCTTGTGAAAAATAAACCATGGCGAAAGATTTTCATTTAAATTCATATTTCAAACAATTCATATTTTCAGAAAGTGAGTAATTAGCGCAAAAAATCTCCCATCAAATTGAGATAAAGTTTTAATTCACTCTCACGTTTTAAACAAACGATTTCCAACCTTTTTGTTTGGAGAAACCGGATAGTTAGAGAGTAGAACTCCTACAGAAAAGTTTCGTTTTTCATTAAAATCTCGACGACCCCTGGTCTTAGAAACTCGAAACTTGGACTAAATTTTATATGGAACTATTTCAAGGCTACCAACAACATTTCATCAAATTTGGTTCAGCCATTCTCCCTTGCTGATGGAACAAGCAAACAGGCAAACAGACATATTTTCAATTTTATAAATATAGAATTTTGTGCCTCAAAAATATATTCACTATAATTCTAAGATACATACCTACCATATGTGTTAAACAATTTCTTAAAATTCGATAATACTAATATTGACCACTATGGTACCTTAAATGTGCATACATTTTGCCAAGTATCATGCGATTTACGTCAGCAATTTTGACATAACAGGTGTCATAACGAACATAATATAGCTTGTATAAATATATAAGAATGAATATGTCAGACAGACATTCGATATAAAACTCCGTTATAAAAACTGCAGGAGAAGAATGTAGGGTACACTATGTAAAATACGAATACAGTCCATTTAACTTACATGTCAGAGCGTTTGTTCAAAGACTGTGTACAAATGAATTGTGTAAAATGGTGTGGCATTTCTAAATTTATAATAAGTTAAAGTCTTTACAGGTGACGAAACATATTTTAATTCGAGACTGCACATTAAAAGGAAATTTATCAAACATAGCATATTCGCCAACAAACTTAATTCCTTCTGGAAACAGACATATTCACATGAGACTACAAATTCGTTGTCTGTCTACTAAGGTTCAGATGTAATATCCGGGATTTATGGCATACTTACTTAATGCATTTACAACATATAAATTCAGAAATATACTAGTCGTAAGCACATTTGCACATGATGCAAACGTTTCTATGTAACAGTTCCTGTCATAGAAGTAAAGTAACTCGTAGAGTAATTTAAATCTCTTAAAAATATGGGATTTAATAGAATGTACAGTGTATATAATGGAATGCGCAATTTTGTTGGTGTATTTCTCTACATCTAACAAGTGGATGCCGAACAAACCGACAATATATGACGACGATATTTGGTACATTAAGATTGAAGTTAATGTAATTATTTTGATATTCTTGTGGCATTTAATTGTTGAGCAACAACTACCAAAATGTGGAGTTATATTTATTGTAGCAGTTAATTAAATTAAATAATCTTCAAATAATATTTAGATTTTAAAATATGATATTTATGGCGTCCGTATAGTCTAGTGTATGGCATGCATTTTACAATAACCCACCAAATTTACCCCACAAATGCCTGAGCACTTACCGCCGTAACTAAACATAACACATTGATCATGAATAACAAAGGTTAACTTTTTAATTATATTTATTTATGCACACTCAATTATTAACATACATTGTCCCAAGAATCCTTAATAAATAATTAATTTAAGATACGCGTTGAATCAAATTTGTTTAGAAATGATCATGTGGAGCCTTGTATATATGTATCTGAACACTGAAATGACTTTTGCCATAACTTGTCAGTACATACCTTTTATATTGTAGTTTCCCTGCATGGACATAGCACAATATCTTATTATACAATCTTATTTAGGAGACACTCATTTTCGTATCACAACCAATATTTTTACTTTCCCTGCAATACATGGTAATGTATTGGGAAAGTATTGGAACCATGGCGAAAATCGCAACTCTAGTTTTCGACGCATCTACACGTTTCGAGACCTCTAGAGTACGATAAAACCATTTTTAGAGTTACGTCTGTGTGTCTGTACAATGCATGTATCCACACTAACTCAAAAACTAATGGACCGAATTTCATAAAATTAAGTAGGTAAGTCATTTGGGTATGACTCTGGTGCTGGTTAGTTTTAGTACCATTCGGGATAAAGTAAGAGCCTTTTTTTGAAAAATAGCCTACAAAAAATGCGTGTATCCACTTTAGTTGAAAAACTAATGGACCGAATTTCACAAAAATCCGTAGATAAGTCGATTGTGGGTTACCCTGGTGCTGATTAGATTTTAGTATGATTCGAAAAAAAGGAACATGCATTTTTTTGCAAAATTCCCCACAAAAATCGTCAAAATCTAAAATAAAAAATCTTCGTATGCTTAAATATATCCATTAAATGTTTGTTTAGTACGTAATTTTTAACGAAAAAAAGAATAAGACTAACCACATTACACTAGAGCTAGCCGTTCCCGAGATATTTTAGTTTTTTTCGTATTTTATCTACCCCATCTTTGAAAATAAGTTCAGTTGCCAAATGAGAACGAAAATTGAATTAAAAGTGAATTAACTTTAGTTAAAATAAAGCGAGTAGGATATAAGTCTGCAGGGAAAGTCATGTGCTGCCCACATCAGATTTTTTATTACTGCCATCGTTTTTATGAGTTCACATCGCTCCAACGCTTGTCACTATCTCTCTCGGGATATTAATTCAATGTATTCTTGTTTCGAAGTCCCAAACCTTCCCGACTCTCATTGGCCTTGCTTTTTATACGACCTTGAGGTGCGTCTTGATTGGATCCCCCTTTTCATTGGAGCTTGTTCGAGTCTTGCTCACCCAATGTCGCCATAGTGACCTTTCTAACTGATGATGTCATCGTTAACTCGTGAATTTATGGGCCGTAAGCCTCTCCGAGTAAAACTGTCAATCTGGACTTAAGGTGGGCCGAAAAAAACTTTTGTTTTCAAAATTGGTTTAGTACTAGTGCGGGAAACTTGGACAATGTGTCACACAATATTGACAAAAAATTTCAACGATTTTTATTAATACCTAGCCGGGCCCTTCTGGCCTTGAAAAAAATGAAATTCATACAAAGCAGTGCTTTGAAAATTAATTTAGAAAAACAAACAAGAATTAAATTAAATTAGTACTAGTGCGGGAAGGTTGTCCAGTGTGTCACACAATACTGACAAAAAAAATCAAAATTTACATCAATATCTAGCCGGGCCCCTTTGACCTAGAAAAAATCGAAAATTACACAAAAACAGAGCATTGAAACTATATTTAGAAAAACGAAGCAGAAATGTAAATTAAATTAGCACTAGTACAGAAAAGTTGTCTAATAAATCTGATACAACTGAAAAATAAATTTAGTGATCTACATTAAAATGCAATGTAGCCCAGCTTCTTTGGCCCCAAAAAATCGAAAATGACAAAAAACTGATATTGTTTGACTAAAGATAATTGTTTATAAGAGGATACAGCGTATGGTGTTGATATGGCATAACGGATGAATTATTTACACTACTTACAACCATCACATCCAATTACTGTTAAACTTTCGAGATCAATATTGTGTTTCACCATAAAAGAGAGGATTTGTTTTGCTATATCGAGTGCTTTTGCTGGTGGATTTAGCGACACATGACCAAGATATTGGTCTCCTGTCTGTTTCATGATAGCTATGTGCTCCTTGGATTTCAGTGATCGACGTTTTGCAACTTGCATAAGAGTTTTGTCTTTGCGACCATTAAACTATAGGCCCTTATTTGATTTGTGGCACTGACCTCCATTTCTTGTAATTGTCTTCTATTTTCCCCTAGTTCTCTTCGAACCTTATCTTTGTCAATTGAATTAGTTGAGTTGTCTTCCGATACAAGCTTGAAGTCTATCAGAACAGCTGTTGCAATTTTTGCCATAGTTCTACTAGAAGCACCCGTAAGTCTGCAGCTTTAGCAGTGTTTAGCAGGGGGGGGATCTCATTCGTTTTGGTGTGCTAAGTTGATCCAGTTATGTTTCTTTTTCCAACAGGGAAATCCCCATGACATCCATATTGTGTTCATCCTGACTCTCACCAGATAGGCTATTTTCTTCGGCTAAAAAATCCTCTGTTATTTGAGTTCTGCCGCTCTGAAATCCACTTGTACTTGTTACAACATTTTCTGGCGCAATAAGACAACTATTTTCTTTTATTCTCCTTTCCTCCATCATCCTATCAATATCATACGTTGTATCTATCCACTTATCAACAATTATCTTTAGTCAAACAATTTCACTTTTGTGCCATTTTTGATTTTTTCTTGGCCAGAGAAGCTGGACTAAATTGCATATTAATGTAGATCACTAAATTCATTTGTCAGTTATAACAGATTTATTAGCCAATTTTTCTGTACTAGTGCTAATTTAATTTACAATTCTGTTTCGTTTTTCTAAATGTAGTTTCAAGACACTTTTTGTGTGATTTTCGATTTTTTCAAGGCCAGATGGATCCGGATAGATAGGTAGATCATTGATTTTGTTTGTCAGTATTGTGTAACATACTGACCAACTTTCCCGCACTAGTACTAATTTAATTTAATTGTTGTTTGTTTTCTAAATTAATTTTCAATGTTCTGTTTTTGTGTGATTTTCGATTTTTTCAAGGTCAGAAGGGCCTGGCTGCGTATTAATAAAAATCGCTGAAATTTCTTGTCAGTATTGTGTGACACACTGGCCAAATTTTCCGCACTAGGAATGAAACAATTTTTTAAAAAAATATTTTTTTGGCCCACCCTACCTGGTGCCATTTGTCTGAGTTTTTAGTTCAGTTTGTTTTGGTTTTTGTATCGCCTAAATTAAAATTGAATAATAGGTCTCACAACTATGTTGATAAATAGATAAATTCTTTTAAATATTATTAAGCTTAATTTTTAAATTACTCAGCAGTTCATTACTGCCTATAGGATTCATGTGTAATATATGAATAAAATGGGATAATATGAGAATGGCAAACATTTAATTTTAGAGTCGGAATATCATTAAATATAAGTCAACCATATTTCATCAATATATGTGTTTATATTCATGGTGTCAATCGGTGTTTGTCTGCGTCATTATTATATAGCAATTCAAACGCACAGGACTACAGTGATTCTGGCCTGCATGCAAGACCCTGTAGTAGGGTAAAATTTGATTCACTGTAATACTGAGTGTGGTAAAGTTATTTAAATTTGGAGTTTGAGATTAATTCATTATTAACGTGTATCTTAACATGGCCGTAAATTGATCGTATTAGTGGAACTCATTATTAAATTATACATTGCGTTGTTTGACACTGATAACCCTCCAATTATTTATCTTCCACACGAGTTCTGTAAAAGAATATTAATAAATATAATACTCTAAATTAAGTTTACTATTTTAACTTTAAATCATTTATTAACAACACAAAATACTTAACTGTTTAATTGCAACAATTGCTCTTCTGCGCGCTGGAGAGAGAAAATGTGAGACCATTTGTTAAAATGCCTAAAATGTATTTAAGACCTGTAATATGTTTAGTGGATACACATGTTTAGTGGACACATACACCTTCGACTTTGGCCATAGACCACAATTCTTACATTAGCAAATAGAACTGGGCGTAACTCTGCGTATTTGGCTCTATCTCGTACTGCTGATTGCACTGCAAATTGATCTAGCCATTCATTTGGAATCTCTACGGAATACACTATAACACTTGCGTACACTTCTCAACTGCATCTCTCTACTATCGAAGTCGTTCTCTACATCTCTAGTCACACTCGTAGTCTAAATATCTAATCGTTCTTTCTTAAGTGTCGTGCTATAAGTCTGTTTATCGCTATATTTGTTTTTTATCGTCGTTCTGTCTTAGGTTGTGGCTCTTTCGCCTCAGGACTGACACTCCTTTTTTGTGCTCCTATTGGCCGCATTCATGGCGAAGCCACAGGAACCTTCTCCATTGGTCAGCCTTTTTATCCAATGTCGTTACTTCACATTTTCTTAAGAGTCCTCCGACCCGCCTCTGTCTTGACACTCCTAAATTTATGGTTTTCAGAACTTTTGGGTCAGCATACTGTAAACTTTGACGTCATTGAGGCTGAAGGTATTGTCTGACGTTTCAGACACAATACATAATGTACATAAGGCTGTCTCACATTAACTGGTGCGAGATCTATTTCTGGTCTCACACTGAGCACTTGGCAATTTAAGAACAGTGGACGATATTTATAAAAGCCTTAATTAAATTCTGTGTAATTTTTTTTTCTTGAGAAAATTCTAAAGATCTTGATTTAAAGGGATTTTTGCTTTGTGGTCATTTTATCGCTTGTTTTCAGATAATTATGTTCTACTGGTGGTAAAGAGATGAGTAATTTAGCACTTTCTTGATTGTGAAATTATTGTAAATTTATTCTCAATCAAACAAATTTCCTGTGATTGAATTAAATTCAATATTAAAAATGGTCTTACACAATTCTATTGGGAATATAAATACAAATATTGGGCACTCATTAGTGAAGCATTTCAATAAACATCTCTTTTTTTCTGTTTAGAAAAATACAATGCATTAATTAAGTGTGGTGATAACAGAAGTCAAACTATTGACATATGAAAGAAAATATGCCGATAATATCTATAATGAAATATTATATTAGATTTATTATAAGTCTATCCTAGTGACAAGACAATACATACATTTAAAAGGAGTTTTATTTCATGAATATTTATTTTGAAGTCAAAAGATAAAAATTATCTTTCTGAATAAGATAAATAATATATCTTTTGGGAATGGAAGAATATTACAACGAGTGTGGGGTAATTAAATGCGATGTTATGTTACACGAAATAAAAATGTCTTCCTGAAGCTCATTTCTTTCAAATAATATGTAATATAGTAACATTTAATTTTCTGTCACATATGAGCTAATTATAATATTATAAATCAAAACATTCTTTTAGCAATCTAAATAGTATTGAAAAATAGTAATTATCTGAAAAAATCTAAATATATAGGATAATTTTAAAAAAAAATGTTCAGTTACTTTTAAATATTAAAAATATGATCTTATATTACATTAAACAATTATTTCAATTGAACTTTTGACTTAATAAACACAAATATGGAAGTTTTTGAAATTTATGTAAAAAATTTGCTTATATACAATTTTACATAAATTGTGTATATATAAATATATCCATATGCAAATCTATGCAAACTGTGTTAGTATACAGTACCCTGAAAAAGTATAAGGACAAGCGAAAACTCGCCAAATCTAGAAATCTTTTGGACGGAAATGTATGCAAATTTCTTAAGTAAAAGTATTGATAAAATTAAGCTCTTTTTCATGTAAATTAGTTAAATTTTCTAAAAAAAAATATATATATAAATTTACTTAATAAATTTTAAACCCATATGATCTTGGAAAAAAGTATAACGACAACTGTTTCTTTAACTGAAATTATAGTAAAATTTGCATATTTGAAAGCCGAAAATGACCATTTCAAATATAAAGACTGGGTTTCTAAACAAAATTCACACTTGTTTCATTTCTTCACGATGTCTGTACGATTCCAAAACAAACTCATCAGTTTGATCTTGAAAAAGAGAAAAGCCTTGCTTTTAAAGAATGTGGATTGAGTGAGTATAAAATTTAAAAAAAATTAAAAGATCTAAAACTCTAGTTTATAATTTTCTGTAAGAACCTGGAATGCATGGAATGAAAAAACGAACAGGAAGACCAGAAATTCTAAAGCTTATATAAGAGCTTTAATAAGAGCTTACGAGCAAAAAGAAACTACAAATGAAGTTAGAAGAAATTTGGACTTACTATGTTCCACATGAACAGTTCAAAATGTTTTGAATAAACATACGAATATTTGGTATGGAAAGTTAATGTCACGTCTGCCTCTTAAAAAGGATCATAAAGAAAGCAGACAGGATTAAAAAAAAATACATTTCTTTCAGTCCAAAATAGGTTGATGTAATTTTTTCGGACAAAAAGAAGTTAAATCTTGATGGGAAAGATGGTTTTCGCTATTTTTGGTATAATCTGCGTAAAACCAAAGGAGTTTTTTTTCCAAACTTCAATACGGTGGGGGAACAGTAATGATTTGGGGCGCATTTACAGCAAACGGAACCAAGCCTATGGTCTTTAACAACTACAAAATGAACTCTGACAAATATATTGATATGTTAGGCGAACATTTGTTACATAAGGCCCCTTTGATTAATTCAGGAGACTACATTTTCCAACAGGATAATACTTCCATACACGTTTCTAAGAGTGCAAAACTCTGGTTTGAAACTAATTCAGTAAATTTACTTGATTGGCCGGCGAGGAGTCCCGATCTCAATCCAATGGAAAATTTATGCGACCTTCTAGTCCGAAAAGTTTATAACAATGACACACAGTGTCAGTGTAAACAAGATCTTGTGTTAGCCATCAAACCAGCTTGGAATAGCATTTCCATAGACACTTTAAAAGAACTTTCATCTTCAATGACCTCTCGCCGTATTCAAGTAATTTTAAAAAAATGTTGTTTTCTTGATTATTAAGAGAATTGTTAAGTAATTGAGAACATGCCTTTATATTTTTTTCTATATTTTCTTTAATGATAATCCTTATAAGGTCAACTTTTTTGTAAGATTCATATTTGTTGTTTCATGTGTTGTAAATGTTATTGTATAATTTCATATTAGAGATCAGATATATTAAAAATTCATTTGGTAAAATGAAAATAAAGTATATTTTCTTTCAATTATATGTTGTTCTTATACTTTTTGCGCACTGTAGATGTATACAAATTGTGTTTATATGCATAATACTACCCCCTTTATTTTACAATCATTCTAAGCTTTGTCAAACAAAATCATTACGGAAGTGCAGACACATTTCAATAGGATATTTCTAAGGAATAGAATGAGAAGTCTGATAATATGGATATTTAGTAAATGTCTTGCCAATGTAGGCTATTTTCAATGCGGTGAATATGTCAAACTAAAAAAGCGTCTTAAATTATCGCTTTTATTAAATCATCAAAATTATTTCAAAAATCTGGAAACTTATAAATCTTTTACTAAGAGTAACTGCTATATGCCTATTTATCGGTTTTATTTTCCTTCTGGATCGATTATTCAAATGTTTTCGTGTGTTTCTAATGTGAATATATTTTAATGTGAATGTATTTTCTTTATTTCATATTTGTTTCAGATATTGCATATCGATGTAAAATATGTTTCTATTTTTTCTCCTTTACTACGTGTCCATGTTTTGTGAATTTAAAATATGTTTCTCATTTTACTTATTTTTCGTCATGCGGGGTAGCGCCACCGCTACTGCAATTTACCGTTTTTGCAAATATGAGTTTAGGTCTGACTTGGACTACATCCATTGACTTGTTTGCAGTGAATAGTGAAACTTAAACGTTCCTAAAAATACCGTTTTATTCACATAGACGAGGATGGCTATTTACCAGTGTCCAGACCTGAGTTTAAGGACATTTCTATTGTAGCATCTGTAGCTATTGTGGCAGTGCCCAGCATGATTAGTCCTCTTTCGTCCCTGTATGATCTATAATGAAAATATGTTTATGACAAATCGTGCAGCGGTGTTATCTTTCTTTGCTTAGAACTAAGTTAAAAGTTGTTTTTCTCGCATTTGTTGTTAATGGCTGAAACCAACAAAAATATTATTTACTTTATGTTTTTAATTTTATTTACAATTTTTTCAAACATTAAATTGAGCCGACCAGCGTAAAACCGTTGGAGAAACATGTTCTCTACCCTGACCGCGCGTTACTCTAACCTCGTGTATCATATTGAGCTGACGGCAGTTGTACGGAAAATTGAAATGAATAGCAACATAGTTAACATACTGAAAGGATAAATAATGAATTCAGTAGGACCGAGATGCTTAGACTCGCACCCCCACTTCAAAAACAAGGAGGATGAATGTGGGATAATCTGAGGTAAATGAGACTCAGCAAAGTTGGTTAGGTAAATGTGAAATAATATTTAACGGTCAAAAAGCTTGTGATGAGTGTGTGATCGTTTGGGGTGAAGAGGACAGGGAAGTGTGGTGTAGGTGACTATGAGCTAACCTAACAGGATAGAGAAACTTCTGAAAGAATGTGTATATGAATAAGAGATAATAAATTTTTGTCCTGAAGTGCTGGTCTCAAGATTAAGAAAATATTTAAGTATGGGGATAGAGCTTCTTTCTGAATATGACGACTTCAAAAGAAATTAGTTTTTACTGGATGCGATTGCTGTTAAATTGTACTGTAATGTATATATCATACCACTTTTAACTGAAATATATGAAATAATAGTCTCCAATCTACTTTCTAATATGTGCATATTCAATATACTTAAAGTAACTAATGAATTGTGTTCTAAAGAAATGTATTGAATATCTATAACTAGTTTTCGTATTTAATATAAGGAACCTCAGGACTCTTAAACGTGCCATAAACAGATTGATGCCCATGTTTCTCTTTTTATTTTGGACCTCTTTTCCTATCCGTAGATAATACCTAAAAATGTTATGTCTAATAAGTGAATACCTGTAGCATGCCTGATAATTTTTTCAATAAGGTGAATCTGATAATAATATTTTTAAAAATTGCATAATATTGATGGATTTATTAAAATTGTATTTTGATATATGTTGCTTGCGCACATGATTGCAACAAAACTTTTGCTTCCAGAAACAAAAATATTGCTGATTATGATGCAAAAGTATACAAAAATAATTAGACAAAAAAGAAACATTTGGATAATTTAAGTTTTTAAAAATTAAATTTAAAATTAATTACAAGTTTAATTTTTAATAATTTAATTTTTTAACCATTAATTACGCAAAATTTTTGAGTTAGTTTGATCTAAGTATTCTTAAATGGATACTTGTGCATCATAATCAGCAATATTTCTGTTTCTGGAAAAAATAGTTTTGTTGCAATCATGCGCAGAAGCAACATATATCAGAACAAAATTTTAATAAATACATGAATTTTATACAATTTTTAAAAATATTACTATCAGATTCACCTTATTGACAAAATTGTCATATATTTTACAGGTATTCACTTATTAGCCAAAACATTTTGAGGTATTATCGGTGTATAAGAAAAGAAGAACAAAATAAAAAGCGAAAGAAGGGCATTTACTCTGTTTATGGAGCTTTTAAGAGTCCTTAGGCCCCATAATGTATCAACAAACAAATATCTCTACGTGCACTTGTTTTTGAGTTATCGTCCACATGGGCCTCACCCCACACATACGAATATTATCCGCCGAAAGTGCTCAAAATGTCTTTCTTAAAAAATGTGTTTCATTCAACATTTTGAATTTAGAAATTTTCAGAAAATAATAAATTTTTCAAAAGGGAGAAGAAAGTCGGTGTTCTGAAAATTAAGTATGTAGTCATTCAGAGTGTTGCGATATATGTAACTACACGTGTGCTTAAATGTTCGGATATAATAAGATTTTATAATTCCCAACTACTACAATCATTCTTATAGTTTATGTTCAAAACTTGTAGGTGACATATTGGATTCGCAAGCAAAGCTATAATCAATAATTTATCGATAATCTTTGGGGAAGCTGGTTAAACAAATCAAATCAGTGTTTATTGAAGAGATTTCATCGCACCGTCATTTTGCTCAATTTATCAGAATTGAAGTTTTATCTGCTTACTTAATCTATACAAATTATGAAGTGCCATTTTCAAGCACATCAGTTAATAACGGGATTAATGAGAGGCCGCTTTTTCAAATTTGTTCAATTTTATGCTCGTCATATATACTTTTGCTGTGTTTTAAATAAGAATCTTAGCATTTGTGTAATCATAAATTTGAAAATTTAATTGTATGTATAATGATAATTGTCAAACTATATAATTTTAAAACTTTTATGCATATTTCGTTTAAAATCATTGCACTGTATATGAGTATAATGTGAATTTTGGAAACACAAATACTTTTATTTTCATATAAAATGTCCAAATTGTTTTGATCTTTTCTTATCTTCTATAATAACAAATGAGTATGCCTGTGTGTTTGCTTGTGTGTTTGTTTGCCTGTGTCATCCGTAGTAGGAAATCTAAGCGTCGTACAGCCATGAAACTTGGTATACATGAACATAAGGTCCTAAGACGTTGCTGTGCATTAGCAAGATTTTATATTAAATCAAGTTACTTTTTTAGTTATTTTATATTCTAGTACGATCGTGAACAATATTTATAGAAATCGATTCCTTATTAATCAAAAATTCTATCATAGAGTTTCCAAATTGACACCATCGGATATATAGAAGAATGTTCCTTTAACGATGTTTGAACCTAATCCGTAGAACAAATCCTTCATACTTATTTTTTAAATACATTTAAATTTGTATTTTTTAGGTCACCTGATAGTTTTTTCACCGATCTGATACTTATAGCACTTATAGTATAGTTCTATACTTTAGCAACAAGTTGTGTGCATACTAACAATTTTTTTTCAAATTAATATATTATTTTATTTTCTGCGATTTTTTAAGCAAGCTCATAAACTTTGAGATTTCTAATCTCGCTCGCGGAAGGCGTTCATTCTCATTTTTCCCCTGTCGACTGTACATGTCTAATTCACAGTAGAGTTTAAGCCATGCTTCTCTCGTAGGAGAGATAGGATTAATGTTTTATGTACTTTTTTATTTTACTTTTTATGTTTTGTTTTTCACGATTGCCGAGCGCATAGGAATTGAGGCGGTCAGCTGATGTGATCCTGTAACAGGATTACTTAAGTAGCGTGCGTGTGTTCAGGAACCTTACAGTATCGACTAATTAATGTTAGTAATACAATAACCCTTGCAAATGCACAAGTTGATTAGATCATTATTAGCCATATAACATATGTCTTTATAGTATTAGAATATGAATACGTTTAATGGTGGATTTTCTCAAAGTTTTCCCTAACACAGTTTCCTTAACATGGTGTTAAATTATGACCACTTTGTCCTTTCATCCTTTAAAAATGTCTTCCAATATCAAATACGTAGCTTATAGGATGACCTTCACTAACATTAAGAAGAGCTATTGAAACCTTTCTGACATGAGTTGGAGAAAGAACACTTTATCAAGCTTAATTTATTTTTAAAATGAATAATGATTGTTATTTATTCTATATTCTTCATTAAAGTTGTAGGCAACTAAAATACCATTCAAAATTTCTACTGATTTCTTTTGGAATAGGACATCATACACATGCACCACAGACTGCAAAACCATACAAACACCATGGTATTCTCCATACGATTATTATATATTTTGATGCATGATCATCTTACTATGATCATTATGTTCTTGTGCATGATCATCTTACATAATAACTTTTTTCTTCTACATGATCATATGCATACAATCAGCGTGGTATACGTACAGTTATACCATTTAAAATTTCCACTGATTATTTTAGAATATTACGATTATACAATACACTGCACAACTGTATGCTGTACAACATACTGCAAAAACGCATAAAAAGTTTTGTGAAAATAGTTCATCCGCGCAATATACGCCGTATGAAAAAAAAGTATAAAATGTTCAAGGATATTGCAATTCAATTAAATAAAGTGTCCAGTAATTGAATGCCTCAGTTAATAGTATAGTAATTCAAAATCAACAAATATTGCAATATATTACACTATCAAAATGACGTTAATGAAACAACTCTTCCTTGGAGAATCCTGGTTGCTGTAAAAAGTGTTCCAAAAATGTACATTTTCGGTTAAAACAACAGTTACACAGATTATTTAATTGACGTTTCTCTTAATCCTAATAATTATATGTAATACTAGCAGCATACCCGTTCTTCGTACGGAGTATATAATATAAAGAAACTTGAAATTCATAATCATGCCCAAATTCTTATAGTATACTAAATGACATGTTTAATCAAAATATTCTGTTAAAATATTTAATATAATGCTCCTAAAAAGAAGTTTAAGAATCTCTGTTCTCGCTATATAAAATTATCTTCATGGACATATCTGAAGAATAAAACATCTTGGACCCCTTATGTAAGCAAATATAAAAAAAAATATGGAATTGAATCAATATATGCAAAATAAAAGCGTTAAAATTGTATGGGCCCCGTACTAATTATATACGTGAATATTAGAAAATATAACCTATATTAGTAGATTACATGTATAAATTGAAAATACCAATAAACCCGTAATCTTTAAATCTGAAGACAGTCATTTATTCCAATATATGTCAAAATTAAAGTGCTAAAATTATATGGGAAGATATACACGTACTACTTATAATGTCCGATTATTAGTAGAAGATTACCCGTTTTGCAATATGAGTCACAAATGTTTTTTGGTAAAATACAACAGACGACGTAATAAATTGAATATATAATTAATCCCCTTAATCTTCATACCAGAAGACAGTACTTGATTCCAATATATATGCCAATATATCTCAAAATATATGCCAATATACCTGTACTACTTATATTCTCGTAGGTTAGAAGATATACCCGTGCATTCCTAGAAGATTACTCGTACAACGTACAATATGCGTGTGTCAGCAATTTCTGCCGCAATAAAACAATGGCGTAATAACTTAAAAATATCAATAATCCCTGAATCAATAATTCCGGAAAATATCAATAATAATAATGTTTAAACCTGAAGAGTATAATTGATATTATCCAGTCCAAAATGAAATGGCAATGAAATTTATTTTATATACATATCTTCATTATTCAAATCGGAAAGGATTTAATAAAAATCGTCTGCCGCATAAACACATTGGATTTAAATCCGTTGCTAAGCGACATGATATCATTTGCTTCAAATAAATTGGTAGAAAAAATATCGTCTAAATAGTTATATTTCTATGAAACATTTGGCGACAGTTTCGTCAAATTAGCGACATTTTAAAAAATCGCCAAATTTATCGCCAAGTGGGACTGTAGAACTGACAGTTCCACTTTGCGACAAATTGACGAAATATCATCACAATACTATCCCCTAACAAAAAACAATTAATATCATTTATGTAGCGCAATTTTATCAATTTCAAGATATTTTTATAGATTTAAAAACATTTTTATCAATTTGGTGACATTTTAAAAATTCGCTAAATGTATTACTAAGTAGGATGGTTGGTCTGACAGATAAATGCTAACCAAACATCATTTCAGTACTCTCTTCTAACAAAAAAAAAAAAAATTCATTGATATGTAGAAGACCCAAGCCACACGACCAACCCGAAGGTTTATGGCAGCTGTTTGTGTGTCGTTTATATCAATTTGGCGACATTTCCGTCAATTTGGCAAAGTTTAAGAAAAGTTGTCAAATTAGCGACATCCCTCCAAATTCGTAGCTTTGAATTTGCAGATCTGAATGAAACATTCTTATCCCGTTTCAATATACTAAATGAAAACACTACAATTGTATTAGAAGATATACCCGCTCTACTCTTTTTCTGTTTCAACAATCGGCTATATGAATTTATTGGCTAAACACAATATATGAGTTTAGTAGCTAAATACGATATAAGCTTGAAAACTCTTTGCCAAAATAAATGAAATTGATGTACGCAGTCAGCAATTAATATAATTAAAAGAAAAATCAAACCGTCCATTCATAAGATATACTTTTATATCCATTTATCCATTTATTTATTATTTAAATCGAAAAAAAAATAATAAAAACATTAACAAACACATTTAATTTAATTGCGATGCCGAGCAACATGATATATCCTCCTAAAATATTAAATTTATTAACCACTAACAGCACACCCGTTATTCGTACGTAGTGTATAATTTAAAGAAACTTAAAGTTCGCAATCATGTGCAAATTCTGTTAAAATATTAAATTTATTGCTCCTAAAGAGAAGTTTAAGAATATATGTTCTCACTATGCAAAATTATCTTCACGATCAGATCTGAAGAATAAAACATCCTGCCCCCTTTTGTAAGCAAATTTACAGAAGAAAAAATAGGAATTGAATGAATATATGCAATCCCGTACTAATTATATTGTCGCAGATCAGAAAATATGTCAATGTGTTAGTAGAAGATTACCCGTATTACAATATGCGTCTCAAAAATATTTGCCAAAATAAAAGAGATGACGCAATATATTGAAAACATCAATAATATCCGTGCTCTTTATACCAGAAGGTCGTAATTGATTCCAATATATGCCAATATATATCAAAACATATGTCAATATACCTGTACTACTTATATTCTCGTAGATTAAAAGATATACACGTGTATTTGTAGAAGATTCGTACAACATACAATATATGAGTTTAAACAATTTTTGTCATAATAAAATAATTGCATAATAACTTGAAAATATCAATAATCCTTGAATCAATAATCCCCGAAAATATAAATAATAATAATTTTTAAACCTGAAGACCGTAATTGATATTATCCAGTCAAAAATGCTATAAGAAAAATCAAATCGTTCTTTTCTAAAATATATTTTTATATCCATTTATTTATTATTCAAATCAAAAAAATAATTATTAAAATTAACAGACAGATTTAATTTAATTGCGTTTCTGAGTAACATGATATAAGATAGAATCTTATAACATGTTAAATATGTCATGTCTTATAACATAAACTGCGAAATTAAATAACGATTTTGATTTCTCTATTCTTTGATTTCTCATTGTTCCGTAAAAGCTTGTTTTAAATAAACCATGAACCATGGAGATAGATTTCCCCTTTAAATCATGTTTCAAACAATTCATGTTTTCAGAAAGTGACTAATTAACGCAAAAAATCTCCCATCAAACTCAGAGATTAAATTTTAATTCACTTTCAAACGATTTTCAAGCTTTTCGTTTGGATAAACCACGGAGTTAGGGAG
Organism: Amaurobius ferox; assembly: GCA_951213105.1. NCBI lineage: Eukaryota > Metazoa > Arthropoda > Arachnida > Araneae > Amaurobiidae > Amaurobius > Amaurobius ferox. The sequence continues at coordinate 60,820,464 of OX578140.1, forward strand.
TAGAACTCCTAGGAAAAAGTTCCGTTTTTCATTAATATCTCGACAACCCCAGGTCTTAGAAACTCGAAACTTGGACAAAATTTATGGGGGGATATTTCAAGGCTATTCACCAAATTTCATTAAATTCGGTTCAGCCGTTTTTCCGTGACGATGAGACAAACGAAAATTTAGTTTTTTACTAATATCTCGAGAACCACTGGTCGTAGAAACTCAAAACACGGATATAATTTTAAGTGAGGCTATTTCTGGGCTACCCACAAAATTTCATCAAATTCGGTTCAGCCGTTCTCCCGTGATGGTGTGACAAACAGACAGACAGACAGACAGACAGACAGACAGACAGACAGACAGATTTTCATTTTTATTTATATAGATAGATATGTCTAAAAAAATATGCAACCAATAGAAATTGAGCTACCGCCGCGATACTCGGCATGTATTACTAATTCGGCATGTTATTATACTCGGCATGTTATTGTATTACTAACATTGAGGGGATATACAAATGATTAGAATTTGGAAGCATGGAACGTTTTATTAAGAAAGTGTTGAAACAAGAGGATGATATTTTAGTAAGTGGTAAATCTTCCCCTTGCAGCTATATAAGCCAACATTTGGTACGGCATAAAGTACATTTAGTTGTTGCCACAAATGTTGCAAATAGTCAGCTAATTTAATGGTATTCTAAGAAAGTTGCGATTATCGTCCAGACATGCTCTGTCCCGGACATCTCCCAGACATGCTCTATTGATGATAGATCTGAGGGTCTGTATGGACATGGGAGAGTATTAAATCCTTAAAGACATGGTACAGTATATTGTCCAACGTCGTTTTGCTGGTAAATGGGGCCTGGGTGGCTTGACAGTATAAGCAGAATAATTGACTGCAATCTATTGTCGACATATAAAAGGGCCGTCAGATTGGCTTGCAACACAAGTATAGGAGATCGAATGTCTATCGAGATGGCTCCCCAGACTGTCGCGTCTCGTGTGATGCCCTTGTGCCGCTCAACAACACAGGATTGGAATGTTGGTTACTCCTCATTCACACGCGTATGTTACAGTCATCAGCACTGGGATAAAGGCGAGATTCTGAGCAAAAACAACACGTCTCCCATTGGACAATATCCGAGCTCGGTATCCACCCAGAAGTCTCTGACTATCTGTATACGGTCAGATAAAGTCACCCTAATAGACGTCAACGCTTAACTCCACCTTCTACCAGCCATTTTCTAATGATATTCCTTGATACAGGATACCTGAAGTGTGGCAATCTGGACAAATGGTTGATAGACACGCCATTGGTGTTGACATGGCTCACCTCATAACTCCACAATCTTCTCGAGCAGTTGTCTGTAAGATTCAAGCTCCAACAGAGCTAAAACTAAACATACAATTGTAAAATTTCTTCAAAATTTTACATAAACGAGTTTTTTTTTTATCTCCGATTAACTAAATTAGATCCTAATGATAATTCCAGCTATTGAGCTATTTATCTAATTCCACCATGTTATGTCTATTGTATATCTATATCAAATTAAAAATGTTTTAAAATATCTATTGATTCATCGTTTGATTCACATCAATTAGTCGACAACAAACCACTGAAGGATCATCAGCATCAGCAATAAGTGTGCTTATTTGTTTTTTGGATACTGTTATTAAATATTTTTTACAATTTCTATTCTGGAATTATTTGAGGTTTAACACAAATAAAATTTCCAACAATCTTGAAATCTTAAATAATATATTCAATTAGAAATAAGTATAAAGGTTGAAAAAACATATTAACATCTTTCAAAGGTAGTAAGCAGTCTTCTTAGTCATGATAAATAAGATAGTGCACAGTAACTACAAAGGCATGTCGAGTCTGTCGAACTATTTTCGTCTGTACAATAGTAATACAAAAGTACTGTCTGTTGTAAAGGGGTTTTGGGACAAACTGCGAAGAGGAAAATCAATTCCATTGGAAAAAAAGGGCAATATTGTTTGCAATAAGGCTGATCGTTAATAGTAGTAATCACATTAGACCGAAAATCATCAGCTGGCGGTATCTGAATAAATCAGAGGAACTAAAAGAATTGGTCGTATACTGATTGCTGAAATCACCTATATTAACAAATGTTAAGACATTTAATATTTGGACGCATAAGAAAACACAACCAATTGTCGTATACTTATAGTAATTTAACTAAAAACGAATCATTTAAAACATACATGAAGTAATTATTTCATAAATATATTGTTTCGAGAGAAATTTTGTAGGATTATCACAATCCGATAATACACGATGCCTATTGATCATGAACGTCGTCAAATACTCGAAAGTCTTCCAAATGATTAAATGATTTTTAAATATTTGTAAAAAAGAACCGTCAATTATGTCGATTAAAACACATGTTTTGTACAAATGACACACATTTTAGAGGGCTGGCAAGAATAGCGTGTAATATCTAGTTCCGATCTATGTTTGAGGAAAACAAAATTCAAAAGATATATATATATATATATATATATATATATATATATATATATATATATATATATATATATATATATATATATATATCTTTTGAATATATATATATATATATATATATATATATATATATATATATAATGCTATATATATATATATATATATATATATATATATAGCATTAAAGAAGTAAAAAATATCATTATACAGTGTGATTCCCATGTGCAATATTATGCTATATTATTTTCAACAACATTCTTGAGGATCTAGTACATTCCATTCACAAGAGAAAAATAACACTAGTTTTCTATTTCAAGGTTAAATAAATAGTCACAATTTACTTATTTCACTTGGCATCATAAATTAACATGACAAAATTAACATCACTTCATAAATTTTAAATGACAAAATTAACATCAATGTTATGTTGATTTTAATTTTGTTCATGCTAATAAATAACATTTTTGAATCCAAAATACATCAACATTTTGGGTTTGGGTTTTAAGTATTAATTATGTTTTAATCATGTGCATAAATGGAGTGTAAAAATAAATATTTTTTCTATATATAAAAATACTTCATTTGAATTTGTATTCATGTGATGCCCATATGAAAATTTTATCTGTGCCATTAATACTCGATTTTCATATATTATGTGTTTTAAAATAACTTTTCATTTAAAATATTGTTCTTATGTAATTTACATTTTATGCAATCAACCTTATATACCTTTTTTTAAAAAAACCCACAAAACTATATACTATAATATAAAAAACATATTAAGAATTTGTTCTCTAATACAAAAATGATCAATTAGATTTCTTTAAAAGGTTTTCAGAAACTTCGGGTATCAGTCAATACCCTTGCGTGACCAAATTCCCAAAGTACAGTTTGTAAAGTAGCTTTCGAGATTTATGAACATAACATTGATACAATGAAGCTTTCGCTACCGCTGACATTCCAGACAGCTTTCTCAAGCCTTAATTAGAGCCTATCACGCCAAGTGTAAGTTTCAGGCTTTAATGGAATTTTTGAAAGTAATCTAAATATTTACTAAGGAACCGGTAATAAAATGTGAGCTGTTTTAACATCATATTTTGCTATAAATCTATATATAATTTCCAAAATAAATGTATTTTTACTTTATCATACGTAGTATTGAGAAAGTATTGTTTACGCGAAAACTTTTTAGTTCGATATTTTAATGCTAATACATGTTTTAAAACCTCCTGAATATGTTTTGACTATTTTTGGAGTGCTGTCCAACCATCTAATATCTGCGATCGATTTTGTGTCTACACGATAGCTGCTGCAAATATTACTGGATTTTCATTTTACTTCATATACACTTTATATACAGTTTTGCTATCAAAAAATCTAAAAGTAGATATAATTTTTTTTTAATTCGAGTGAACACTTCGACATTTATTATAAATTTTATATTATTCAGCATGCCAGCATAGGGCAAAATTTGAAATAATTATACATAAAAGAGATTATGCATGGCCTAATGATAACGATACAAAATAATTCCAATCATTGTTGTTAAAAAACAAGAAAGATCAATCATTCATAAAGCATTGATTATGAAACACTTTCCAACTTCAATGCAATTTTATATAAACATCCCTGAAATGCGACACATTCCTCGGTAATATTTTTAAAATTATTACAATACTATATTAATTTATTATATTTGAAAATTTCATCGAAAAAAATGAACTTCATTCAAATGACGGCATAGAAATATAATTTGCCTGGTTTAAACATATCTACAATGCGGTACATTCCTCGGTAATATTTTTAAAATTATCAGAATACTGCAATAATTTATTATATTTGAAAACTTCATCGAAAACAAATAACCTTTATTCAAATGACGTCATCAAAATATAAATCGTCTCTCTATAAAAGCAGCAGTTCAGTCATAGAAATTTTTCCAATCGTTTCATTCATCACAATACTATAATAATTTATTATATTTAAAAGTTTAAAAAATTGTTATCTGCCACATTTATTTTAAAATGTGAAACATCTGTTACATATAAATAATTCAACTCTTGGAAAGATATTTATTATGTAATATATCTTCTTGTTTTCTTTCTGGAGGATATAGTAAGAGTCAGAATTTTATTGAATTTGTTTTTCTCCCTATATTAAATAATTTTTATTTAAAAAACAACATTACTGAATTTATCTTTACATATTTTATGGGATAGTTTGAATATTTTCTAAAATTTTCGAAGCAATTTGTGAATTTGAAATTCGCTTAAAAAATGTTTGAAAAATTAGGTCCCATAGGGTTCAATGTATTTCATTTTTTCAACCCGGGTGCAATCTAAAACTAATTGGGTGATATTATTTATTTATATTCACATAGGTCCCACAGACCGTCTGAAAAACATACTAAAATTTCATTTCGATAAAGTCATTTTTACGGCAATTATCGTGCTAACGGACAGACAGACATACAGCCAGAATGAAAAAATCATAAACACTTTTCAACTATGTTGTAAAGTGTTAAAAAACCGCGATACAATTTTTGTGATTGTGGTGTCATTGGCCTCCATCTAGGGGCAAGATAAACTCCGAGGACAATCTGTCAAGTATAGTATCAATCGAAAGATTTTGTCAAGCCCTTTAAAGTGAAGGTGCAACACGCTATAAATGTGATAATTTGGTTCAGCGATGCCGATTTTTCACAATTTGATATGTAAGATTTAAAAAGAAAAATGAAAACATAAAAATAACTTACTACAGTCTACTTAAAAATCGATTGTGGTATAAGACAGTCGAGTTAAGCCACTGCAGTTAATTATTCGTAACACCTTAAAGCTCACAGTATGGAGTAAATGATGAAAAAAATGTGCCAGAAATGAAACGGAAGAATGTAACGTAGTGATATAATATACTTTTGCCAATACCTAACAGAAAACTATTGTTACAATTTGAAGGTATGGGTAACTGACCTCGGCGAAAAACTGAGTAGCCTCGGCGATGAACTTGGCGAAATATCTCCAAAAATGCCAGAGTTGGGCGAGTTCTGGAAACATTAATAATTTTAATGATTATTTAATACCTTTACGAGTTACGTACTCCATAGATATTGTTTATCATTCTAGTTAGTTAGACGCTCTGGACCGAACAAACAAACAAAGGGCGTTTAAGTTTGTTATTGTTTAGGTAGTTAGTTGATATGATACGAATAAAAGTATCTACCGAATTCAATACCGAAAACAACATTTCGCCTTTATTCTGATTATATACACCTTTTAAGTTGCATTATAAAATAATTATGTTAAAAAGTATAAGACAAGTACACCTTAGATCTACGACATCTGTGCATCGATATCTCCGATATACACCCGTATGCGTTTATCGCTTGAGCCCTGCCGACCGGGGCCGGCGGGATTTCTTCTTCTTATCGGGCCTAGATGCAGGTTTCGTGACGTCACAACTTACATCCCATCCACGGCGTTTACACTTTGCTCCAGTTCTTAAGTAAAAATGATTTAATTGAATAAATATAACGAAAACAAATTATATATATAAAGAAGGAATATATATATAATAAAGTAAAAAAATACTGAATATTTCCGTAGTTACGAGGTTTTTTTTCCTTTCTTCTAAAGATTCAATGCCAGGTTTTAACCTTTTGAATTTTATTTTTTCATAAAATTCATTTACTTGAGAAATCTGGTTTTTGTTCTTAAATAACCTAATGCACAGAAACACATTATGACCTCTTATATATATATATAATAATGCTTTTGGGCAGAGTTAATTAAATTTCTAGTTACATAGTTCTCCTAAAACATTTTTATAATAAGGTCTTTCAAAAGTTTTAACTGTCAGATTTACATAACATATATCCTAATATACATACATACTTAATAGTAATAATACTTAATAATTAATATACTATTAATAATTATTTAATACTATTAATTAATATAATATTAATACTTATTTAATAGTAATATACATACATACTTAATAATATATATATACTTAATAATAATATGCATACATACTTAATAATAATATACATACATAATAATACAGACATTAGATTTATATTTTAGCCGTCAATAAGTGATCACGCCTATTATGAACGACTATTCCGGAAGTTATATTTGTAATTGACAGCAGGGTTGTGATATAAAAATATTTATGTTTTGTTATTGTGCACTTTCAGATTAAATTGAAATCCCTGTTTTGGTTAAATGAAATGTAGAGATTAGCGTGAATGCCAGGAAAAGACAGTAGTCTCAAATAGTAATAATTTTAAAAAAACTAAAAAATCGCTTTCGGGTTATACACTTTTTTACAACAGATATAATTTAATAAATTTGAATAAATCGATTAAATATCAAATATAATACTGTATTACAATGACAAACTATTTTACCAAACTTATTTTAATAGCTTAAATCTTACCCGTTTTTTTTTTTTTTCAACGAAAATAATTTTAGACGTTACTTATTGACAGACGATTTTCACATGTGATGTGAAGTTTTGAAAATTCTACTTTTAACACTTTAAGGTTGCTGAGTGTTGTCATCTGCATTTTAATGAAACAATAATAAGCTAAATAATCCACGAAAAGTTTTCGGAGCCAATATGAATTTCAGTTTTTCCAAGAAAAAATTATGAAATTCAGATTTTTTTTTTGTAATTAAAAAAGGAATGTAAAAAAAAAAAACCCAATGATTTGTGTATTTCACATTTTTATATTTAATACACATGTGCATAAAATAAATAAAACCATTGGTTTCCAGCCTCTTTGGAGGTCAGATGATTGAAAAAATAAAGTTACATTATTCATTAATTGATAGTACTGTAGCAATAACATTCTCAATTTTAATCTTGCCTTTTGCTACGACAATATGACAATTGCCCATAGACCATTTACAAATTGCAGGTCAATGATTCCTTTTTGACTCACTAATAAAAAATCAAAACACGTACATGAAATTTTCTGCACATTTACTTTTTTAATTACTTACACCAAAATATTTGAGGCTGTATAATCCATGAATTTTTTTTTTTTTGGGGGGGGGGGGGGTTACCAAAAATTTTAGAGGGGTGCAACAACAATCCGCAAAAATGTCTAACTCTACACTTTACATATATAAATCGAACAATTGTTTATATTGACAACAACAAACCTTACTAAGAAAAATTTCATTATGCTAATGCATAAATAAAAAAACATGTATTTGCATTCTACTTATTCCATTAAGGTATGTTTATTTATACCTTTGAAAAGTTAAAAATGATAAAATTTTCATTTTCTACTTCATTTTGTATTTCCAAATTTACAGCTTTTGTATTCTGAAATTGTTTCTCTGAATTTACATTCATTGTTCAGCGATTTCCATCAGCTTCTTACGTAGCAAAAACACTCGTTCAACGGACGAATTTGACGTTGGATTTGAAAAAACTACACTACCTAAAATCTTGACATCCATGAATCTAGTTCTAGATCACTTCTAATCATGTTCTAGATTTTAAAAATACACTTAAAAGAACCCTTTCGGTGATACGTTCGTTAGACCTATACTGCATGTGCATCACTTTAAGTATCTTGAAAAAAGTGGACAAATTGATTACATTTTCCCTTAAATATTAGAAATTAACAACACCATGCATTATTATTATTACCTAGATAATAAAGATATTAACGATATAGCTAATCTTATTAGGATACATCTGTATCTCTGTCAATATTTACACGATCATACTTTCAAACACATGCTGTAAGTTGCAAATTGTGGGATGTACTTTATGACGTCACGAGCTACAGCAGCGCCGCAGGCATAGGCCCGATAAGGAGCAGAACTAATCCCGCCGGCCCCGTGCCGACCCTCTCGTTGGAGTGTCAGAAAACGTTGCATTCAAACATTTCATCGCGCGGACTCTGTTTGTGATAGTTTATGATAGGCATTTGTGGTTCGAAATTCTCGAAAGAAATAATGTTTCGAACAAGTAACATATTTCACGCTAATTTTGTTTTACTACTTTTCCAAATGAACAGCTTACACCTGATGAACAGATAAATACCGTATGTCTTGCTTTGTTTTATATATTCTTTAAATTGAATCAAACGGTATGTTTATTTTATACAATTGTTATGATTGATCAGTGAGAACATTTGACGGAGGTTGAAATCTGTTAGATCATCAAACAATAATTGGTTCTACATGTCTACACCAATAGTTATAACCGCCATACAAATCTTGTCTGCACGAACAACAACATTCCATTTGTGGCTGTAGGAATGAAAAATAAATATGTCATTTAAGAAAAATTCCTTCAGATTTTTTAAAATAGATCACTTCAATGTCACATCAATATCAATGAGCCATTTATACATATAAGTGTGCATAAATATATATTGATACTATAAGTGCGCAGAGATTCGGCCTTCTAGGTTACTGTCGGGGTACTGGATAGTTTGTAAGAAGAAAGTATGCTAAGTGCGTTAGATAATTACATAATAGTGATTTTTAATTTGGTCAAATTTGAAGAACGTGTTCTGGGTTTCAGTTACTTTCTAAATTCAACGTTATCACACCTCGAATCAAGTAAGAATTCAATTCGTTGCCATCGGATGTAAGTAAAGAGAAGCAAGTTTAATTTACTAATTTAGTTTTACAATATATGGTCATGATCAATACCAATTGCAATGTTTCTAAAAATAAATAATTGTAATTTACAACTTCTTTATTTATATTTTGTAATTTAATGCTATTTTTCCAGAAGAATTTATGAGTGTTACAAGGGAGTTTTCTTAAAATGCAGAATAATTGGTCTTTTCTGTGGACCAATACAAATATATGTACATTATCCCATAGTAAACTAAGTATTTAATTGGAAGAACTAACAATGCATTTTATTACCAATAGTTTTAATATTGCAAAAGAATATATTGTTGTTAAAAACCCAGATATTTAATAGACAAAATCTATATTGTAGCAAACAGTATTACAAATGTTGCCTGCTACCAATTACCATCTACAGTTATACCGTGAAAAATTAAAGACTGAAACACCTCTTTTCGTGTTCTTAATCTTATGTAATTACGCATATATTGAATTTAATCTCGGTTCGTTTGATATCACTTTAGCTTACATATCGGACACGCTAACATTTCTAGAAAGCTAAGTAAATTGAAATATTTAGCTGAAATTCAAATGTTCTACTACAATACACAAATTGTGAACTACTATTTTGCAGAACTCTGAATTAATTCCAGAAATGTAGACACCTTTAGTAATTATTTAGCACATCATAAGTTTAAAGGTTTGCATCACTTCTGGACTCACATTAAGAAAGTTGGATTCGTTTAATCATATTTAACATGGTAGTGAAATTGTTCTTGAACATGTCCAGTCAGCTTTCTACTTTTATTGACCCATAGCCAAATGGAAACAGATGAAATTGTTAATATAGTATGAATGAATCGTAGCACTAAATATTTTCAAATATTGATGTATTAACAATGAATTATTATGATATAGACTGACAGTAATTAATTGAATCTGGTATAGCTAACTCGACTAGGAATCCATTTTTTTTCCAAATTTTACAAGAACATTTTAAAAATCCGTATCGTGGATCCAAATGATTACAACTATAACTTGTTACCTTTCACATTAAAGGACTTGAATAGATCTTCCGATTGACACTATACTTAAAAATGTAGACATGGAAGGACAATGTACATTTGGTATGGCAAGTTACCCTGGTAATGGTTAACTTGTCCTCCCAAGGGGGTTCAATAACGTCACAGACAAAAAAATTGTCTCACGGCTATTTTTCGCAAAAATGATTGACAATATTAAGTCTTGTAATCATTGAACAGTAAATGCAATTTTTTATGCGTGATTATGCTAAATTTTATCCTATGCTGCCATGGTAAAATATTATATTTTTAATACATTTAGAAGTTGTCGCTCCAATTATTTCAAACGATTCTATATTGTTCTACATTTTTGATATAACAAATCCGGATATAAAGTTTCGCGAAAATTCGTTAATATATTTTGTAATCGCTATCGTGTATACAAGAAATCGATAAAACACATATAGATGTACACACAAACAAACAAACATCACTCCGAAATGTATTCAGGAGGTCTTTAAACATGTATTGGCATCATTCGTGATGCAATCCGTGATACCAATTTTCGTGAAAACAATACTTTACCAATGCTACATATGAGAAAAAAACACAATAGTACACCAATAAAAATATTTTCATTAGTATTAATGCTGATTCATGAAGGAATTTGGCCTGAACGATATGAACAAATAAGGTTTACTGGCACAAAATGCTCTTGCGAGTAATGTTCTGAAAGTAGAAATAAAGCTCATAGCGTAAACAGTTAAAATCACCAATAGTACTACAGTGTATTTTAGTATTGGTGTATTTTAGTATTATTGCTTACAATATACTGGTAGACTATACTGATAGCACAAAAACAACTTCACATAGGGCTAAAATTTATGGAAGCATTTGTTAATTGATAGAGTCAGTCGCAGAACATAGTCAGATCGAAATTTAAAGATAAAACTTAGACTATAAGTAGCTGCTGGGGAAAAACGTGTTGTGAAAAGACTTGTTGACAGCTCACATGCTTTTCGAAAAGTTAGGAATTGCACTTCGAGGACAGTTATCAGTATTCCGAAAATGGTTTCATGATTTTTACACGAGCTTTTGCATAGTCGATAACTACATTTGAAGAAAGAAAACTTGATCTAAAGCATTAAATAGCAAAATCGATCCAGAATGGTTGCTGCATTGGGAATGCAATTTCTGACATTCATAATGTCCTATGTAGTATGTTTGGAATATATTGCATGGCTACATATGTATTGAACGATTGGTTGTAGAACCATAATTCAAACTTAAAAAATACAATAAATATGTTAAACCACCACCATATGCAAATTCTGATCATATCACACTTTTACTATAAATGTCCAAAATGTAAATATTATACAGATCCCTTAGGAAAATATAATAATAAAAATATTTTCTATAGCCCAATTAATAAAAAAAAAGTTATATTATTATACGATCAAAATTACCCAATATATCATTAATTAAAACCGATGATTAAATGAGGACTGAATAAAATTTACTAAAGATAGGTACGTATGTAATTTTTATAATTTAAATTTCATGCAACGAAATTCAATTCCATTTTAATACGACCCCTGAGATATATGATTTCGCCGCATTTTTACTTTCCTTATATACATAATGTATAAGGAAAGTATTGTGACGGGGTCGAAAATTCGAATTCGAGTTTTCGACGGGAGAGCACGTTTCAAGCATCCCTGATCACGAATCAAACATTTTTGAAGTGATGTGTGTGTGTGTGTGTGTGTGTGAAAGTATGTGTGTGTGTGTGTGTGTGTGTCAGTGAGTCTGTGGAGACGATAACTGACGAATGAATGGACTGATTCGAACCAAATTTGGTACAAAAATCACAATCCATAAACACTGGAAGCTTATGTCTTTTATACGCAATCGAATGTTCAGAACTCCCCTAAATTTTCGAATGAAATTTTGAAAAAATCGTCAAAAAATCAAAACCGCTAATAAAGTTACGCAAATAGACATTTCTTATGTAATTTTTCATTGGAAAACGATTGACATAAATTTCAGAACACTAAAATGAACCGTTCTCGATATATTGTACATTTTTCAAAAAAAAAATTATCAAAAAGTCATGCAAAATAAAAAAACAATATTTCCTATTGAGAAACATGTTCACTTTTCATATGTAATACCATGCGATAAATTGGGTGACATCATTCTCGTAGATTTAGCTCGCTCCATTCATGAAAAAAAAATACTTTGTGTAATACTTTTGTATTTGAACGCCAATAGTCATTTATCTGCTGTAAGAATAACCTATGTCTTCGTCCATAACGTTTGGCGAGATTTGGAGACGAAATGGGCGGAATGTCGCCAACTTGGCGACTTTTTGAAATGTTGCCAAATTAACGAAAATCTCGCTAAATGGATAAAAATGACGCTAAATCAATGAAATTGACGACCAATTGTCGAAAGTTCAATATCTTGGAAAGAATATTAGTATCTACTATAAGAAAAACCTATTTTTTTACTGTAAATGTAGTAAATCCATTGCACTATATAAGGAAAGTCATGTGTTGCCCACATCAGATTTTTTATCTAGTTAAAGTGGTTTAAGTCCCATAGTTTTGGCTATATTTTTTCGCTCAATTTTGCATATTATGAGAATAATTTTATCAGACAATTATAATTCAATACAGAATAATTTACAATGTAGAGGTGCCGTGTATAAAGTTATATCACGTGTTTTATTACAAAAACGCGTCACGTGACCATAACTCTTGTAATCTTAAAGTCTGTGTTATTTGAATTATTTCTAACATTGAAAATATATTTTCTACAATTCAGATGAAGCATTTCTAAAAACTATTTACTACAATAGTTAAAAACACATTATATAAATTATTGTAGCAAATGTGTATATTGGATTGAAAAACAATGTAATTTAATAATTATTAGTCCAAAATGAAATCATCAACATAAATATTCTATATTATGGCAATAGTATTACAAAAAAGTATATTGATATATCCACAAACATTTAAAATTTCACTAAAAATATATTGATTTTGTAAAAAATAATATTTTATTTTATATTTGCAAATACAGCGTAAAGATATATTATGTTGCATTGATGTATTACATTTATGATAACATTTATCCAACAAAAATAGCTACACACTCCGAAAAATTTCCTTTCATGAATATGTAGTGGCATGCTAAAAGAGATAAATTAGCTCTCATGAATAATATCAGATATTAATATTTTAGATATTGAAAAAAAGCACGTAAGTGATGAAATCAGTAAGAGTACAACTGGAATAAGAAGCGACATTAACTTAACATTAGCGAGTGACATTGCCTGAATTAAAATATTTTATGACAAAATATATATGTCGTGTATAACCATTCTGAACGTTCCGAAACAAAAATGACCATTTTCGCCAAGTTCGTGATAAATTGCCAAATCTGGCAACACTTCTTCTGCCTCGAAATTCTGGCAACCATAAAGTGACGCAAGGGAAGAATGTTCGTACCGCTGTATTCTGGAGAAAACACTGCGATGGCACCGTTTGGTCTGCGATAGAGACAGAAGTCAAGACGGAGGTGGCAGTGAGAGAATATTACACGTTCCCAACAATATGATAATATATAACTTTTACCAGCAATTGCAAATAAGCTGTAAATATTAGTTCAACTTTGAGGGTTTTAAGCTATCCAGACTTTCGTATCCTGGAGAATAAAAACCTTTCTACATACGAAACTGAACGTATGTAATTTCTACTGTTTAAAAATGTTGTACCGATTTTACCTGAGTTCGAATCCTCAGAAGTCTGCAGTTTTTATTGCTTTCGTAACAGTATAAAACGTCTGAAATGGGTAACACATGACTTTCCGTGGAGACTCAAATACATTTGTTTTTTTATTTATTTAATAAATTATTAAATTAAGTTTTAAACGCAATAATTATTATAATATATATTATAATTATATAATAAAACGCATAACTATTTGAAATCGCACTGAATTTAATTTGAATTTTTTATTGGGTTTTAGTTTTAGTTTTGTAACTGGACGTATTTTCAAGGGCAGAGTAGCAAAAAATGCAAGAAAACCGAAATATCTCAGAAACGGCTAGTTCTAGCGTATTGGTGTTGGTTGCATTCAATTCACTATAAAAAATGATGTATGAAACAAGCATTTAATTGATAAATTTGAGCATACTTAATGTTTTATTTTAGATTTTAACAGGTTTTGCGGGCCATTTCGCAAAAGAAAAGCAGATCATTTTTTCCGGAATCGTACTGAAATCTAATTAGCGCAAGTATTTGGCAGAAACTTATCTGACAAATTTCGAGAAATGTAATCAATATGTTTGTTCTTTAGCTAGAATGGGAGCATAAGATTTTTGCCTGCGATTTCGCAAAAAAATAATGATTCTTTTATCCCAAATCGTATCAAAATATAATTAGCGTAAGGTGTCCCAGGCGTGAAAAATTTTTATTAAATTTGGTCGTTAGTTTTTGAGTTAGAGTGGATACATACATTTCAAAAGCACACACACACACACACACTCACAAACGTCCCTTCCCGGTCGTCCATTCTGTTGCTCCAAGTCCTCTGGACGAGCCGGACGGCCTGGGGCTTTCACACTCACAAACGTCACTCTAAAAATAGACTATTGTGTTCTAGAGGTCCCTAACCGTGTAGATTCATTGAAAACTCCAATTGTGATTTTTGACATGCCCAATACTTTCTCTATACATTACTATATATTATAGAGGCAGCATAATTACTGTTTATGAGAAAAATCATATTTGAGGATAAGCATTTTAAAATCCCCAACAAAAATAAATTTGTATTGGATATTTTTGACCAGACAGAGGAACCTAACAATGGCCTAGCACATCCTCTCGGGAAAACCCCCCGTCACTAAAGAAGTCAGTCACATTTTTGTCATAAAAACTAAATACCAGTCAAATTTTAGTTTTATGTACCCTATGATATTTGAGATGTCCGTGGGCCTCTAGAGAAACCAAAGTTGCACGATGTCCAAATACTCGAGAAAACTCACTGTCGCTTAAATACTCTTGCTATACCTTACGGTTTTCGAGATATTTTTGTCCGGATATCGGACCCCACATGCTAATTATATGCACATGGATATCAGCATCATTCTAAAAGCAGAACTCCAAATGCGACTTGTTCTTATTATTCAGAGATTGACTGCTTTTGATTTATGCATGCAAGAACTACTTTGACAGAAACCTAAAATTAAAATTGGAATATGGATCACTATGATTATACATATGCGAGTACATAGCGAGTTCCTAGGATTGTCCTTAAGGATCCAAATTACTTCGAAATAAAAGATCCCTAAATGCACAGGTCAGGACTGTCGATATTAAAGTGGCTATGCCTCATCGAATAACATTAATTTCAGCGCCTCTAGCGGAGAATTGAAGAAATTAGGAAAAAGAACATTGTTAAGTAACACACATTAATTTCAGTTATTCAGTTCTATATTTAAAAATTGTACTTACTGTTAATTTGTTCATTTTAATTATCGTAATGGCAACATCATTTTTAGTAATTCTGCAATGGCAACATTCTCGGTTTTGTTGCTGATGTCCGATCGACGAGCTGTATGTGTAGAATGAATGGAAATAGTCCCTGTAATTATTTTAGTAAATATTGAAATTTGCGAAATGGGGTAAATTTCTACAATGTTTCCGACAAACTCGTCACCAAAGCGAGATAGAAGAAAAATATAAAGTTCCATGTACCAGTATGCTGCTTAATTTATAAGCATCGGCATCATAAACTTTCGAAACGTGTATGTGGAAGGTAATAAATTCGTGTCATAATTCATAGGCTGTCAGATATTGTAACGCTTCGACGCCTACGATGTTTCTCAAAGTACTCGACACTATTCTTTCTCAAATTCAAATGAGTATTGTCGCAAAGGAAGATAATTCTGTACTGATTCTACACTATATTATTTCCATACTGATTCTGTACATATTCTACAAAAGAATTATTCACTGATTTTACACTATATTATATTTGTACTGATTCTGAACAGACTCAACTAGATAACTCTGTACTGATTCTATACTATATGATTTCTATGCTGATTCTGTGCAGATTCTAAGAGAGAATGCTGTACTGATTCTACACTAGACCGATTCTACTCTAGACCGATTCTACACTATATTATTTTGTACTGGTTCTATACAGAGTCAACTAGATAACTCCTTACTGATTCTATACTATATGATTATGCTGATTCTGTACAGATTCTAAGAGAGAATTCTGTACTGATTCAACTCTAGACCGACTCTACACCTTCAGGAGCAAGTAAATTATATTTACTATATCATTCCTGAGTAGTACACAAGTTTATTGGATGTCTATAATCACATTGTGTTAATTACCATCTGTAGCCTATTTATTGTCGATTTCTAATAATTATACAATGCGTTACAAATTTGGAACTCAATTTTTAACACTTTCCAACATAATTGTTCATTATGTCTGTCTGTTCATTCTCTCTGTCTGTCTGTCCCTCCGCTTGAGCGATAACTGCCTTACAAATAACTTTATCAAAATGAAATTTTAGTATGTTTTAGAGACGGTCTGTGGGACATATAGAAATATACTTGAATAATATCACCCAATTAGTTTTAGATTAAACCCGTGTAGAAAAAGTGAAATACATTGAACCCGAACTAATTTTTCAAGCATCTTTTAAGCAAATTTAAAATTCACAAATTAATTCGAAAATTAAAAAAAAAACTTAAAATTATTCCATGAAATCTATAAAAACAATTTCAGAAAAAATATTTTCGGTATTTTTTTTAAATAAAAATGCAAATGATAATCACACTCATATTGTGTGAAGAGATCACATGACACACTTCAAAATAAATTATGGTATCCGTCCTTTTTTTCCCAGTGTCAAAATCGTGATTTTTAAAGTGATTTTAAATTTATATTAGGGCTGCCATTGTCCTCAAACAGCTGTATTTTTCCGTATTTTCTGTGTATCTATATTTTGCGCCAACGCAATTACAATATCTTTGAGTTTAAATGGTTAACACACTTTGATTATTTCTACTACGACGCCTAATTTTATTAGATGCAGAATGTAAACAAGCGATTGTAAGATGAGTTGTATAAAAATTGCAGAATTTTTTTTTTTACTCAAAGTTAGTTAGTTATGGCGTCTGGAATAAAAGTGATATAAATGAAATATTCATTGCTAGAGGACTAATATTTCGATGAGGTCATTTGAATAAAGTTCATTATTTTTCAATGAAGTTTTAAGTTTTCAATATAATAAATTATTGCAGTACTGTGATAATTTAAAATATGTTAGCGCTGAATGTATCGCCTTTCAGAGATGTTTAAACAAAATTGCATTTTAGTTTGAAAGTGTTTCATAATCAATACTTTATGCATGTTTGAAATTTCTTGTTCTTTCTATATCGATTTGTTGCCGAATTTGTGTTTCTAACATTTTCAATTTTCCGCTAAGGGTGCTGCAATTACTTCTTTTTGATCGAATATAATCATTTTACTGTATTTAAACATGCCATGTATAATCATGAACCATTTCTTACAAATTTAGAGTGATATTTGTAGCATTTCTATCAAACCTGTGAACTTACAACTCTCTCAGGTACCCTTCCAGTATGGATTCTAGTGAACTAATCTGTATTTCAAACTTGGGGTGCAAATTATGGAGATTATTGTATTTTTAAACGTGTTTTGCATACGTAACGATAAAAAACAACAAATGACATTAAATTCTCGCCAGCAAATTTTGTTAGGTAGAATACATTCCGTCTGATTTTAGTACGATAAATGTAGAGTTTAAGTCATATCAACTTCCCTACAATAGATGTTAACGTTTAGGGAAAGTACTGAGATCAGGTCAAAAATCGCAACTGGAGTTTTCAACGGATGTACACATTTTGGGACCTCTCGAACTAGAAAATATCATTTTTAGCGTGACGCCTGTGCATAAACCTGGCTGTCTGTTTATGTGTCTATATGTCTGTTTGTCTGTCTGTGCAATGTATGTATTCACTCTAGCGTAAAACTATCGTCTACAAAATATCACCAAATTTGGTAGGTAAGTCACTCGCGAGTTACCCCGGTGCTGATTAGATTTCAGTAAAAATCGGAAGGGAAAAATATTAACCAAATTTCATAAATTTTGGTATATTTGTGGAATACTCTGGTGCTGATTAAATGTTGGCACAATTCGGAACGACAAATCCTGTTGTTTTTGCAAAATGGCTCAGAGTAAGTGCCAAAGACTAAGATAAAAACAATATGTGCTAAAATGTAGCAACTGAATACTTGTTTTATAGGTATTTTTATGATGAAAGTAATGATATAAGCCTCCCTAAGTCTATGAGTAACCATTATAGATATATTTCAAATTTTTTGTATTTTTGACACTTCGCTTTCGAAAATATATCCAGTTGTTAAATAAAAACAAAAATTGAAATAAAACTGCAAATTCAGTGCAATTATATGTGCAAGTATCAAATACTTATATATGTAATGTTGTGTCATTATATTAAATTTAATGAATTGTAGAAGAAGGAAGCGAAAACTGAGTTTGGGTCTGTAAGGAAAGTCGTCTTCTGCCCACATCAGATTTTTTATTCATTCGTAGGTTTTAGAAATGTTTACTTTTGCTTCAATCACATTTTATGCAGCATTTCTGACGAAACTGAGATAATTATCGCTGTTGAAATTCACTGTAACAACTTTTGAAATTTAAACTTCAGTCACGGGAACTGTCTGAGTAATTATAAGATACACTGCACACTTTAACAAAATTATGTGGCAAAGAAATATTTGGCATACACAGATAGATTCATGATCTTTTAAACAAATATTTATCTTTGGAATTTATCTTGGTAAATTTATAACTCCCTGCAAGTCATTTTCTTGAGGCTATTTATTATGCAACGAGACAACATTCACGATTTGTCAGATTAGGATGATAGCTCCTGATTAATCTAACGTAGTGTACGTATTTTGCATAAAATATCAGTTATTTTCAGAATATTCTCAAATCTGGGTGGAATCTCTCCAACTAGGTGTTGTTTAAAAGATAAACCACAAAATTCATGTTGAGAGTATAATAGCTATATAAAGTAATATATATATATATATATATATATATATATATATATATATATTAATATCCCTCTTATTTAGTAAATAGTATTGTTAAAAAATTTAAAATAGCTAGATTTTTATAATTCTTTTCATAGTATCATATAATTCTATTCATAGTATCTTATAGTAGCCAGACATCTCCATTCTCTTGTATATATATATATATATATATTTTATGATAATTTACATTCACTTCCCACTTCAGCATTACTATTATTTGCCCCTCTTTTTAGTAGCTCTTTTTGTATATTAATACTTTTTCTTAACATTTCGCTTCACTGTTTTTCAATTCTTATGAATGGCAACAGTAAATGTTTTTTATTTTTTCTTTACGAATGGCAACACTGGTCTCTTCTATCAGTGTTCCCTGTATTGACTCGATTGTACATACGCTGTGCTTTTTCCAAGTATTCATTTTTTCTTTTTTATTCCTTCCTTATGTATGTCGACTAAGTAGAAATTGTTTATAGATATAATCTATCTATTTCTTCAGAAACATACATTTGTGTGTTTGCTTCTACAAAAAACTTGGACATGATTAGATTTTTGTAGAGGTTAACAATTCATGATTTAGGCTTAGAGCTTCGTCCACGTGTATGGCGTTTGTGCTGGATTTCGTTTGTTATACTTATTTCGATTCCATACCTTTGTATTATATATTTTTCATTGACTTGTTGATTCGATATTTATTTTATTTATTTTTTTCCATTTGCTTGAGGATTAGTTGATTTTTACTTTTGTTTCGTAAGCCAGTTAGATAGTTGAATTTAGTTTAAGTTTTTCTTTTTTTGCTTCCATACCTACTAATTTGGTTGATTTTCTGTAACTTGATAGCTTGTGTTTTGTATTTTTTGCAGTTGCAAAGAACGCCAAGCTTCTCAAATTACAGTTAAATTTTATTTAGATAGTCTCAGTGTCAAAATCAAAACAGTGATTTCTGAAATGAAAAGGTCCAGATGTCAGAAAAGTTCCCTTTAATAAAATGTCTTGAAAGCAGCGGACAAAACCTGACAGTTTTATTCAGAAAGTTGTGCTAAAGAAGTAAAACGTTATTAAATTTGAAGTGTACCTTACATAACATGATTTCTTGTAATGCGTAAGATGACTTTTTGTGATACACTACATCTGTTGATCCGGAATTTATTATAATAATACGTGAGAAAAATTGTTCAGCCGGAAATAATTTCTTTTCTTGCAATACTTTGCATTTCAAAACAAAGTATTGACATTGTTCGAAATATTCGTTCAAAGTTCTTAGTAGATTGGAGTTCACAATAATTTAAGGGATAACAAATATTCCTAACATTTAATATTGTTAATGTGCATTTACGTCATTATAAACAGTTACACCAAGCAATCGTTTAAATACAAAATGTCTTTATTTTTCTTTTACATCAGCTTGATCGTGGGTATTACCGTAGGAATATTAACGACAAAGCTATACAATGAACTTTTACCCAGTTATCATGTAAGTTAAAGTTTACATATGTATTATGGGATGGTCTGTAATATTCTTGGTTTCATTATTCAATATTTGTAAACATCATAATTTTAGTAAAGATTTTTAAAATAAAGGAAACTATTACAATCAATAAAATCTTCGTAAATACCCCATGCATTCAAAACCTTGTCTACTAGTTTCAATGGCAAATAACAGCCTTCTTATTCAGCCCAGATAAGAGCGTTACCCCACATATTCAAATAAATTTGGCAATTGCGATTAGAACACGTGTTTGAAGGTAGGATTAAATAAGTTGCCAACGCCGCGAAGAGAAATTAATGGGAAAAAAACCAAAGCGACTAGAAATTTTTCGATATATTTAGGAAACCATTCCTATAACGTTTGACTTGGTTTAGTTTGTTAAATAACATGAAGTAAACGTTACAAGAATTGTTTTCGATATATTTAATAAAACTATTCTTGTATTATTTGACTAGCTTTAGTTGAAGTATTCTTAGTACTTTTAAAACTTAGTACTTTTAAAACATTATGTGGCAAAGCATAAAAAATGCGTACACACATATAGGGTCTTCCAGAAAGGACTCCCTAACTTTGAAAGGACATAACTGTGATAGAATGTTAATATAGACAGAACAATGAAACAAGTGGTATGTTGGATAGACAGGTCTGGAATTTTGAATACACATGTTTGCAAAATTTACAAGATTGGCTAACAGAGGGTGATGCAGTTTCAGTGCAATGTCCTTCAAATAGTGGGTGAGATTGTTTTTCGTAAACAGGGGTCAAATCACATTACCATGGATTTGATATGACCACCGTGTATAGCAGTAACATGACGCAAGCGATGGGCGAAGTTTGAAGCCACCTTCTGCAATGTCTCTACTAAAATGGATGCACATGCCTCACAGATGAACTAACGTTTGAGAATTCTTACTGTAAAAAGTGTCCTTCAAATGGCCCCAAAGAAAGAAGTCGCATGGTTTGAGATCCGAGGAGTATGGAGACTGAGCGTTCTGTACTTCTGAATATTTATAAGTTATTTAAAGCTCACTGTTCTTGCAGCGCCTTCTGTTAGCCAATCTTGTAACTAGTTTTGCAAACCGGTGCATTTAAAATTCCATACCTGTCTATCCAACATACCACTTGTTTCATCTTTCTGTCTATCACTGTTTCGCAGTTATGTCATTTAAAATTTAGGGAGTCCTTTCTGAAAGACCCTGTATATAAATATATTTTTTGACTTTTTTTTATTTTTATAAAAGTAATACATCTTGCAATAATTTTTGTAATTATTCTGACATTAAAAATACAATGAAAAATCATCTCAAGTCATTTTCATTTTAAGAGATAATTAACAGGGAAATTGCAGATTATTCGGTGCACTAAATCAGCAAGGAATATTTTACAACATGAATATCAATTAAAAACTGAAGTAACGTGCTAAATACCAGTACAACTTACATCAATAAAGTATATTTATTTCCAAAGCAGTTAATTATCAAATTCCCTACCTGTGATATAATTACACATAAAACTTATCGATATAAAATTTTAAACTTAATGCCCACAATTAAGAGCGTGACATCGTAAATTTCTCTAAAAATGTGGACAGAGGGAAATAATTATATATATTTTTTGTGGTATTATTTTAAATTCACTTGTATTTTCTGATTAACAAAAATGTCCACCATAACAATTGTTTACTTTTTCCTAATGGGAAAATACCATTGTCTAGGGAAGCATTAATTGGCCACAATTTGTGTTGGTTTCTTTTTCTTCTCTGCAAAGAAAAGAATTTGTTTATTTTCGCCTAGTAATTGATTACTCCCCATGGAGGCATTCCATTCCTACACAGAAAACAGAATTAGCAGATGATTTAAATTAGTTGCTACTCTAACTCCGTGGGGGAGAATCGCTTCTTACTGTTACTAATATTGTAATTCGTTTAATGATATAATGCATATAATATTTAAGGAACTTTTCTTTGTACAAGGTAGGTGTTTTTACGCACAAAATAAATATATATTTATAATATCATTACCTATACTTGTCAAACGTGTTTTTTCTTTCCCGATACTCCAGAATCCCTCCATGACGACGTAGAAGGCTTTGTTCTCATAAAGCCCCGTTCACATGCACATTTTCAAGCTCGTATAAAGGCTGTATTTTGCCCTAGTCACCGTTCGCATATCTGAACGGTCAAATTACCAGTTTAAAAGTGGGTCATAAGGAGGTAGGTCTTTGTTACCATATATTCGAAGTAACGAAGAAGGTAAATAGAAAATTTACCCACAATTCCACGCACTCATCTGCGAATTATCGAAAACATAGCGAATATTGAGATACTTCGTGAACTTGTGTATAAATTATATCTGAATAGTTTACAATAGTAATGGATTTATAGCATTATACATATATTAGTTTGGAATCATGGATTTATTGGAATTACATGGATTTAATTTCAATTAAAATTAATTGATCCTTATTATGACTTGGAATTTCATGAATGGAGAATCTTACTGAAAAATTTGATTCAGGTACGTATATTTTATTTATTTTTAGCTAATTTCAGGATATTTTATAGCGATTTTTGTTCCTAAATTACTGATCGTATACAATTTAGTATCAGTTAAAAGTTATGTAAACCATCTGATTTCCCTTTGTAGCAGCAATTTTAAAATATAATGTTCTGTGTCTTGGGTAAATTTTCTGGAGTTATCCAAGTAGACAGATGACAAAATACTTATTTTAGATTTGACGAGTGTATACAATTTTCTTATATAAATAGCTTAATACTCATTTAATTTATATTTTTGAAATTGATTGCAACGTGTTTATATTTAAATGAATATATGCTGTTTAATAATGTAATAAATAATTAAAACAAGTTTGATTATTTTTGTTTTATATTCTAAACTTTCTACATAATATTTAATGTATATCAAGGCAAAATGCACCATAACTTGAGATGCTATGATTATGATGTGAATATCAGTAAATAATTGCATTACATGACTATATATATTTATAACGTAAAATGTTTAAAGCATTCGAAATTAGTTAAAGTACATATATACTTTCCCTATATAATGGGAAAGTATTGTGACGGGGTCGAAAATTCGAATTCGAGTATTCAATGCCAGAGCACGTTTCGGCATCTCTGAATACGAATCTAATGTTTTTGAGATGATGTCTGTGTGTTATGTGTGTGTGCTTGTGTAAGTATGTATATATGTGTATGTATGGTATGCTCGCGCGCGTGCACGCGTGTGTGTGTGTGTGTGTATGTGTATACGTGTGTGTGCGTATGTGTGTGTGTGTGCGCGCGCGTGCGTGTGTGCCTCGGTGAGTCTGATATCTAACGAACGTTTTGAACAGTATTTTGTACAAAAATTACATTACTGAATTCCGGAAGCCTATTGATTTTAAACACGATCAAATGTTTGGAAGCTACTGTTGTGACGAGATTTCATAATCTCGCCAAACCCTTGTAAAAATCGCAAATTATATATTAATTATCAAGATTCTATATTTTTACATTATTTTAAACCCTGATTTAATTATCCCTCTTGTCTTTGACATATGTATTATACAAAATATTCTATACTGAAAGGAAAGCTTTTAGCCATTTTATTAATCTGTGAAAACCGCATTCAGAGAGAAGTTTCGTTATTATTTGACCGTTAAAGTCAAGGTCTTTATTCCCGAGCAGAGCAGATGGCTTGCTCGAGGCCTGGTAATGTTAGTGCAAGGCATGCACTTTTCTGCAGAATAGATTTGGAGAGAAACTTCTGGATGAATTTGAGACCTTGTGGCGAGGGTCTGATGTGTCAGCATATTCATTTTTGAGACCCCGTCCTGGGCTGGCGAGGCTATGCCTGTGAAGTTTTCTATTGGTCAAAAGGCCGTAAATAGTCTTCTGCCAGGTCCGAATGAGTCTGGGGCCTGAATCCGTCTGAATACATAAAAGCTGTTGCAAAGAATATTCGTGGCTTTCTCTTCCTGTCTAGTGTCGACGCTCTCAGGTCGGCCTGGACCATTTTTCAATGTTGCCCACCACGGAGTGCGGGAGTCGGCCCCAAGTCGACTTCTGGCCTCTTGTGGGCATGGGGAGAAAAGCCGAAGACGCCTACATCGCCGAAGAACATCGATGGAGAGCCCGACTGTCGCATGGTAAACCCATGAGCCAATATTTTCGGGAATGCAACCTAGAGTCTTCTTATTTATTTTGGGGGTCAGCCTTTCCGTTCGGCCATCTGCACTCGAAATAGAAAACCTGGATGTCGAAGCTGCTTTGGATCTCGGATTCGTACCGAAAGATTTAACGTCCTTTTCGGAAGGGTCATAGGGTCCTCGGCGACTTTCAATTAGTGGCCGAAGGAATATCAGTTTCGCAGGGGCTTGAGAAGGGGCTTTTTGTTTTTGGAAGGCCTAAAGCCAATGGCGGTGCTTTGGGGTCAAGAGGTTAAGTCCCTGAATCCAATGGGATGTTTGTATGCGCCTCAGGGACGTGTTTTAAAATCTTGGAGAGAGAGAGTTTTTGAGAAATTTGAAAGAGGAGCAGGGAGAAGTTTTGGCGCTGTGAGTGAGAACAGATACTCCAGCAGCATTGTCCTCAACCATGAGAGGCTGTTCATTCAGCGAATGCTCGGTGAGTTCCACATTTAAATGCCTATGCCCGATTTGCATATTTTCTCTCTCTCTCTCCGGATTTAAGGATATTTAAAATATTGCATTGAATTTTTTAATTTGATTTTTTAATTTTAAAATTTTTTAAATTTGTGGATTTTTGATGTTTTAATGGGGAAATGGAGGTAATTTTTAGAAAGGCGTATTGCATTGGTAATTTGCTTAATGTTTTTGATGGTAAATTTTTAAAAAAAAAGTTTTAAATATTTGAAATTTTGAAATTTTAATTTTTGGATTTTGGAATTTTTAATGGGGAAATGGAGGTATATTGTCGCATGGTAAACCCATGAGCCAATATTTTCGGGAATGCAACCTAGAGTCTTCTTTTCTATTTCGAGTGCAGATGGCCGAACGGAAAGGCTGACCCCCAAAATAAATAAGAAGACTCTAGGTTGCATTCCCGAAAATATTGGCTCATGGGTTTACCATGCGACAATATACCTCCATTTCCCCATTAAAAATTCCAAAATCCAAAAATTAAAATTTCAAAATTTCAAATATTTAAAACTTTTTTTTTAAAAATTTACCATCAAAAACATTAAGCAAATTACCAATGCAATACGCCTTTCTAAAAATTACCTCCATTTCCCCATTAAAACATCAAAAATCCACAAATTTAAAAAATTTTAAAATTAAAAAATCAAATTAAAAAATTCAATTTTACAAACAAAACCATAAGGCAAAATCAAAATGTGCTGGAGTGCAATCTGCTTTCCTTCCAGCTACTAAAAACTAACCTCTGAAAACAGAAGTTTCCTCCTATAGTATAATCAAACACATAGAAAAAACATCATATTGCATATAAAAGACAACAAAACAATTGTCAATATAAACACAATCCAATAAAATCAAAATATAAAACAAATTGATGAATTCAGGACAACAAATCAGAAAGTCTGTTATTTGTGTTGCACAAGGCTGTACAAAGTCACTCAAACTAAATTACTTTTCTCACTGATAATGTTTTTTAGTTCTCCAAAAGTTTTTTCAAATTGTGCACCAGAAGGCAAAAGCATTGGGATCAGGCATCCCTGAAAATTGTTGTGTATTTTGTTGGCCACATCTTCTTACAAAAATTATCATACCTGCATACGTTCCTTGTTTATGATAAGTGATTATGGAAAATTACCACTGTGTAGAAAGTTTATCACCAAAAGTTGTTGTTGATTGACCGCAATGATGAGGAGTGTCTATTCTGTGCACACCCCATAAACACATAGTAAAGTATTGAACACAATGTCCGATGTCTGCCCTTACGAAATCAAATTGACTGGCATCTGGAACCGTTTGTACTGTAAACAAATAAACACAAAGTTTGATGTGTGGCAGCAATAAAAATAACTGGAATCTGGACCCGTAGAAAACTGGAAAGTGGAAAACTGTAGAAAACTGAAAACGTAGGCAAATTTTCCCAGTATATATAACTGGAATATGTAAAACTGTAGAAAACTGGAAACGTGTAAATGTATACATTGTAAAACAAGACAGTAGAAATCACGGAAACAGTAGAAAACAGACGGTAGAAATCACAGGAAACGTGTAATTGCCTGTTCTGTATACAAAGTCTGATACATGTAAATTGTTTATAACGAAAGGCATGTCTGTGGCTATAAATGTTTATACGCCTTGTACTTGGCATAAACTGAAAAAAAAAAAAAAAAAAAAAAAAAAAAAAAAAAAAAAAAAACTGATGCCAAATGCTCTATAATGGCAAAAATTGCTATCCATTGTGTAGCACATTTCTACATATTTTTGTGACCAATGCGCGTATTGTGACAGTTTTAACATCAGTACTGAAAAGAACGCAGTCACCCCGCACAGTTCAGGACACAGTTCTTTCGTGTGGTATCGTGCACTTTCTGCACCCCGTCCGTAGAGGAAAAAACAAACACCGGTGGAATCTTCTGCACTCCGTCCATAGAGGAAAACCAACACAGTAATTGACTCTGTGTTGATCTGTACGACATATCGACATATTACAATGCCTTATTCCGTCATCAAAAATTGTTTATATAGTGTTGGCATGTGCCAACATCCGGTCACCTGCTGACCCGAGATGAAAATTGTTGAAATGAACATATCATATGAACATATCATAATGAACATATCATATAGCCCCTTCCGTGCGCATCACCTTGGAGTTTACGTGCTGTACAAACTGCTTCAACAGTATTATGAAAATTTTTTTACAAAATACAAAATATATATATATATATATATAGACTGGCCTTAGTGACGGCAAAGTTACCACCAAGAGACCTAGCCAATATGCACTTTATTCTTCTCTCCCTCCGAGAACAAAATATTTTAAAACAAAATGCAAAATTTCTAAATGCATGAACATGAAAGTAAAAATGTATAAAATTTTACTCCCTTACATATAAAAACCTTACTGCCAAAGGCAACTTTACGTTAAAAACATGTTTCATATACCATGAAATTCAAAAATTCAAAACCATAAAATATCACACAAAATTTTCATAATTAAATTACATGATCTAAACTAAAAATTTTCTATCCAAAGAAAAAAAAAACAAAATCATCCAACACATTAAAATATCTCATTAATTGCAAGTTACAGAAAATTATACATTTTTGCCAAAAAATGAAAGTTTCAAACCCATTCGAAAATTTTACATGTACATATGTATAACCCGTCGCTTAATACGTGACTTTAACTCAAAATTACAGTGTCTTACTGCATAAAAAAACTTTTTTTTTTTTTTTTTTTTGTTCTATTTATTCTCCAGTCTGTATGAAAAAAAAACCAAAATATCTCCCAAACGTGTACCTTTCAGAAAAAAAAAACCACACCTCGCAAAATTTTGCCTGATAAAACGAAAATCCTTTTCTTACTTTCGAAGGGAAAATTTACTCTAAGTGCTAAAATTTTGTTTCATTAAACAAAAACATCTTATTCACTCATTTCCTCACTTCCTTTATTTCTTTACAAAAAGGGTTTTATCACACTTTTTATTAATACTTTCACCACTTTATGCATTAAGCCATATTTTCCTCAAATAAACACTAGCCTCACATTAAAAATATAAATTTCCCCCTTTTTTTAAAATGAAATACCATTGATCTTCAATTTTATATCTTATCCATTCCATCTATCATGAAAAAATACCCCTATCATTCTAACCACACTATATCCTAGCCTATTATTAACTATAAAAATACATATTTAACCATGACCATTTATGTAGGTAAAGAGATAACACCCTAACAATAAAACCAAATCACAAGAGAAAACACCATATATTTTTCCTTTCTTTTTTTAGAAACACTACTTAAAAATGCTAAATTAGTGATATTATTATCCAACTGCATTCTCCCACAACTACATTTTATAACTATTTTATCTTCCAAAGCCTTGTTAGCGTTCAACATACCCGAAGGAAAAAAAACAACTAGCAAATCTCACCTTTCTTTACTAAACTACCCATAGAAACTAAAAAAAATCTCCATGCGTTCAGAAAATATGCCGGCAACTGTCACTTACAGTACTACGTGTAACGATTTAAGAAAATTATTGTATACAAAAATTGATTCCCTTTTGAGCCTAACAATCTAACAAACCTATCAATTTTCTATTCCGAATAATTTATTAAATTATGTGTGTTTTAACAAAAGTAAAATATAAGTGAATGTAGGAAAGTACCCTTTATAGACGATAAAAATATTGAATAAAAAAAGTTACGAGATACAAAAAAAAAATGAAATACTTTTTGCTTATTTATTTAAAATAAATCCTTTCAACGTTATGTGTCATCAGGAGATGAAAAAAACCCCTTGTTGATCACCCAAACAGTTTGATTCAATCCCCAAAATATAGAAATATACACTCTAAATCCCAAACATCACACAATTCTGCCCGCAGAAAAATATGTGCCTAAGGTCAAATTATATATCCTATCAACAATTGTTAAAAGGCCTATTTATTTATTTATTTGTTTATTAAACTTAAAAATTTACTCTTTGTTGTTTGTACTTTGTCTGTTATCTTTGTCACTTTATTAGAATTCCCTTGTAAACGAAAGTTTCCTTAGTAATCAAAATTTTGTTTCCATTTCTGTTACCACTTGAATTAATATAATATCTATTTATTTTCATTATTTATTATTATTATTATTATTACCTTTTTTCGAAAAACAATATACTTATTACTTTATGTATTTTAATTCCCAATAACCTAACTAACTCCAGCTGCAACGCCATTCTATTACTCACTCAGTAACTCTATCCAAACGAAAGGCAGTCTCTCTACTTGTATGTGTCGTCCATCCCTCTTTGAAATTTATGTTCTCCTCCGCTAACTAACTCCCAGCTCCCGTAAAATATATCTGCTAAAACCACTCCTTTTTTCTTTGTAACCATTCTGCGGGTCTTGTGTTTTGTCTGTGAAAATGACCCTCCTTTTGGAGTGAGGAAGAAACCCTACTGCGACGTATCAAATTTCAACCAATGTTGCCCCCCTTTGAAAACATCTGTGTTGTGTGAACAAGAAACTTTTGGAAATCCTTGTGTTTGCCATAAAATGGAACCGTCAAAGTTAAGAGAAAATTCTGTTGCCTTTGAAAATTCGATTATCTAACCCACTCACATTCTAAATATCATTTTCAGAACCATTTGTAAAATTTTTGTAAACTCGTACCCATAACATATAAAAGGTTTATTATAATCTCACATTACTTCTAATTTCAGCAAAAATTTTGTTCTAAAACTAAAAATCACTCAAATGTGTATTAATTAACTAATCTTCGCGACCAAAATTAAAAATGTCAAAAATGAAAATTTGTCCCAAAAATACTATACCAAAAAATTTTAACTGAATACGACAAAACCACCCAAAATATTTAGAATTCAGAGTAATTTACCCTAGGAGTTTGTCTAAAAGAATAATTTTTATTAGTGCGAGAAAAAGACACTTGTTGGTGTGTATCGGTCGGAGTAGGTAATAAGGGCGATTTCGAACCAGATGTATGTGTGTGTGTGTCCGCTGTATCTGAGATGCTAGTGGGTGTATTTACATTTGAGGGTAAATTTTTGTCTGTCTCTTGGTCCCAAAGAAAAAAAGGAGTTTCGGATTCTCCGCTCGTCTCTTTTTTTTTTTTTTGAAAGCAACGGAATACTCTGTGATTCCTCAGATGTCTGCTGGTTATTTTCGCTCTCATCAATTTTTAAATGATCTCGCCTTTCAATCATCAACCGCAAGCGATTTATGTGTGCCCTAAAGGTCTTGGAATAAGGCATATTTATCTGTTTTATGTCATAAATAAATCTGTTTATTTTTTTTACAACTCTGTAAGGTCCCAGCCATTTAGTCTTTTTAAACGATTTCACGTGATTTTTCAAAAATACTTTTGATGTGGACCTCAAAATTGGATCAAAATATACATAATCAAAAACATACACAAAATTTAAGAAATATACAAACAGATTAATACCAACAAAAATTTTCAAACCATATCGTGGACCAAAAAATTTTTTTTGCCTCACAAAAACAAAACTGATATACATTTCCTCTCGATAAACACAAAAAATCATTATCCAAACACAGTTATTGAATATATTCTCATGGGAAAAATAAACCGCTTTTTATCTCTACTTAAATTTGGAATAAACATTCTATCCAAATTATTTCAAATAGACTCAAGAAAAGATTTTTTTTTTTTTTTTTTTTTGTACTTAAAATAGCCTCTATCTAATTTCACTTCCAAAAAATTTCTTGATGTTACCATTTTCCCCCAAAAAGTTCTTAAATTCCAAAAATTCTTAAAAATTCCCCATTTACATGTAAAATGCAATCAATGACATTTTTTTAAAACCAAAAAATATATATATATACACATAACTCTCACCAATTTTAATTCTTTGTATTTTATCAATAATCTATTAAAACACATATTTTCATGGCAAATGAAACAGTTAACCCTTCTCAAAGGTTTATACATTTCTTCTAAATTTTTCATATTAAAATTTATTTATTACTAGGGGAAAAAAAATTATTGCAGATATTGACCTTTATTATTTGCTTTATTTTTACCATCTTTCAAAAAAAAAATTTTCCTTGGTTAGTGAACCAAACATAATTATTATCCAGTTCGTTGGCGCCAATTTATTTTCTTTCGTTACTGAACCCAACCAAATTCATCCTGGCTTAAGGCACCAAATTATTTTGTCCTAAGGTAACTTCCTTTTTAGGACACGCCCGGTAAGAGCGCGAAGAAGAAAAAAAGGCCGAGTGTATTTACAAACATTAATTTATTTACACTATATAAAATATTTACAACAAAATTGATTCAAAATATTCAAAATGAAAGTATACCCCTTTAAGATAACAAATAAACAATTACAAACGTATATGTAGTCTCATAGACTAAAATGTGAAAGATGGTAATTAAAAATTAAATTTAAACAATCCTATGCAATATTTTAAATATCCTTAAATCCGGAGAGAGAGAGAGAAAATATGCAAATCGGGCATAGGCCCTTAAATGTGGAACTCACCGAGCATTCGCTGAATGAACAGCCTCTCATGGTTGAGGACAATGCTGCTGGAGTATCTGTTCTCACTCACAGCGCCAAAACTTCTCCCTGCTCCTCTTTCAAATTTCTCAAAAACTCTCTCTCTCCAAGATTTTAAAACACGTCCCTGAGGCGCATACAAACATCCCATTGGATTCAGGGACTTAACCTCTTGACCCCAAAGCACCGCCATTGGCTTTAGGCCTTCCAAAAACAAAAAGCCCCTTCTCAAGCCCCTGCGAAACTGATATTCCTTCGGCCACTAATTGAAAGTCGCCGAGGACCCTATGACCCTTCCGAAAAGGACGTTAAATCTTTCGGTACGAATCCGAGATCCAAAGCAGCTTCGACATCCAGGTTTTCTATTTCGAGTGCAGATGGCCGAACGGAAAGGCTGACCCCCAAAATAAATAAGAAGACTCTAGGTTGCATTCCCGAAAATATTGGCTCATGGGTTTACCATGCGACACCCGACGTCTAGCTGAGAGAGCTGCGACGAGGAAGGTACGATGGGGCCCGAGGTCTATGTGCCAGGTCGAAATATGGGTATGGTATAATGTTCCGACCCTTTTACAACTCCGACTGGGGAGGTAAGGTTTGACTGCTCTCTGCATCTACGCCTGTCTCAAGGAAGCATAAATTTCCTAAATTATTTCAACTTGTTTAATTATCAGTCCTAATTTTCTCTGAGTGCGAGTTTTCTCCTGTTGCTTTGAGACCATACCTCTTAAATCATGTTGCTTATTATATACTTAAATGTTGCTGTGCCACTTTATTTATATCGTTGATCATATTATTATCATTGAATTACTTCCGTGGCAGCAAATATATTAGTAGGGATCCTGAGTCCAGTGTCACTGTCACAGTTACTTAGCGTTGTGCTTCCTGATAATGATTCAGTTATAATTTTAACTTCTGATCTTCTTAATTACAATATTGAATAAAGAAAGTGATTTATATTTAAACCTGTGTGGTTATTTAACATCTTTATCTCTTAAAATTGTGCATCTGTGTTTTCAGGATTGGACGCCTTACAAGGTAAGGGTTTATTGCATCTTTGTATTTATTGCACTGCAGGTCATCCAGGGATTTATTCCTGGACGAGAGAACTTCGAAATAGAACCTGGGTTTTAACTTTTATGGGTGCGTGCCTCCCTATTTTTCCTGCGTGACACTACCAACATTTTTAAATGAAAATTTGAAAAGTCATCAAGAAATCTAAACATTTACTAATTTGCACTTTATCACTTTTGATATTTATTTATGTTTTATGTAAACACGTAACCATGTTTATGTAATTTGTCATTGGAAGACGATTGACAAAATCATTAGAAAGTTAGCATGAACAATTCTCGAGATATTGCACTTTAAAAAATATCCAAGAAATGGAATAATATAAAAAAGTATTAACTATTCTGAAATATGTTCACTTTTCACATGTAATATTATGCGACAAATATATTAACATCATTCTCTTGGATCTAGTACATTCCATTCATTAAATAAAATACTTTGTGTAATATTTTTGTGATTTGACTCCTAACAAATCGACAACAGTCATTTATATATACAATAATTATACCCCTGTATGTCCTGTAGTCGCTTCTCTCCGTTTTTCTGTAACTCTTGGCGATAAATTTGGCAAACTTGGCACCTAATTTAGCGAACTGTCACCAACTTGGAGATATTTTGTCCCGAATTAATATTTATAATTCAATCAATATTTATAATCATTTATTTACAGTTGCGTAAAAGATTATTTAATTGGGTACTTCTAAATAATTTTACATGATATCATCCGGAAGAGCGCCAAATGTAAAATCCAACATGAAAATATCTGTGAGCATATTTCATGCATAATTTTCGCACTGTGAAAGTAGTAAATCCATTGCATTATATAAGGGAAATCATGTGCTGCACACATCAGATTTTTTTTAATCTGTGTTTAGGACCAGCACTGGTGTCGATTGCTCCAATTACTTAAGAACGGCGCCTCCCGATACTAGACCACACGCCAGTAGCTCTCATTCAATATAGTTTTGTAGGAGGGCAAAAACACACTCATATAACATGTTAAATTCACAATTCGAAATTTTTAATATTAGTTACATGCCATTTTACAGAGGGATTAAAAAAAGATGGGCCAAACTTTGCGAGGTTGTAGTATACACTAAAACAAGCATATTTCGCCATAGTTTTCCGGGTCGGAAATGAAACGTAAAGGCGCCAGTGGACAGTTGATGATAAAACCAATGAGATGGGGCGAAAACACAAAAATCACTTAGAAGTTATAAAATGATATTCAATAAACAATAATTACAGTAATGGCTCAAAGGACCGACTGCCAACCCGAAAGCAAGTCTCACATCGGCGATGTAGGAATTGGCAAACTCTTTAGAATAGACCAGACATGTCGCGCCGTTTGTCGGCAGTAGCCGAAATTCTAGAGGCGAGATCCTCTTCAGATTCAAGGGGAGTGTCACAAACTAAACTTTTGATATATCCCCACGAAAAGAAGTCTCAAGATACAACAGATCGGACGATCATGGGGGACAAGCTGTAGGACTACCTCGCCCAATCCATCGCCATGTAACGTCTTTACGTTTTATTTCCGACCAAGTAAACTATGACAAAAATTCTTAATTTTGTGTATACTACCACCAGCTCGTAAAATTTGGCCCATTTTTTAATCACTTTGAGAAGCACTGAAATATCTTTAAGAGTTTTAATATAAACACGGCTTAATAAAATATGATAAAAATGCGGGTTTTGACTGAAATTGTAGACATCAATTAATTTCTAGTATTTTCGGTATGAAAAGTGAGAATGTGAGAAATTTTATATTTCAGCACTAAATTTATTCGTATATTATCCATACCATTCATTTATTTATTTCTTACGGACATATACATATACGAGACACAAGGTGGATAAAAATCAGTTGGGAGCAAACCAAATGAAAGTAAACTAAAATAGCACATTCTTGCAAGTACTATTGATGCTCCTAATTGATTTGTTAAAAATATCAACACCTGTCATTGATTTGTATAAAGAATGAATATAAGAATTATAAGAAGTATAAGGAATTAAAATATAATAATTTCTAATAAAATCACGCTGACATTTCATAGAAATTTCAAACAAATTAGTACCCGAAAATAATAATCACTGGCATGGAAATTAATAAGACTTGAAAGACTGAAACATTTAAACGTATAAGTCAAAAGCATTTTAAAAAATTCATAGTCAAAACATATGTTTCTAACCCCAGCGATCTGATATCAAACATCTCTCTAAGCTGAACGGAAGAACCACTTTATCATTTTTCCGAACTATTGCAAAGACTGGGAAGACTCTGATATATTGTCATGTAAGTCATTTATGATGCGTAAAAATTAAGAATGTTTTACTGAGCGCCATTACTCAGTAAGAACATTTAGTAACTCTACCATTTGAATTACGCGCTCGAAGAACGTCATAAGTGATTCAAATTAAAAATGGTTAATGCCAATTTTCTATGCACATGGGTGAGGTCTTAACCTTTCACAAACATCTGTTTAATTTCTTGTAGAATATTTGTAATACTGGTAGTGCCATACCAAACTATATACAATGCCGGATGTACAATAATCCGACAATTTGACTGCATTGATTTCGATGGTTTTGAATGCAGATATTTTTTCAATGTATAAGTATTTGTGTGCCTGTTAGTTTATGAACCCAATAGAAAATAGGGTATTTCGTCCGAAAGTCGGCGGGATTAATTAAAGCTGTAAGAGTAAGGAACTCGTTAATTTTTTAGCAATTGAATAGGAGGACCAACAAATTTACGAACATTTTATTCTTCAAAAAGTAAAATACTTTGTAGGAATTCTTTATGTTAAAAATGTTTTAAAGCTATATTATTTTTAGTCATGGGATTTTGGAACTGAATGTTTACGATAATATCTGTAAAACGGTAAAATGTACGGTATCATGTATATTGGACACGTCAGATTTTTGTTTTCTAACTTAGAAACTATTATTGTTCTTTGTACATTAAGTGCTTGTAGAAAACTTTTAAGTGGGAAAGTTGGAAAATGTGAAATGATGAAACTTTCTGTAAATGAAACGCATGTCACCACTTCAGAGATTAATATAACACAACTCCAGACACTTTTCAATCGATTGAAAGGAAACTAGTGGGATCGATACGAAATATGACACTCTGGACATATTTTAGAGATTTTTTAAAAAATGAGTTCTGAGGAGAGACTGAACTCCAGCAGAATCGATATCTGATATTGAAGAAGAATCTTTTAATAGACAGTAATTGTATCCATCGATTAAACAGCAGCGTCACTTTATTTCCTTTTTTTCAATATTCTGTGAAAGCTTTTAACACACGTGTATGTCAAAATTACTTTGTTAAATTTAAATGCTGATTACACAGTGTCAGATAGATTAAATTATACGCTAAAATAGAGATAAAATTTAATTTGCTTCCATAGTAATAACTAATAACGTTAAGTCAAATAAATTCATATATAGTTTAACTCATTATTTTTTAATTTTTCCCGATATGAAAGATAGTGTATTTAAACTTTATTGCATAATGAGTGATTAATGGAAGGAACACAAATATATTTTATACAGAAATATTAAACATATAAAACGGCACAATATTTTGTATACTTTTTGGAAGCTAAACGCAATTTCTTCTTCAACACATTACACCAGTCA
Organism: Amaurobius ferox; assembly: GCA_951213105.1. NCBI lineage: Eukaryota > Metazoa > Arthropoda > Arachnida > Araneae > Amaurobiidae > Amaurobius > Amaurobius ferox. The sequence goes on from OX578140.1 coordinate 60,857,165, forward strand.
AAGAAACATATGTACTGTATCTATGCTGGGTTTGATATGCAAAGTTCAATTGAGCTTTTACCATTATATAACTACTACAACTGTTTAATTTTCGAGAATCACTATTTTTCGTCATATGAGATAATAGTATTATAACTAGTTATATAGTTTTGTGTGACGTTTTTTCTATCCTTCTAAATTACAATATATTTTATCTGTATATCTGGATCTTTACTATATTTTTCTATGTATTATTATTCAATGGTATGCTGTTTAAATTTATGTTCCAAAAGCTTTCAAAAGTGCTCCAAAATTCTAAAAGTGTTCCGAAATTATGCTCGCGTGTGTGTGTAACGACTATAGAAATTTCAGGCATGAAATACTGTCATAAATGTGTGATATTTATTTTCTTGCATTGAATGTATTCCTGCTGAAAAATAATGTCTATAGCTACCAAATGTTACTAGCTGATGGTCAGCTAAGGCTACTTACCTTAGCGTCAAATTTCGCAATATGTCTACTGTCGATTACATTCAGAAAGATGGGAAAACAAAGCTAGAAAAGAAAAGTAATCCCCATACCAAGTGCAAAGAATACACCGAGTATGCCTGCAAAATGTTATATTTCTTGTTTAACTCCAAATTTAAAATTGTTTCAATATCGAATTTTCAATATCGTAAATCAAATTTAGAATGTCATACACTTGTACAGATCCTTAATGTACACAAAACACGTTATGTACCTTTATGTAGTCATATTAAATTGCCAATGGTCAACTCATGCCCTACAAAGTGTCAAAGTGGTAGTTGGGGGTGCTGCTGTACAAAGAATGTAAAACTTCAGATTACTGGTGTTGATGTGCTTAAGATTTGCAAAAGGCACTGTACCTTCACTCCTCTTTTGTCCAGGCTGATTCTGATTGTGAACTCCGTATACAACACATCATCGTTTTCGGTGAGGAATCTTGTGTTTCTGCTGTTAGAACATCTTGTTTCACTGCTATTCCACCAGTCAAGAAACAAACAATACGAGGATATCCAACTTCAACCATATACTAAAAAGTCCAGTTGTCAAAGCTTTTGATCTCGATTTTGATTCCACCTCCTCAACATCATTATTGCTTCGAGCTTTTTCATCTCATATTTAAATTACTGAGAGGCCAGGCCCTTTACTTGTGACATCAGTGGCGTCGTTTCATAGGACTCAACATGAATTGTTCTCTTTTGACAACTGCTGTACCCCCTTACTTTAATCAGAGTTATGTTTTGCCTCAAGCACCACAGTATGAAACTTGCTTCTGGAGTAATGTCTATGTCAGCTGCTCGGATATTTTGATACTTCAACACGTAGTGCTACAAAGTGTGTGTGTTTCGTTTACTGTAACGAAAAGTAATGCTTCTGTTTATTTGTTGATTTTGTGCGTTAACTTTAGTGTATTGCTTTAGCACTTGTAGCATAGAAGCTCTTTCATCGAGTTTCGTGCAAATTGCTGATATATCTTAAGGTATTGTGATATTTCTGTTTATTCTGGTACACGGATGAGATTTTAGAACGTCTTTTCTCATGCTAGATCCATTAATCCACTTATATAATGTAATGAATTTAAATCTTTCCCAATGATGTATAAGATCTACAGAGCTGCATATTTTATCGTTTCAACAATTATTTACTTGATTTAACAGAACAACTGCATTTAAATTTGAAACAATGAGAGATTTAAAAACTGTTTTTTAGTCTAAACATTTTAATTTATAAATATCAATGTACTTCAGTAATTAGTTATAACGTGTAAGTGAAATATAGATTAAAGTTTTTAAACAATATTTATTGGTAAGATTAACATTTCAGGTGAAAATGAGTTTGATCTCTTTATGTAAATAATTGTCGAAACAATAAAATAAAATCAAAGGGGCACAGTAGCAATTGTGTCACAACATACAACATAGAATCATTCTCACTATTTCATAGCACTATCTCACTAATTCTATGTCTTTAAAGAATTCAAAGAACGGCGACGACAAATAACCAGTCAAATCTTGACAGAAGACTCAACAGTCAGTCAATGACTCGACAACCAATTAAATCTCGTAAATTTTCGCAACGTCTCCAGCTCGCTCAGCTGAAATCAGCTACAACTGTTCAAATCTCTTCTGATGCAGTATTCCTTTCTCTATCTAACACTATATACATCCTATGTACAGAGTGTCCCAAAAATAACTCCCGAATTTTGAAAACGAATATTTCGGATACGGTTACAGAAAAAACGTTATGGAATAAAATGTATGTTTATTGGATAGCCAGTAAAATTTACATGCCGTGGTTTTCAATAAACAATTCAAAATTTGGCCAATAGATGGCACTGCATGCGACTTTTTAAAATTTTCTTTAAATTGTGAATATTTTGATTGAATATATAATTTATTTGAATATTGATATGCCAAATTCTAAATTAAAGGATTTACCTTTGATGCCTTCACTTTGGAGTAAGAAAATTTCCAGTGGCTCTCGAGTACCACAGAATAACATGAGACAAATTCAACAAATTTAAATTGGTCAAATCTTTATTTTACATATCTTAATTTTAATATTAAATTGCAAATCCTTAAATTGTACTTGGGTATATCTATATACACACAAATATATCATTTAACCAAATATAAATATCTTATACAATCTAATTTCAGAAATATAACTACCATTTATTCATGAATTCCTACTCAAATCTTGATATCCGTACACAAATTCTCCATTTTCCTTCCGTGCCCGATATTTATATTGAAAGACTAAATTGTTACCTCTGTTTTCATGGTATTGGATAAACACTGATTAATGAATACAGAACATTCTAGCACACAGATTATATTGCAGTGGGAACAATACTTTTCTAGGTAGAGGTTCTAGATGCTGACGAAACTGTGAGGCTACTTATCAGACCCTCAGCAACTACCTTAATGTCACTCAGCAGTTATTATAATGAGTGTAAACACTTGCTAACTACTGTGTATCAGCGACGGACTTGTAGTACTCCTTTTTCTTACGTGTTCACTGCAAGCTGGATAACTATCGATTGAGACGCTTGCCACACAGTCACATTTTGTGAGAACACACTTGTTCTTTCTCCTTGTAATGTCCTACCACGTTTTCTGTTTTGCTCTTGTTGATGAAGGGGGTGGAAGCTGTTTATGAATTTCCTTATATATATATAATGCATAAGGAAAGTATTGTGACGGGGTCAGATATTCGAATTCGAGTTTTCGACGGGAGAGCACGTTTAAAGCATCCCTGATCACGAAATGAACATTTCTGAAGTGATGTCTGTGTGTCTTTCTGTGTATGTGTGTGTGTCAGTGAGTCTGCGGAGACGATATCTCACGAACGAATGGAGCGATTCGAATGAAATTTGGTATAAAAATCACAATCCGTACATAATGGAAGCCTGTTGCTTTAAAACACAATCGAATGTTCAGAACCTCCCTAAATTTTCGAGTGAACATTTGAAAAAATCATCAAAACAACAAAACCTTTAATAAAGTTACTCAAATAGACATTTCTTATGTAATTTTTCCTTAGAAAACGATTGGCATAAACTTTAGAACGCTAACACGAACCGTTCTCGAGATATTGCACATTTTTCAAATAAATTTATCAAATATCCCATAAATTAAAAAAAATATATTAACTGTTGAGAAACATGTTCACTTTTCAAATGTAATATCATGCGATAAATTTGGTAACATCATTGTCGTGGATCTAAGTCTTTCCATTTACGAGAAAATATACTTTGATTAATACTTTTTAATTTGAAAGCCAGTAGTAATTTAACTGCTGTAAGAATAACTTATTTCTCCGTCCATAACGCTTGGCGTGATTTTTGGCGACGAATAAAGCGGAATGTCGCCAACTTGGCGACATTTTTAAATGTTGCCAAATTAACGAAAATCTCGCCAAATGGACAAAAACGACTCCAAGTCAATGAAAATGACGACTAATTGAAGAAAATTCAATATCTTGGAAAGAATATAAGTACCTACTATAAGAATAACATTTTTTAACAGTAAAAATAGTAAGCTCATTGCATTATATAAGAAAAGTCATGTGCTGTCCACACCTTTTTTTTTATTTGAGTTCACACAGGCTTCCGTGAATACACTACTTGGTTATGTACTGCATTTAAAGTACATTATTATTTTGATTGACACTTGTGCCGAAATGTCAGCATGTCGTACGACAAATATATAATTTTATATAATTACCCTTTAAACTGTGAAAGAATATTTTGTGCAGTGAACGAGGTAGACAGAAACACTATAAGAGAGATGTATTTGCTGGAGCAAAGGATAATCATTGTGCTGCAATACCATCGTTTGAATCGCAGCCGGAAGGAGACAAGGCGTAGCTTTCAACGTAGATTACAAGTATCGAAAAATCAGGATTGGAAAAAAGTCAATAATTGCTCACAAAATGTGAAAAGACAGAAGCTGATTGAAGCTGATTTGACTATATACGCCTATCAGCGTCATCTGCTAGCAAAATTTGCTACTATTTTTTGAAACCACAGTATATAAATTTTACTAGCTGTCCAATAAACATATATTTTATTTCACCTTTTTATCTGTAACCGTTTTGGAGATATTCATTTTAAAATTTCGGGTGTTCTTTTTGGGACACCCTCTATCTTCCCATTAATTTGATAGTACTAATGGTCAGAGTAAGTTGCACTTATTCCTGACATTCAATTCGCAAGTTTGCCCTCCTTACCTAGTGCTGGGAAAGACGCAGTTCTACGTCAAAAGCTGGTTGGGTTTGATGTATCCAGCAACAAAAATGGCGCAATGAACACTCATCCGACCAACGAAAAGTTAACTTTGAAAAGAACTTTGCTGATCCAATCGGGGATGTAACCATGGATCTTTGTTCTGATCATCCTACGCTATATCGTTTAGATACTGGGATGAAACTGCAAGCTCTTACCTTCGAACTGGACTCTGCAATGTGCTATTATAAATACTGTTTTTTTAAAAATAAGATGATAGAAGATTTCAAAATGGAAATGCCTGTCGGCACTTCATCCGATAAATAAGTAGAACATAGTTCTAGACTCTTTTCAATCGATTGAAATGGCATGCGTACGATCGATACACAATATGAGACTCTGAAAATACTTTATGAAATTTTTTGAAGATAATTTAGAAGTGAATATATTTAAGAAAATCAATATTTGACGTTGAACAATAATATCTTAACTGATATAAATTGTATATATTAATTTATCGGAGGTCCTATGACATGTTTTTTTTATTTGTTTTAGTTAAATCATATAACATGATAGTGTCAAAGTTATTAAATAAATATTATTTAAAAATGCACCAATAATAATTATCAATGATTAAAATAATTTCTTCTTCTTCGACCCAGGCCACCCAACCTACCCGAAGGTATAAAGTACCAGTTTAGACGGCCGGAACTGTGCCGCCCAAATGAGACCGAAACTCAGTGGGTTCATCCATAGGGACCCTACCATCCTTCCCCTACCACCGACCTTTCAGGACTTACGGGCCTACATATTTAACGTGTCCATACTCAGTGTGAACATATGGATAGTTTGGCCAGAGCCGGATATCGAACCTGTGTCGTCCGAATGCAATTCCTCTGAGATCAAACCACTGTGTTATATCACACCTTCCCATATTCTTGTACCGTAACGATTTTTAAGGTATTTTAGCATATTACTTTTATGTGAAATCCTCTACCTCTCTATATTAAAAATACTAGCTAGCGCCACTGCTGTTGTTTGTCCAATGTCGCCTTCCTCTCGTTCTTTTGTTTCATACCGCAGAATCTGTAACATAGAAACAGCATGAGTAGGTATGGAATTTTATACATAAATGCAAGGGAGATACGCTGAAGTAAATAATTTTTCGATTTAGACATTAGTTTCAACAATATTTAATGTCAAAGTCAAAAAAATTTTTCAGCTGCGAGTTCGTGTCCTGTTCTTGTTCTGAAGAAATTGTCCTTGTCCTTATACGTGTTCTGAAGAAATTGTCCCTGATTGTGGCTTGAACAAGTTGCCCCTGTTCGCGTCTTCGAACATACTAATAATAGCAAGAACATGAGATTTTGCAGGCACGTAACTACATAGGTGAGTGTTTTTTTTTTAACGAAGCACTTTTTCCAACATAGTTGTAAAGTGCCTGTGACTGTGTTTGATATATAGATTTAGTTTATGCGTCATTTTAATATTTTGTGCAGTTTTGAATTAACAATGATTTTTTTAGTACAGGCAATGATGCAATTTTCCAAGCCGGTTTCCAACATGTTTGATGTTTGTGATTGGTTACAAGCTGATTCGTGACATCGATAGCCAATGACTGAGTTACTGAAGAACTGAAAACATTAAAAGTGTAAATATTTAATTTTAAACTTGACTACAATGTTAGTTAGTATACTTAGGACAATGTGGAAATTGATATAACTTGTTGTTGGCTAGAACAAATCATCCGACGTTGCCCGGACTTATTATATAAGTGTCCAGTACTTAAATAATACAGGCACAGGCAGCATGATACTCAATTTCCAAATAGCAGATTTTGAACTAAAGTCATTCTTACAATACCAATACAGTCAGCAAATCACAAAATGAGAATAACAATTGTTTATATCTTCTGCGAACAATGTAATTTTAACATTCAGATTACACTCATATTTACATTGTTTACACTCATAAGTTGCTAAAAGCGCTCAATTTCAATTTATGTGGTGCCCATTCCATACCCAAAACATTGAGTAACGGATCTTGAACACCATTATTTCGCTGTGAAAGAAATAAAGTCATTTTATTATGTGGGAAACCTTATGCTTTGCCCACATAAGAATTTTTTGTTTGTCAATAGATAAGATAATTGAGCCATATATGGGCGTATGGGAGATTTGAAACATCTAGTTCAAAAGCAAGATTATAACAATTCGCTTATTAAATGAAATATGCAAATTAAAAACCATATTTTAACCATTTTTTTATACATTTGGTATGTTTAGAACATATTAATGCACCCACGAAAGTGCTGTAAAATATGCAATATAAGGACGAAATTTTGAACAAATAGGCAAATATTAATTGTACATTATATACTATAAAATGTATTGGGCGCTACTCTGGATTTAAAGCATAGATCAATTCAATTCATGTACTCAACTTTTTCTAGGCGCAGTTGCGACTACGTGGGTACACGCACAGTAGCATTCAATCCTATAAGCAGTCGTAATATTTCCTATACTATATAAGCCTAATCGCGTCTAAAACTGCTGAGGGAGCACACCTGTGGTTATGCCACTTAAACTTAGCAGGATCTCAATACGTTTTGGTGTCAATGAGCAAGCACTGGCGGCACCGACCACTGCGTCCTAACTCATGTATATTACGTCGTATCAATATGCCTAAATAAGCTGTTTTGATACGACAGATGCACATTTTTAATAGCTCTTAACTTCAATAGATTTTAAGTAGAGTCATTTCTCACAATGTTTCACAAAAATGGCCATAACTTACTGAATGTTACCGCGTAAGCACGTCTGACTGATTTCGTAATGTCGTTGCTCGAATTATTTAATTTTAATTCAGATATTATGATCGATATTAATATGCGTATATTTAAATGCATTTAATGTTTATATTGATTGGGGCTTATTATTTGTTTATTAAATATTGAAGATCTTGAGACTACTAATTTCTTTAGAAAGTCAGCAAATATAACACAAATGTAATATTAATAATGCACACTTCCCCCACTGGGTTCCGATCTAAATTGAGTGGCACTTCCCGGCCGTCCAAATAGATACCTTACGCCTTCCTGGTAGTCGGCCGGTCTGGGTCTCAACAACTACTAATGTAGACTTGGCTGCTATATTATTTTGTTTCACATATAACATAAATTTCTTATTTTTAGTTATACGTATGTGTAAAATACAGGCATTTTTTAAAAATTCGTTTGATTTTCATTCTACAAGTTATTTGAAATAAAATTCAAATCATGTCTTCTAAGCAAAACTAACCTTCGTTTTACCTACCTTGATATTTTATTTTAATTCTCAGACCTTTGACGTTAACCTATTGAGATAAAAAATCATATAAAAGTCCATTTCCTTTTATCTATTTATTTGACAGACAGCGTGTCAACACACTGATATGAAGATATCAGCTAAACATTGTATAGAGTATCCAAATACTTCAAATTGTGTTGAACTAACAAAATTCGAAAACTGTTTTTTTACCACATTGCAATATGTTTCCTTTATATATACAATGTATAGTTACAAAAATAACACCCTTTGATATTATAAAACACTCATTAGTATACATTTAAATATGTTTCGACATCAATACGTTCGTAATATATTTAATGATTTCATGTGATAAATATTTTACAATGAAATGTTTCTAAAGTGGTTGTATATTTATAGCCCTTAATCGAGGTTAGAGGAATTATCTTTTAACATACGTAAAATCCATTTCCAGACAACCGTTTCAAATACAGCAGTATTTAGCTTCTATATGTTTGAGTTGATAAGTATCATTATTTAAAAACTTTACAAATGCGGAATGTAAATGCTTTCGTTGGTGAAAAACATTCCACTAAATGCACAAATTAATTTATAATTTCTGTAACGATAACTAAACTAAATATGTTTATGATACATAGGAAATTAGAAATATGTATTTTGTAAAACACATATTCTATATATTTAAATTGTACTAGCTTGATGATTATAGTTCATTATCTATTTTAGATAACGTATTATTTGGAGATATATAAATAACGACGTATCGTAAATATAGACAGAAATCATGAAACAGCACAAAAATTTGTAAACAAAAGTTATAATCTTAGACAAGGAATACAAGTACATTTTATCTATTTTAAAAATATTGTACCAGCAAACTGATACGAAGACATTAATGAATATTTGTGTACATGTATTCTGGAATGCTTAAAAAGTATTGATCCAACACAATTCAAATGTTCAAGAGCCAAATTTTTGACCAACATTGCAAATTTTTTCCTTTACATAAACGATGTATAGTTACTTTTGTTATAGTTACTTTTGTTACAATGTATAGTTACATCAATGTATACCAGTACGGAACTTTACAGTTACCTTTTTCAACATTTTGTTTCTTTGCACAGAAGAATTAGTATATTTTAACTCTGAGACAAAACTAATTTATATGGAATGCATGAAAATCATATATTGACTTAATGAAATAAACTAGAGTGGAATAAATTTGAATTATTGATTTATTTAAAAATATATTAATTTATTGTTAATTAAATTAACGTAAAACTTTATTTTTAAAGCATATTCGCTGATACAGACAAGTGCATATAAATGATGAAAAATTTAAGAAATTGTAATAATACAATGTGTTGAGTACATAAAAATATTCAGTTGTATGTTAATATCAAATTAAATATGGTTGATCTCTCATAAGTGACAAATATAATGGCATTTTTAAATTACTTAAGCTATCATATCACTAACAATATGTATAATAGAACCATATTATTTCCATTTTAGTACCTTTTACACTATGTACTTAAATGTTTGATATTGTGTACATTTTTAGATACATCACATATAAATGAACACAGTGCTATTGAATTATTGTAACATGTGAATATATCTAATTAAATTCTAATGTGTATATATCTACTCTATTAATTAAATTATAACAGGAATGCTAAATTATAAAAATGAAAAATAATCTTATGGCTGAATACAAAATTAAAAGTTTAGCTCAATCGAAGCAGAAACATTATAGGAAGCGGTAAAATACTTCTTAAATGTTTCACATTACTATTTCTACTATGTTTTGCTCTATTAATTGCTCGGGAAACACAACTTAATCTAAATGCCGTGTTGTGTGTAGTTCACTGAACTGAATAAAGTCTAACTTATAGCAAAGACTTCTAAAAGTTCTGCTACTTAACTTTGGCGGGGGAACTCTGTAATCAATGGCTCTGTGGCTCGACTATTCTTCCAAACTCTAAATGGACACTTTCTTTGCAACTTGCCATAAGTCTTCCACGGATGAGATGGTCACAATTAGATAAAATCGACATCACCATTAAGACGCCTGGGGTCGTAGCATTGAATTCTTTTTATAGCCAAGAGTTTGTATCAACAACAAGCAACATATTTTACTTAGTAATTAACACAAACGTGTTCAGATAGAGAATATTTGTGTTGTGTTTCGTGAAATTGCTTTACAAGAAAATTAGTTAAATCGAGGTATGGCAAAGTGGATGTAAATAGTTTAATTATTAGTCTAACAAACTACCTTTCACTTGTATGCAATCAAGTATTTTCAGTGTTAAAGTGTATACTTACATCCTTTGATTTTTTTTTATTCATTGTTTTAGGTGAAATACTTAAATTAATTCTCCTGAAAATCGGTATATGAATTTCTGTTCTTGCTATAAAAAGTATCTTTATTGGTTCCTGTTTCCGTTTGTAAGCACATTTACAAATTAATAGGAAATTGGATTGATATATGTCAAAATGGCAGCGATGTGAAATGAGATCAATATATGTCAAAATAAAAGAACTAAAATGGTGATAGAATATATACCCATACCCATCTAAATTATGTTTCAAAAATTAACAAAACACAATATACTTGTTTGCAATTGTTTTACAAGAAAATCTGTTAAATCGAGGTACGGTTACGTGGATGGAAATAGTTTTAATATTAGATGAACAAAGCTAACTTTCACGTGTATGCAATCAAATATTTTAAGTGTTAAAGTTTATATTTACTTCACTCGGATTTTATTATTTATTGTTTAATATGAAATAATTAAATTAATTGTCCTGAAAATAAGTATATGAATCTCTGTCCTTGTAATAAAAATGTATTTTTATTGGCTCCAAACACATTTACAAACAAATAAGAAATGAGAGAAACATATGCCAAAATTAAAGCGCTAAAATGATGTTAGAATATATACATGTACCATTCAAATTATGTTTCAAAAGTTGGCTAAACACAACATATGTGTTTGGAATTGCTTTACAAGAAAATCAGTTAAATCGAGGTACGGTTAATTGGATGGAAATGGTTTAATTATTAGACGTACAAAGCTAACTTTTACCTGTATGCAATCAAGTATTTTAAGTGTTAAACTGCATACTTACTTCCCTCGAATTTAAATATTTATTGTTTTATGTGAAATACTTAAATACATTTTCCTGAAAATAGATATATGGATCTCTCCAATCTAAGAAATAGGTATATGAATATGCAAATTGACAGCGATATGAAATGAGATCAACTATACCAAAATGAAAGCGATAGAATGGTGTTAGAATATATAGCCGTATCATCCTTATTATGTTTCAACAATTGGCTAAACACAATGAGTTTGACCAATGCTAAATAATACGGATGATTTAAGAAATTGAAAATAATAATAATCTTCGTAATCGTTTAATCTGAAAAACATAATTGATATAATCCAGCCAAAAATGTAATTTCAATAAAAAATTAGTTTGTATACATATTTTTTAATTATTCAAGTCACAAAAGGGTTTAATAAAACCCGTCAGCTGGCGGGAATTATTTTAAAAAGCATTGAATTATCAATTGAAAATGTATATGTAATAAAGCTGCAAATTATATAGAATAACATTCAAGAATCATTGCCATTTCGGGCAATTAAACCCAATTTAATGGATTATAAACGAGAAAATAAAGTCTAGTTTATAGGGAGAGTCATATGTTGCCCACATTATATTTTAACAAATCAACTTTGAATCTTTTGTGTGAATCGGTAACTTTGTATGTTTTATTGATAACAAGATGATTGATGCAACTATCAGCTTCTTTTAAGATCTCGGTCAGACGATTTACTTTACAATTTCAATAATTTAAGAGAATCTGGGACAGGCAACTTTAAGAGAAAAAAATAAAGGCAAATAGGAATTTATTCTAATAAAATGATTTATTAAGCAACATGAATAATAATGGGACAAGATGGCAAGTATGCTAGAATGGGGCAAGTACACTAGAAAATATATTGTCCTAACAATAAAATTGGTTTATTTCCCAAAGACGTTTCTTTAGTGTATCTTTATAATCTCTTAAGTGAACAATATCAATCAGTATTTTCGTTCTACAACTATTATTCTACAAATACATATCCTTACGTCTAGCTCTTCCATTGTATTGCTCATGGTGAATTCCCTTATAATGCGCTGTTGACAACGTTGTCCTTTGGGGAAAGTCAATTTCTAAAAACAGGCTGATTCAATTTTGCTCTCATCATTTATATCTAATTTTGCTTTCATTGCATATGATTCAAGTTCTCACCTGTGTGTGGTATGTACGTAATGTCCTAGTGCTGACACTTTAATATCAGGATATAAATTCTCAGACATTCTGGAAGTTATGTTGGCTTACCTCAAAACCATGTATAGCCGACCAGCCTTGTACTCCTTTACTTTTCTAAAACATGACCTTGATATTGAGACGTGATTTTATCTGTGAATCTTCTGAATGGTGTAAGTAACGCCGAAAGAAATTTAAAACAGCATGGCGTGCATTTATAAGTCTCTAGAGAAATATATTATTTTTTTTTCTAAAAAAATATAATGTTTTAAGAAAGTTGGATAAAATTAATAGAACAAACTTAAAATATGCACAATGCATGTGTGCCTCAAATTTAAACAGAAAAGAGGAATAATTCAGATTCAAATTTAAATTTACTAATAAAATTAAGACAATACAGACGAGCACAACAGGCAGACAGACGAGCACAACAATAGACCATAAAATAGTACATGAACAAAGAATAAAACATTTTGTTACAATGCGACCTGGGAACTAGCAAGTCCGTTTAGGTCGTTAAAATAAAATATAATAAAGGGGGACTGGCAACATGTACAATACAATAATTAACAAAATTATATTTAAAATCATTATTGAGAATACTGAAATAATACTTTCGTATCTGTATATGAATATAGAGAAACTTTCAACTTTTACTTAAAACATGTGACTTTCCAGACTTCAGTTCATTAGGTAAAGCATTAAAAGTTTTAGGCGCTAATCACAAGAATTTTTTTTTTTGCAAAATTTAATGAATAACTTTACAAGCTTTAATCCGAAGATACATAGGAAATTAATCTGTTTTGGTAGATGGATGTAATCATTTTGCTATTCTAAGATATTTACATGATCTTATATGATTTCTTTCAGTATTGCAATATTTATATAAATACATTTATATTGATATAATTTTATATACGGCTTTTGCAAAAGTGTTGTAAACATGTGTAGTATATGACAATTCCTGTATTGTAGTTAATAGTAAGCTTAAAGATTTCAAGTTACAATTAAATTTTAATAAATTTGTTACCATTTTTAAGACAACGTTTTACTTTAAACATATATCCATGATCTTCAGACCCAATTTCAAAGATTATTTAATATAATTTGAACACACGTATTGGTTGCGTGGACATAGTTCGTGCGTGTTGAAATACAGAATTTTTGAAAAGATAAAGCCAGCTAATCACTTTTTCGAAAGTTTATCGCTACGCACGTCGTACAATTCAGTCTTGCACATTCAAGTTTTTTAGGAATTAATGGTTATAAATTGTTCCTATTTTCCATGCACGGAATGAAGTACAAGCTGTTAAATATCTACGTATTTAGCAACAAAAATGCATCCGTTCTATACATAACGTTTGTTAGATACTTAAAGAATCGCAGTTTCTTTCTTATAATGAATCATCTAATATTTTTCCGGAAACATTCTTACATTACATGATAAGTATTACATGGTAGTACATATTATTTTTGGAGTTATATCCGCTTACATTACTACTGTATTTTGCATGTAGTTAAATCCACATAATTTCATTTCTAGATATATAATTCCTTTAACGTGATAAATTACTGCCAGTTACTCCATTTTTACTTTCCCTACATGCATTAATAAATCTTTTCGACAGACGAACCCATTTCAAGCATCCTTGAGCTCAAATCGAACGTTTTTGAGGTGATTTCTGTGTCTATGTGTATGTGCATGTGTATGTGTGTGTGTGTGTGTGTGTGTGCGTGCGATATCTCATGAACGAATAGAGCGTTAAGAACACGATTTGGTACGAGTATTAGAATATGTAAATGCTCAATTGATTTTTAACGTAATCGGGTGTTTAGGCAAACCCTTCCCCAATTTGGAAAACAAATTGAAACATATATATGAATTTTCAATAATTTTATATAGATAATAATTTCTCATGTAATGTTTCGTTAGAAAACGAATGGAACAAACTTTAGAACACTACATGTTCCTATTGCACGTGTTTCACATAAATTTATCAATATAAGTTACATAAAACTAGCTGTATCTGCTGTACCCAGAATAACTAGGCTCTACATTTACGAAATTTGTCCTCTATATTTAAGGTATTTATGAACTTTTTGAATATAGGATTTTGAAAAGAATAATTTTATTGTTTCGAAGTTTTAAATTTCTTCTTTAGTTGAAATGAGTTTTAGTAACTTTTTTCAGCCCGTCGAAGACTATCATCTTCATTTCTCATAGCTTTGTCATGTTGGCTTTAATACGTATGTAGAAAAGTTATTTTAAATGAAAGTGAGTATTTTACTCTCTTTATTATCGTTTGCCAAATTACAAGTACACAATAACTAACTATTTTGAAGTTAAGGTCATTTTTAACTTCCTGGTATATGTTGTTCAGAACTGTGAGGATTAAAATGTCTATATTTTGTGTTTATTATCACAGCAAAAACCTGTTCCATTTTTAATTTGAATAAATGATTTATAAGAATCTGATTTATATTATAATGTCAGATAAACGTATTTATATTATTTAATTTTCAATTACTATAACACTATTTTCATCGATATATGGTAGCAGTACACCTAGAACAAGTCGATAGATGGCAGCACTACACCTAGAACAAAAATAACTGTTGATATTTTACATATGGGATGGGTTTAATTTCTAATTTTGTGGATAGATGGTAGCACTGCCTTAAAAACTAAAGAGTATCTGAAAACCTAATAAAATTATATTAGAAATCTCAGAAGAAAAACTTTTATATCATCATGTACATAATTATCCCGTTGATTAAGAAATAATTCATTGCAATATACAGAAAATGTCCTACCACAGAGTGGAAGATTATCATTTTATCAATAAATACTACTGTTGCTGTATCACGTAGGTGTGAGAAAGAGTTGCAATGTATGGAGAAAGTGCGTTTTGATTGTAAACTAGTATGTGACTGAATGAAAAGTAGCAAATTGATTCGTTTGTGAACCCCACACTAAATCTCTTGGTTGATGGGGAAGAATATGCTACAGCTAGTGGATGGTGGTCTGGAAGTTTGCATGACAAGCCTAAAGAACATTCTTGGTAATTAAAGGGTTAATAATTTGCTGTAGTATATATACTACTTATTACTATTATTGCATGTGTGAGACCAAAGCAAGCAATATATATATTTCAAGCAATGCACCCCTGTGGAAACTAGCTGCAGAAAGGATTCAGATGAACGTGTACTAAGTTTGACATTTCAGTTGAACGTGGTTTGCGACCTATAAATTCATAAACTTGCAATGACATCAACAAATTGGAAAGCCGCGATGTCTACGTATGCGTAACTTATGATGCCACGCCTAAACCGAAGAAGCTACAGAAAAGGGGAAGACCAACCAGAACCGGCCCTGAGTCATCATGTAAATCAAAGTCAATCAAACATAGGAAAGGCGTGTGGCCCCGTAGCAAGGTAAAAATAAATAAAGACTACTAACGAATTAAAGCAGCAGATTGAAAAGGATATAGCTATCAGGATGATAAGGAGACATAGATATAATAGTCATTGTGAAGAAAAATAAAATGTGGTGCTATTGGAATAAACTCTAGATGATGAGGATTTGACCAAATTCGCCCTCTAGTGCCAAGGGCCCAAACTCAAAGCCAGTAATCATTAGTACAGTTAAAAAGTATATAAGGTACGTTCCAGTCATATATTATGGCAATGAGGTCCAGCGCAGATCATTTTAAATGTTTCACTAAAAATTGCCGCAAAATTGTAGCAAATCTCCTACTAGGTCTCTCTCAAAGAAGATAAAATTATGTGTTTTAGTATAACTTAATATTTGTTAATGTACGTTACATTCTTTGAGTGATGCCTATATATATTATAATTTGAAAGCTAAATATTATAGTCAATGGCAAAAGATTTACTTTTCAGATGAGGTAAGTTGACTCTGACTGTAAAGATATATTTGTAAGGTTATTCTAATAAAACATCGAAGCATACGCAATTTTAACTATACTCACAAAGAAGTTTTATTTTAGTTAATAAAAAAATTCTCCACAGTATGTTACTTTAAGACTAAAATTAAATAACTGGCTTTATAAGAAACCATCTATGTTCATAAAATTGCAGATTACATGTTACCAGTTCGGTGATTCCATAATAATTAGCTATTAAACGTGTGAAAACGGTCTATAGGTGCTTGCCTTTGTATATGAATGCGTAAATTAAAATATATATATATATATATATATATATATATATATATATATATTATTTGCCATATTCGTGAAATCTTTATTAAACTGCTTTACATTAATAATTATGACTCAATTAGCTTTACATGAGACGATATTTCAGTTTATGTTTCCATGTATTTTATGGTACAGCTACAATTTATCATATCGTGGAAAAAACACCATTTAATTTCTAGACATTTCCTTTCTAGAAGGAGATTAAGTACTGTCATTTAGTACTCTTATTATTTCGTGCGTTACGTGACTATGAGCAATTATTCTTTCTTAATATCACGCTACTAATAGAGAGTATTTCCTTCGTAGCAGTAAGAATAATCATACACGTGTGTGTACGCATATACCAAGGACACGTAAATCTGTTTTTAGTACGTAAATCTTATTCAGTAAACTGAAATTGGTGTGCAGATATATATATATATATATATATATATATATATATATATATATATAAGCGTAACTCATCGTACCTACTAGTGGTACATAAGGCCTTCAGCTTGCGTCGCCATGCTTGTCGAACCTGTACCGCAGTCCTTGCTTCTGTGATAAGGCTTTCACACCTCTGTGTTAAAATTGTATATTAAAGTATTGTTTTATTTCTGTGTGATTGAAAGTGTCAATTTCGAAATGTAAATGTATTTTCTACATGTTTTCAATTACATTGACTTTTAAGGGAAGTGAACTCTAAAATCGCAAAAGTGTTTATGTTCCAGAAAAATAGTAATAGTTTTGTATTTTCGCTTCTCAGTCGCTAGTTGGGAACTTGCAGGTTTTGCGCACGCGCGCGTTTGAAAAAGGATTTTGGAAGCAGTGTGGAAGGAGTCGTGGAAAAATGTAGACGTGTGTGTTTGATTCGCGTATGATCGCGAATTTTAAGAAAAGGTGGATTAATTTTGAAAGTGGAAGGATGTGATTAAAATATGTAACATAGTTCGACAAGTTGTGCGTAGAGTCGTTTGGCTCGGTTCAGAGATGAGTCACTCGTGTTTTTAAATGAATCAGCCTGGTAGTAATGGAATAATGAGTCTTGTGAAAAGAAAAAATGGTTCTTTCACTGGTCGGCTTGAATCGCTAATAGGGCTAGAGGGAAAGCTCATTTTACAGCGATTTGTATTTGCCTGACTCCTCCTTGTGTCCTAAGGTACGAATCAACCAATCTCCGTAACCAACCAAGATGTCGAATTCCGCCAGCATGATGTTGTGTAGTCAAGTTTCCCGACCATTATGGATTTTGTTCTGCGCAAGAATCTCGATGAGTTTATGCCGAGAGTCCATCCTGATATCCTTTCCCATGGTACAGAATTGTAAATGTTATATTTAAAAGAGACGAGGTAAAGTTTTATATATATTTAGTCTTCCACCTAACGAATAGAGTGTTAATTGTCAAATCCTCGTGAGTATCAAGTCATTGATGATGTTATATGAAAATGTCGTATATGTTCAAAGTATACAAATGTAGTATATAAATGTCAAGTATAATGTGAGGAATATTGTGTTTATTTTATGTATCAGAAAATATGTGTATTCTCTTGGTTCCTCTTCCTCCAGGGGTGTTCTTAATGGTCACCCTACCGAGTGTAACTCTGAGTTATTGCGAGAAATGCTTGTACTCCACTGTTTTCGATCAACTGCCTTGTTATTTCATGTTTAATAAATGTGTTTGATTTCAAAACTTTGTCTTCTCTGTCGAGTATACCAAAACGTTCGCGACAGAATTGGTGCCGTTACTTTTCTCGGTGAGTGGGGAAGAGCTGAGAGAATTAAAATTTTTAAAAATTTTTCTTAAGAATTGAAATTTTGAAGGTTAAAAATTACCGTTGTGCTAAAATGAGTGTTTTCTTAAGTAAACAGAGTTCCATGTTCTGTTTTCGGTATTCTCAAAAACGAGTGTTCTTGGAATTTGATATGTGCCATTTGATAAAAAAAATTGATTTGTTTGCATATTTATGTCATTTGATTTGATAAAAACTGGTTTTATTGTAAATACTGTTTAAGAACATTGCAATTGCATATTGTGTTAAACTATACGAGTATATTTGATTGTTATGCAAAATGGCTCCAATTACTAGAAACAAAAAAGTAAATGTCGATAAGATGAGTAAAAATTCAAGTAAAAAATTAAATTCCTCCTTGAATTTGTCGCTTGATATTGCTACTGAGTCGGATACTGTTAATTCTAGAAGTAAAGTTAAAAATGTTAGCCACAAAGCTAAATCTAATGAGGAAAATATATCAGATAAATCGACGGTATGTCTGAATTCTTCTTCTGGCACTTTGCCAAATCAAAACAGTGCTTCATCGGTAAATGATAACATGTTAAAATCATTCCATATTTTCACACCTAAGTTCGCACATCATATTCCAAAATTCTCGGGAAATTCAGAGCTTTCGTTGTCACAGTTTTTGGAAAAGTTAAATTTAGTAGCCACTCATGCAAACTGGAGTGAGTGTGACAAATTAGTTTGTTTGAGATTGAATTTAGAGGGGGAAGCAAATAGATTGATTGAAGAGAATCCAAAGCACAGAAATTGTAAAAATTTGCAGGAAATTATTCACATTTTGAAAGATCATTTTGAAGTGACCGAAAATGTTACTAAAAACATAATTTCACTCGTGAACTTTACACAGAGACCAAATGAGTCGGTTAAACAGTTTTCGATGAGAATCGAAGCTGCTTCATTTAAGGTTGTTCCGGAAGATGTAGATTCCGAAAGTGAGAATAAAATCAGGCAAACACTTTTAAAAACTTCATTTATTAATGGTTTATATCCGGAACTAAAAAGATTGGTGTTGTCACAAAACCCTAGAGATTTTTATTCGGCTAGAAAACTTGCAATTCTTGAGGAATCTATTTTAAATGAAAATAATGCTATGTACTTGACTAATCCGGTACTTACAAAAAAAGGTGTTCTCACACCAGAAAAATATGTTCTCACACCAGATCGAAGTGAAAGTATGTTAGATTTAAAAAGAAAAGTGTTAGAACAGGAAAGGGACATTGAATTTCTTAGGGGTAAAATAGAAAAATTTAAGTTAAATTCAGATAAAGTTAACGAAAAGCGTTCACCGCGTCCAAAGTGTGACAAATGTGGTAAATTAGGTCACGTTCAAGAACAGTGTTGGAAAAAGGTTTTTCAAAAAAGAGATGTGTACGGTATAAAATGTAGGAAAATTTATACCAGTCCTGGAACTAGGTATCACCAGGGTGAAAGACACAGAGGGCAAATGTCTGCAAATGAGTGGAAGTATAGAAAGCAAGGAACGCAAAATTATAAAAATAAGGAGTCATATAAATCTTTGCAAAATTCCAAAAATCATTCTTCTGGGAATCAGAGTAGATATCCCATGCACAATTATAATAATAGAAAAACTTTTGATAGGCAAACATCACATTTTGAGGAAAATAATATTTGTCATAATATTACAAATTCTTTGTCATCTTCTTCTATTATAAAAGGAAAATTAGTGAGCAGTGAAGTGTCAATATTGATTGATACGGGTAGTTCAATTAATTTAGTGTATGAGGAAGCTTTAAATACTGTACCCATTGCACATATGTTGCTAACATACAAACCAACAATTTTGCGTAGCTTTAGTTCACAAGATACTAAAGTTGAATGTTTAGCCACTATTTCGCTAAATTTGGGAAAAGAAAGATTCCCTACCGAATTTTTTGTGTTAAAATCACCAGTTCCTATTTCATATAATGTAATCCTTGGTAACAAGTTTTTACATAAACATAATGCTATTATAGATTATAATCACTTCTGTTTTAAGTTTTCAAACTCTTCCATTCCTTTTGTTGGTTATCAATGTACGAATAATTTACTTTCGATTTCAAATCATGAACCGGCAAATGAGTCGGAAAGTGCAGACTCAAACCTAAGTAGTGTCGCAAAGCGTATTGCTGTGCCTGACTCGCAGATGAGTAGTGGAAAAAATGTTCGTGTGGTAGAGGACTGTAAACCGAAAGAGTTCCATACGAATGCATGTGCCAAATGCAAAGCAGATCTGGCACCGGTAGTGAATGAGTCTCAGGTCATTCGGGAAGAGTATGTGAGCAGAAATTTTTCGGAAAATAATGTAGTGCCACATTTGGGTAGTGAAGAGGTACATATTAACGATTTGGAAAATGGAAGCAAATCTTTTAGAGATTTGGTAGTAAATGCACAGAATGTTACTTTGCATATGGGGGAAAAGCAAAATCATGTTAGAGGTGGTACTGAAGAAGTGGCACAGCATAAGAACTTAAACATTAAAACTGTTAATAACTTAACTGTTAATAACTTATGTAGAGTAAAAGAAACTCTAAATACAAAAATTAAAGAGCCAATTATTGTGAAAAATTCACAAAAATGTATAATTCCTCCTTTATCTGAATCATTTATTAAAATCAAACTTTCAGAAGGGTTTCCGGAAAATTCCACCTTGCTTCTGGAATCAGAGAAAAATGACCACATCTTCATTGCTAGAGCTGTATATAGAGCTCCTAAGGATGGAATTATTTGGGTTCGTGTTGCTAACCTAGAGGAAAAACCTTATCATTTGAATAAGGGTAGAAAAGTGGCTCATGTTCAGGAAATTCAGGTGTCTGAGGAGGTTGAAGTTAATGTAGTGAGTGAGGGAGAGTTGGACTCCAGTGAACCTTTGGAGCCTTTTGAAAGTTGGGGAGGAGATTTTGACCTGAGTCATCTCCAAAAAGATCAAAAACATAAATTATCAACTTTGTTGAATAAATATAGACAAGTTTTTGCAAAGAATGTTGCTGAGTTGTCTGGTTGTAAAACCATATTACATGAGATAAATTTGGAAACATCTGTTCCTGTTTATCAGAAACCATACAAAGTTCCACATCATTTACAAGGGGAACTCAATAGACAAGTCACAGAATTATTAGAAGCTAAAATAATTAAACCTAGTTTTTCACCTTACAATACGCCAGTACTGTTTGTAAGGAAACCGGATGGTTCTTATAGATTATGTTGTGATTTTCGCAAGTTAAACAAACTTACTATTACAGAAAATTTTCCAATTCCTAACATTAGTGAATTGATTGATAATTTAGCAGGTGCTACATTTTTCTCAACTTTGGACTTAACTTCAGGATTCTACCAATTACATTTGAATCCACAGGATTCACACAAAACAGCTTTTTCCACGCCCACCGGTCACTACGAATGGTGTAGGACCCCTTTTGGTCTAAAAAACGCACCAGCGTCTTTTCAGAGATTAATGTCTCTTGTACTGGCAGGGTTATCAGGAATATACATAGATGATGTTATCATCTCATCAAAAACTTTTGAAGAACACATGATGAAATTAGAAGAAGTTTTTATTAAATTATCTCAACATGGTCTTAGGTTAAAGCCATCAAAATGCTTCTTTTTCAGAAAGACAATAAAGTACTTAGGTTTCAGAGTGTCTGAGGGAAAAGTTCAGCCAGACCCTCATAACATTGATTTAGTGCAAAAATTTAAAGTACCCACCTGTGTCAAGAATATCAGACAATTTTTGGGTTTGACAGGCTTTTATAGGAAGTTTGTACCAGATTATGCAAAGATTACTCTTCCACTAACTAATCTTTTAAAATCAAAGCAGAAAAAGTTTGTGTGGAGTCAGGAGGCTCAGGAAGCTTTTGAAATACTTAAGAACAAGCTTATTCAAGAACCAATTTTAAAATTACCAAATTTTAATTTGCCCTTTACTTTGCATACAGATGCCTCTAATTACGCTTTGGGATCAGTTCTTTCGCAATTGGATGAAAATGGGTTATCTCACCCAGTTTCCTTTGCTAGTCGAAAATTACAAGGTGCTGAAGTGAATTACAGTGTAGTCGAGAAAGAAGCTTTGGCTGTGGTTTGGGCTACCCAGCAATTTAAGCACTATCTCTTAGGCAAACATTTCAAAATTTACTGTGATCAAGCATCCTTATCGTTCATTTTCAAATTAAGAGATCCTACTTCGCGCATAGCTCGCTGGATCGTTTCATTGCAGGCTTTTGATTATGAAATCATTCATAAACCGGGGAAACATAATGTTGTAGCTGACTATTTTTCGAGATGTATTGATGAGTCTTCTTCAAAGAAATCTCAAAACACTCAGAAACAAACTGTTCCTAAAAGTATTGTAGAATCTGTCCCTACGAAAATTTCTGGAAAAGTAGTGGTACAGAATAATGATAGTAGTGAAAACATAAATGCAATCGTTGAAAATTCTCAAGATCAAGTACAGACTACTGTGGAAGCTTCTCTGGTAACTAGGATAGCTATTGGTCAATTGAAAGATCCTAGATGTATAAAAATCAAAAATCTTCTGGAAAAAGGTGTAAAACCATACCCACAAAAACTTTCATTTTTCATGAAAAATGGTATGTTACATTGCATACACAAAAATCCAAAGCAGAGACAGCAATATAATGAGAGAGTAGTTATTCCTCAAGACTTAGTCTCAGAAATTCTATGGCTTTGCCATGATTCTCCTGTTGCTGCACATTGTGGTTTTCAAAGAACTCTGGCAAAAATTTCAGTTAACTATTATTGGCCAGACATGCATGCTCAGACTGAAAATTATGTGAAGTCGTGCACAACTTGTGTAAAAAACAGAGGTTTTCGTAACAACAAGGCTCCAATACAGAAATTTCCTATTACAACTTATCCTTTTGAACGTGTGGCTATGGATGTAGTCGGCCCACTACCTATCTCGAATTCTGGGATGAAGTACATTCTTGTCATTACAGATTACTTCACTAGATGGCCAGAGGCTTATCCACTTGCTACAGTTAAAACTGAGGATATTCTCGCTTGTTTAGAGAGATTTATAAGTATTCATGGAATTCCTGCTCACTTAATTACGGATCAAGGTAGTAACTTCATTTCTGAAGCTGCCAACAATCTATACAAGAAATTAGGCATAAAAAAACATAATACTTCAGCGTACCATCCCCAGTCAGACGGGCTAGTCGAAAGACTGAACGGTACGTTAGTTAGATCCTTAAAGAATCTGGTCTATTCTGATAAGGGCGATTGGGATCGAATGATTCAATTTGCTTTAATGGCTCATAGAACGTCAGTCCATGCCTCAACAGGCGAGTCCCCAGCACATCTTGTCTTTGGTCGAGACCCTGTGCTACCTGATGCTCTTTTAACAGGTGTAAAATATCCAGTTTACAAATCTACTCATGATTATTCAGATGACTTACAGGTTCGCTTAAAAAAGACCTTTGTAACTGTTAAGAAAAACCTTGAGGAAGCTCAGGAATCACAACAACTTCAACAACATAAATCTGCTAAAATGCCTAAGATTAAAGTTGGTGACTTGGTCTATCTTTACACACCTCATATTCGGCCAGGCCAATCAAAAAAACTCAGTTCTTTAAATCATGGTCCTTTTGAAGTTATCAAGCAAACAACTGAAGTTAACTTTGTCATTCAACACAAAAACAATCCATGTAATCAGCAATTGGTCCACGTTAATAGATTAACTCCTTTACCTCCTAGACGTAGTGAATTGATTTCTAGCACATATAATGATAACATTGATAATTCTTCAACTCAAGAAACAAGACAATTTAAAAGTAGATATTTTCTAAACCATCAAAATAGGGTTAAAACTCAAAATGTTCCTAATTCACACAAGTATGACTTGCGCCCAAGAGGCCAATTTATTCATTAAAGTTACTTGTCAATTAAGGCAATATGTCAAGAGAGCAATTGGCTCAAAAGTAAAGTAAAATGTTTAGATTATGAAATTCTCACATTTTCAAAAAAAAAAAAAAAAAAAAAAAAAGACTGATATTGTTGTGAGATGGACAATTGTGTTTCATAATATTATATTTTCAATTGTTTCACAAAATGTTTTGCAAAACTGTATGCTATGTTAAAATGGATCCGATATTTCTGAACTTCTGTGTAATTTGCTTTATGTGTCAGTCAGCTGAATGTTCTGTACTGCAAGTTCTGTGCCAGTGCAGCTTTCTGAATGTGAGTGCCATGTTAATCAGGTTGAAGTAGTGTTTTAAAATTCTAAATACTTAAATAATAATTTTTTTTGCTTTACTTTAATGATAAGCAGTAATGTTTTAAAGTAATTTTAAGATAATTAAGTACTTGATGGATTAGAGTTTTGGTAAGGATTTTTAAGGATAACTGATAATTTTTATCTCTGTTTTATTTTATGAATGTGTGAATGATTTTTTTTTAATTTAAAGGTCTAGTAAATTTTAGAAATTTTTTTTTTGTCATTTGGTGTTTGTTGACTTATTGGTTGGGGGTACCGCCACCTCTAGGTTTGCAACTTTCAAATGGACTTGTTTCTTGCCTGGGTGCCTGATCAACATTCTTGGTTTGAAAATTTGTCTCATTTTCTAAATTAGTAATTTTTTTAAATGTCTTTTAAAGTAATTTGTTGGCAAGGTTGGATAATAGTTAATAAATTGATTTCTGTGAAAAGTAAATTTATAGAATTTTAATTGTAAAATTTTTGAAGAAAGAAAACTTTTTGTTTAGTTAAACTTTTTGTGAGTTGAGTAAATTAAATTTTCATGTCTCTGTGGTACTCACCAGAAAATGTATTAGTGTTTAAGTTTTAAAAGGGGCAATTTCATCATTTGTGTCTTGTTAATTTGGTGTTGTCTTGTAAAGGTCTATGCTTGTATTGAGACTTATTTTTTTTTGACTCACGAGTCAAACTTTAGGCCACTCTTGGATTTTGGTTATTATGCTGGTCATGATCTTGTTTGTTTTTGTTTTTTTCTTTGATGTACATGTACATCGCTCAAAATTTACACTAAATTCCTCTCAATGGAACATATGTCATTGGGAACTTAATGCAGGTATTTTCCTAGTATTGTGTGGAAAAATTCCCCGCTTTGCAGGAAATTTTTCTCCCGGGCCCCGAAGGAGTGTGATAAGGCTTTCACACCTCTGTGTTAAAATTGTATATTAAAGTATTGTTTTATTTCTGTGTGATTGAAAGTGTCAATTTCGAAATGTAAATGTCTTTTCTACATGTTTTCAATTACATTGACTTTTAAGGGAAGTGAACTCTAAAATCGCAAAAGTGTTTATGTTCCAGAAAAATAGTAATAGTTTTGTATTTTCGCTTCTCAGTCGCTAGTTGGGAACTTGCAGGTTTTGCGCACGCGCGCGTTTGAAAAAGGATTTTGGAAGCAGTGTGGAAGGAGTCGTGGAAAAATGTAGACGTGTGTGTTTGATTCGCGTATGATCGCGAATTTTAAGAAAAGGTGGATTAATTTTGAAAGTGGAAGGATGTGATTAAAATATGTAACATAGTTCGACAAGTTGTGCGTAGAGTCGTTTGGCTCGGTTCAGAGATGAGTCACTCGTGTTTTTAAATGAATCAGCCTGGTAGTAATGGAATAATGAGTCTTGTGAAAAGAAAAAATGGTTCTTTCACTGGTCGGCTTGAATCGCTAATAGGGCTAGAGGGAAAGCTCATTTTACAGCGATTTGTATTTGCCTGACTCCTCCTTGTGTCCTAAGGTACGAATCAACCAATCTCCGTAACCAACCAAGATGTCGAATTCCGCCAGCATGATGTTGTGTAGTCAAGTTTCCCGACCATTATGGATTTTGTTCTGCGCAAGAATCTCGATGAGTTTATGCCGAGAGTCCATCCTGATATCCTTTCCCATGGTACAGAATTGTAAATGTTATATTTAAAAGAGACGAGGTAAAGTTTTATATATATTTAGTCTTCCACCTAACGAATAGAGTGTTAATTGTCAAATCCTCGTGAGTATCAAGTCATTGATGATGTTATATGAAAATGTCGTATATGTTCAAAGTATACAAATGTCGTATATAAATGTCAAGTATAATGTGAGGAATATTGTGTTTATTTTATGTATCAGAAAATATGTGTATTCTCTTGGTTCCTCTTCCTCCAGGGGTGTTCTTAATGGTCACCCTACCGAGTGTAACTCTGAGTTATTGCGAGAAATGCTTGTACTCCACTGTTTTCGATCAACTGCCTTGTTATTTCATGTTTAATAAATGTGTTTGATTTCAAAACTTTGTCTTCTCTGTCGAGTATACCAAAACGTTCGCGACACTTCTGACCAGCTCATCCATCTCATCAAATTTCTCTCCTGTTCCACCAGTTTCCTCCAATTTAGCTTGGGTCTACTCCGAGATCTCTTTCCTTCAGGCGCCCAATTAAGTGCCACGACAAGGATGTTATGCTGCGACATTCTTAAGACATGCGCTGTCCATTTCCATCTACGTTTTTTTTTTATTTATATCTCAATTGCTTCCTGTCCAGTACTCTCGTAGAGTTCAGCGTTAGTATTAACATAAGGCTAAAATACTCCCAAAATGTTCCACTGACATTTAGTCTGCCAGCCATTTAACATGTTGCATTGGCCCCTTGTTAATTTCCTTTAACAACGTCGAAACAGAAGACGCCCATACGAAGTATATATCAATCGTAAAAGGAAAAAATCCCAAAGCGGCAAGTGAACAGATAACTTATGGTCAGCACAGATATAGAACATTTTGTAAAGTTTTTAACTGCATATATTCAATAACATGTGGTACATGCAAGAAAAAATATATTAGGCAGACTAAGAATCCTCTGCATTTAAGGATAAATCTTCACAGATGTCAGATAAAGCATTATAAAAATCAGTCTTCACAGCATGATAATATAGAATTAAGTCACTTTAAACATCATGGATTTGAAAATATTATTGTTAATATAATTGATTTTGTAACCAAACATAACGAACAAATGTGGTGGGAAAACGTCCACATCAATCAATTTATGACATCATATCCATATGGACTTAATACCTTACTGTATAGTGAAAGTAATGATTTAAGTAAATGCAGGGATGGAAGTAAGCCATCAATAATGAAGCATAATATAGCTTATTCAGTTACAAGGCAAAAACGAGGACAAAAATCACATCGTACTACATATCTGAATACACTAGTAAAAATCGATGCATTATTTGCACAATTCTGCAGTGATCTTGGCATTAAAAATAATTGGATCAAAAATCAAAAATACAGTTTATGGTATACGAAAGCGATTCATATTGCGTGTATGGCATAATTATAAGGATAAACAATTTGATGATGCACCCAGTGATAAGATCGATTGCGTTAATAACTGGTATGCAATATTTCTTGATATGATTAAAATGCGAGCAGCACAATATAACATCAACTTAAATCAAGAAATTAATGCAATACAACATAAAGAATATTTAATAACAACTTTTAAAAATAGAGCTTTTAATAATGTTCCTTTTAAAAAGATTTTAGACTATCATCAAAGACACTTTCCTATTAGAAGAATTAATATTTGTATATCATACCGTTATGTGTTGACAATGGGACGTAAGGTATATAATTACAATAAAATTGGTAAGAATATGGGACAATATGAAAATCTGATGTGTCAGTGTACATCAAGCCCATTTATAGATGATGATCATAAACACATAGTGACTGGCGATTTGAACGTGATTAATACGAGTCAACTACGAAAAGCATTTGATAAATTTACTAAATTCAGGTTAGAGGAATTTCATGATATATATGGGAATTATTATAAAGAATTGAAAGAATTTATATATAATATGGCAATAAAATACAGTTTGCCTATGAATGCATTTGATGAATGGCGAGATCGTGTAAATTTTCAATTTCGTCGATTTTATCAACCTTCAATTCAAAAACGAGAAGAGAGTAATGTAAATCGTGACGAACTGAATGATTTATGGAACAAATATGCAGTTACCTACACAGACAAGGCAGCATCTAATTTCACTTTCACATGCATAGCATACTATATGAAGATTCTTAAAGAAAGTTATCAAGATGAGGAAATCTATAAAAAGCTCAATGTGCAACATAATGAAATTAATAATCGAATTTGTGCACTTCATAAGCGAATTGGAATTGATTTGAAACATATACGCTACCCGTATTTGGTCTTGATACCCAAACTTCACAAAAAACCAGTGAAGTTTCGACCAGTTACAGTGGCATTTAAAACTTATACCACAAGGGCTAATACGCTACTGAAGTCATATCTACAACCTGTAATGAATCATATTTCAAAAAATGGTTCCGTCATGATAAAAAACAGCGATCAAGTTTTGGGAATTTTGAACAAACTACCTGCTAACCAATTATATAGAAGCTATGATTTCCAAGATCTATTCAGTAATATAAATTTGGAGGATCTATATAGTATATTGACGCAAATACATGAGACATTTGAATTACAACAAGGTGTCACAATTCAAAAGTTTAAACACGTTTTGGACATCGTATTGTATGAAAATATAATGTATAATGGTACTGAATATTACAAACAAATCAAAGGCGTGCCAATGGGTGGAGGGTGCTCGACATTATTAGCAAATCTATATTTGCACCATTATGAACAAGGAAATCACTTTATAAACGAAATGGTTTACTTTCGATTTATTGATGACATCCTCATAGCATACGAAAACACAGGAGACGGGTATGAATTTGATTTTTCTTTTTATCCAGGTTGCTTGAATCTTATTGAGAATATCTCGGATAAAACAAAGGCAATCAACTATCTGGATATAAGTATACATTTAACACCTAGCAAGACAACGTATTATACTATTTATGATAAAAGAAGACAGTGCAGTTTTAGAATACATTATATAATTAACTGGTATTCTAATTTAAGTATCAGGATATTTCGCAATATAGTCATTAATCACTTTAAACGTAGTGAAAGAATGCATTCTTATGGAAAGGATAGGATCAAAAATGATTCTATATTTATTAAGGAAGCAATAACAGAAAATTATCCTTTAATATTTATTTGTCAGTGTTACAATGTGGTACATAGTAAAGTTTTCGATGCGTTCAGTAAGGATTTTGGCAACACCTTTATTTCAGGAAATAAAATGGCATCGATACAGCGAGGAACTATTTAAGCGTGTAAAATTGACGTGAGTGATTTGGATGGAAGTAGGGTATTTGTATTTGCAGTTCGTATATTTTAAGTAGGTTTAGTCTTGTGTCGTTTCAATTATATTGCTCTTATGTTGGGGGATTTTTTCCTTTTACGATTGATATATACTTCGTATGGGCGTCTTCTGTTTCGACGTTGTACTGAATTTAACCGCAGGTAATGCATGGCTCCGTGAGTGTTGCCATTGGTGGAAAAGTCGACTTGTAAACGGGAACTAGGGGTCACAATCCCCCTAGGCCTTTTATGTATTACCTGTTGGCTGACTTCATGTCCAATCTTTCAATTTTTACTATTATATTTTTCCGGGCTATTTCAAGCTGCATTGCGAGTAGTTATAAAAGGCCGGTTCACCGGCAGATCGGGGAGGTGGCTCAGTGTGGCTCAGGAGGAGAGGCCCTCTTTGGGAGGAGGGTCCCTCTTTGGGAGGATGCCTCTCTTGAGCCACCTCCCCTCTTTGGAGTGTCTTCCCTCTTTTGAGAGGAAGCCCCTCTCAGAGGGTCTTGAGACCCCCAGGATGCCTCTCAGTGCCCCCTCCCCTCTTTTGGAAGTTTGGTGAGGCGCAGCACCGGATGCCTCTTTCGGAAGAGGGCAATTGCGAAGTCTTTCACAGAGGCCTGATGACTCATACGGAGTGAGTTTCACTCTTGAGAGGGAATGTCACAATCGCTGACCTGAGGAAGTGGTTTCAAGCGATGTCGCAATCAGCGACTGACCTTTGACCTGAGGAAGAAGTTTCAAGGGATGTCGCAATCACACAATCTGGAAATGACGTGTCGCGCCTTGGAGCTCCTTAGCACACGTCCTCCCTCTCTGCTGGTCAGCGACAGAGTGAAAGATCTTATCAGCGTGACGTAGTTAAAGCGCCCTCTGGCGAATTTTGATGAAGTGCTGCCATCTATCGGCATTTTTTTTTTCCAAAAGAAATTAATGTTTCACTCGTCAGGAGCTGGATTCGATCTTGGGTCCAACTGATTAGAAGTCGCGCGTCTTACCATCGTGCCAAAGCACCCGTGCTTTATAGGCAGTTAACTTCGAAGTGTACCTTATCAGTGGAAGTTAGATTATTTTTCAAAGTTCATTCGAATAGCGATGCAAGGGTGCGTTTTAAAACAGAATGTTACGGAGTGAATATAAATATGTATATTATAACACAATGATTTTTTTTAAAACAAATGTATACACAAACTTTAAAAACACGAATGTAATAATTAGCTAAAATTGTGTTCAGTGGACACGAAACTTGTATTCAGTGAATACTATTCTGAGTGTTGTGTATCTAAAAACAAATGTATACACAAACTTTAAAAACACGAATGTAATAATTAGCTAAAATTGTATTCAGTGGATTTTTTTTTTTTTAAATAAATCAATACGATTTTTATAATAATAACGAAATGATTTCGAATATTTAAAAACAAATTGATTACGGATTTTCAATGAACACACAAATTGTGTTCAGTGCACACAAATTGTGTTCCGTGAATACTATTCTGAGTGTTGTGTATCTAAAAACAAATGTATACACAAACTTTAAAAACACGAATGTAATAATTAGCTAAAATTGTATTCAGTGGATTTTTTTTTTTTTTAAATAAATCAATGCAATTTTTATAATAATAAGGAAATGATTTCGAATGTTTAAAAACAAATTGATTACGGATGAACACACAAATTGTGTTCCATGAATACTATTCTGAGTGTTGTGTATCTAAAAACAAATGTATACACAAACTTTAAAAACATGAATGTAATACATAGCTGAAATTATGTTTTGTGAACACGATTTGACCATTCTAAGTGTGATTTTTGAAAAATAAATCTAACAGTATAGAAAAATAATAATGAAAATTAGAACTCACAGAACGACCTCTTCACTACCCGCTGGTCAAACTCCAAATGAGTGAGACACTCTCATTACGCTATTAAAAATTAGATCTTATCATCACCAGTATGAGGTGTTGCCACCTATTTTTTCTAATAATATATTTTTAATAGTTGGATACTTCAACGGTCTGATTTGCTACACATAATCTAAAACACATCACTTTAATGATATTGTGCATCGAATATGATTCGGCCATTTTTTTAAAATGGTGGATGTAATTGAAATATCGAAGTTTAGAATTTAACAAACTAACGAATTTTCACCCCCATAAATTTTAGCATTCAGTTTAAATAAAACCCAATGAATATGATATCACCATTTTAACATCGTAATTTTACTACCATGATAGAACTTAGAAGTGAGTGTACATTATTTTTCCCTGACACAAACACTTTTAAAATCTATTGCAAGTTTGGTTCTCACAATATATATTCCAATGAACGAGAATCGTCCAAGCGAGCATTTACAATAATCGTCCAAACACCCAGATAACGATTGCTATGGTCAATATCAGCACTCTCTTTCTCAAACATTTGATAAGAAATGATAAGACTCACGAGTTCCAAATATGAAGTCTATGTTAGAATAGATAAAACCTTACCATTGTAATCCAATCTGAAAAATAAAGTTTTTCAACAGCATGTGGTTTTGAGTATGTCTAAAAACCAAGTGGCATATTTAAAACCTGAAAAATAAAGTTTTTCCACGTATACCAAACGAGGCTGTAAAAATCCTTTAAAGTGTTTATGTTTGATTCACTAAAAACACAATATTTTTAAAAAATAAAACACACATTGTGTTCCGTGGACACAAAAATGGTGTTACATGAATACGATTCAACCCTTTATGTGTTGTGTATCTAAAAACAAATGTATACACAAACTTTAAAAACATGAATGTAATACATAGCTGAAATTATGTTTTGTGAACAGGATTCGACCCTTTCAAGTGTTGTGTATCTATAATCAAATGTATACACAAACTTTAAAATAGCGCATTTAATTAAAATGAAGTGAACAAGATTTCACCATTCTAAGTGTGTGTGTATAGCAATGTGGATTTTTTTTTTTAAAAATAAATCAATACGATTTTTATAATAATAACGAAATGATTTCGAATGTTTAAAAATATAATAGATTATGGATTTCCAATGAACACACAAATTGTGTTCAGTGGACACACAAATTGTGTTCCGTGGACACAAAAATGGTGTTCAGTGGACACATAAATTGT
Organism: Amaurobius ferox; assembly: GCA_951213105.1. Classification (NCBI taxonomy): domain Eukaryota; kingdom Metazoa; phylum Arthropoda; class Arachnida; order Araneae; family Amaurobiidae; genus Amaurobius; species Amaurobius ferox. Next base: position 60,889,863 of record OX578140.1, read on the forward strand.
GTTCAATGAATGGGATTCAACCCTTTTATGTGTTGTGTATCTAAAAACAAATGTATACATTATATATTTCTAAGTTTTAAAATTTAAACGCATTAGATAAAATTGTGTTAAGTCAACAAGATTGATCCCTTGTAATGGTTTAAAAATTAATGTATTACTACATTGTACTTAGGCATTTTCAAAAAAATGATGCGACAAGCTACTCGCAATCTGAAAAGAAAGTTTCCATTAGAAAATATGTGTTATTAAGAACTGTTACATATTATATAAGAGAAAAGTGTTAGAAAAAGTGGGAAAATGTTAGTAGAAGAAGAAGAAAAAGTTTGTGTGATTCCAACAGCCCCATGAGGTGTCACACCCTGTCACTACGCTCTTTAAGGGCAGCGTTCCCCACCAGTCTGAAATGGTTTTTTTTTATTAATTTAAATTGTAATTTTATTTTACAAGTTTCATAAAGAATTTTAATCTTTATTGTTTTTAAAAACATTTTAAAATAAGTAAAGTTAAATTCAGATACTTGTAATTTTACAAGATAAAGTTTTATAAAGAATTTTAAAATAAATCTGAATTTTTAAATTCAGATACTTGTAATTTTACAAGATAAAATTTTATAAAGAATTTTAATCTTTATTGTTTTTTTTAAAAACATTTTAAAATAAGTAAAGTTAAATTCAGATACTTGTAATTTTACAAGACAAAGTTTTATAAAGAATTTTAAAATAAATCTGAATTTTTAAATTCAGATACTTGTAATTTTACAAGATAAAGTTTTATAAAGAATTTTAAAATAAATCTGAATTTTTAAACTCAGATGCATGTAATTTTACAAGACAAAGTTTTTAAAAAAATAAATCTGAATTTTTAAATTCAGATACTTGTAATGTTACAAGATAAAGTTTTAAAAATTAAATCTGAATTTTTAAATTCAGAAATTTATATTTTCTACTTTACAAGATAAAGTTTCATAAAGAATTTAAACTTAGCTGTTTTTAAACAGTGAAAAATTAATTTTAAATGTAAAGTAGTACACTTTCAAACTGGCAGGCCTATTTCCCAAACATAAAAATGTTTTAACATAAAAAAATGTTATATCTGTGGAAAAAAATCTTTCCACAGTACATAGATTTTTTTTTTCTTTCCATTTTTTTTTTTTTTTTTTTTTTTTTCCAATGCAGTTGGATTTTTTTTTTCCATATATATATATATATTTTTTTTTTCATTTTTTTTTTTTTTTCAATTTTTACTTTTTTCTTTTTTTTTTTTCCATATCTCTATATCTTGCTTTGGTCTTCATCTTTCTTTCTTTGCTCTTCTCTTTTAATTTTGTGGTGGCCGTAAGCATAAGTATGCACGCCATCGTCCATTATGTAGCGTTTATCATCGTATGGAGAGAGTGACACCTTACACTGTTTTAGAGTGTATAATTTGTGACACTCACTCCCGATGCGATACTGAACGTGACGTGCAACTTTTTTATCAGTAAGACAACTTTTATACATTTCATGTCTCAGTTGCTTACTGATAACTGATCGGGAGACCCCCTTTGCTGTCTTTTTTGTACCACTAACTGCCAGTAGTGAGTACATTTTAGACCTGAGCCCCACGAACTCAAGTCCCGGCTGCGCGTTCAGTTCATCCTTGAAACAACCAATCTTCTTTTTATTAACACCACTGAATGCCGGATGGTTCACGGGGAAATCAGAGGTGTCAAAGAGATGGCTGTTTTTCTGCATGTCCTGATAAAAATCACGACACTGCACCTCATAGGTTAAAGAATCAGTGTCAGTGAATAGTAACACAGCCTTTGCTCCATAGTACTTTTTCATGTAGCCATAATGAAATGTGTACATATGGAGTTTGCTCAGCTCCAGAATGGTGAATCCAACGTAAATCGGTCTATTAAAGACAATGCAGTTCTTCACCCGCTCAACCCCAACCAAGTCTTCATCAAAAATTTTGAAGCGCTTGAATGTAGGCGCCGCCACGAGCTTTTCACCCCGCCGCGTGTCGGTGACCAAATCTACATTAACTCTGTTACGCAGATTTTCCATTGATTTTCCGTATACGGCGTTGTTCATGAGCTTGAAGAAGTCCTTCTCAAACCCCGATTGAGACCTCTTCCTCTGCTCGGTGTTGAAATCGATGTACGATCTCAACCAGGGCCGCTGATGGAAGCGAAGGACTTTGTGCACAGATGTTACATGCAGCCCCAGTTCCAGGTACATTTTCAAGCATCTATAATGTACCACATAATTTTTCTTGTTGCAGAGATTTGGGACAAGTTTTTCTTGCTCTTGGAACTGGGGAACTCCAAGCTCCTCCATGATCTTTACCGTATACGGCGAGACATCTTCCTCTCGAATCAACATTCTTTCTGGCGCAACAGGATAATCATTATGGAGATCGTGAAGTTCTGGCGGGTACTCCAAGTCGACCTCCAAAATGTAGCCAACCGATGCATGGTCGGGGCAAGACAGGATCCAATCCTCTGTCGCAATCGTGGGTGACACCCACTCAAACTTTCCATATGGAAGGGGCTGAGACATAGCCCACCCGTACAAGTTGTTAGCATCCAAATACATAATATACTGGGTGGGCTGTGCAGGGTCATACTTCGCCATGTAAGGATTATTTGCATGTGCCAAACGCTTCGTAATGACAGACACGCCACCCCTGATACCACGCTCAATGAAGAGATGCTGGTCAATCTCTGTCATGAGATCGAGGGGCTGCTTGCACATCTTGAGAGCAGCCTGCCATGCCAAGCCGGGTGCTGTCATCAGGTGGACACAATCCAACCCATAGTACTCCCTGCACAGGTGTCGAAACTGCTGAAATACGTCGGCCAACAGAAGAACATCACTTTTAACGTAGAGGTCGTGGTACTCCCCTAATGTTTTCAAGTTGAATGTTCTCCATACATTCTGAGCATGAGCATAATCGTCAGCGGTGGGGGTCTCATCCGTCAGAGTGCTATAAAAAGCCGAGAGTGGAGGTAATACCTGCTCATCGAATTTCGCCAACGAATTCATGTACTCGTAAGGGTACACTCCCTTGCGAAGCAGCAGCTCAAAATGGATGGGGATGTTTGCCTTCATGATCTTGAATTTATCAGCTGGTAAATTGGCCACTAACTTCTCCAAGGAAGCATTCATGAATTGAAGGCTATCGATGAATTGCAGCCTCACACTCTCCTTTCCCTCATACAGGGAGATGGAGATATATCTCTCCATATTTTGTGGAATGACCTCTAAGCTGTGGTCTTTCAGCTTTCCAAGCCCCGACATTAAGAGGTGCGAATCATAGTTTTTCAAATTGTGAAACACTACAGGGACACTCTTGCGTAACTTGTATCTAAGATTACAATTCGAGTGTGCTGCACCCCTATAGTTTCCAACAATGTGACAATGATCGCGAACCTTCATAATGTACCGGTCACCGTCCTTTGCAAAGGCCCTCTTACACAGATAGCAGTGGGATGCGCTGTTGAAGGCCAGTGCTTCACTCCTGGTAAGACGCATAGGTGCTATGCTATTAAAACGAACGGCCAGTTCGTCTCTTTCCAAGAGCATCCTCTGCAGAAAATGGGTTACGGCGTCAGGGCCCCGATAGCAATACACGGGCTTGTGTGATTCGCCTTGGGGTCCCACGACGACGTATGCGTAGCCGCAAGCCTCATGATGGGCTACCTTTTCTACAAAGGACCGACTATCGCTAGGCTGTACGCTGGGCACTTCTACCAAAAGCGACTCAAAGTCGGCATATATCACGAACGGGACCGGGTGTTGATACTCCAAATTGGAGAATTTTAAACAACTTTTCTCGAGGCTTGGCATCTCAACACGTTGCGGTGCGTGCTCTTTGCAGTAGGGAGTGTGTGCCACGAGTAAATCTTCTCGGGAGAAGCGGTGGAGGCACCGATAGCATACGTGAAAGGCATGCTCATGTTGAGTCAAATCCCCCAGAAGTCTCGACATACTGCGGATCAGGCAGTAATGTTGTTGGGTATCCTGACTTATGAGGAGAAGGTTAATGCAGTCTGCATCGTCTCTTGCAGATACATGCAGAGGAAACACTTCTTCATCCTCATAGCCGAAAACATTAATCCGGCAGTTGTTCAGCTTCTCTAGGGTACCAACCTTACTCACGGGTACCGGGCACTCCACATTCCCCAGGTTTATCTCATGCTCCCTAGGCAAATAATGAGTCACACGTTCGGGTTTTTCAGCCCAATGCAAATTGAGTCTGTGAGCGAGAAGGCACCACACAAAACACTTCTGGTCGCTGTTTTCAATATTTAAGAGTGCTTTTTTGGCCGCAAGTTTGGGGGGCAGGGGCAGATAGCTTGCGGGGCGAAGAGGCCTGTACTTGCCCACGCAAACATCCATCTTCATCACATGATCCAAAGACCACCCCGACCCCAACTGTTGGTAGTCCTCGAAAGCACTCTGAATCTTCAGGTACCCCTCACTCACATGTTGCTCAATCGTGTGAGAAATCAGGTCAATTCCACACCTACTATGAAAGTAGGCCGTCGTGCTCTCTTCCTCCCCCTCAGAATTCAGTCGGACCATCTTTGCGTAGAGGACCAGGTACCATTTAATCTGATTGGCCGAGAGTTCTTCACTCAACAAGGCAATCAGTGGTACACGCATCTCTTCTAACGCCAGTGTTAGATCCTGTCGATTCTCCTCGGTGGGCTCCAAAGTGTGGGTCGTGAAAACGCCCAAAGCTCGCTGTGTGCGACGAAGAGCTCTCATCGCTTGGGTGCTTCGTTTCTTTGCTATTTTGTCAGCATCGGCCGTCTTGCGTTTCACGCCCTTGGAGGAAGGGTGAGGGTGAGCACGGCGAATATGCTGTAACAACACGTCGCGTCGTGTGAATGCTTCATCACACAGTTCGCACTTGTGCTGTACAGTATTGTGGTGTCGCCTCGTGTGGCGAAGGAGGTCCATTCGGGACAAAAACTCTTCACCACACACACCACATTCTAAACTTGCTTCATGCATTTTAGCATGACGTACCATCGCACTTTTTCGGTTGAAAGCCGTCTGGCAGACTTCACAGACAAAGGGTTTTAGCCCTGTGTGGGTCTTCATATGTCGTGTCAAGCTAGTCTTTAGAGTGAAGTTCTTGTGGCAAGTGGGACATATCTATAAAATAGATAAAATGTCCATATTAGTTTTTTTTCTAGAAAATTCCTAAAAACACACTATAAAATCGCGAGTCAGCTGTTTTTTTTCTTTGATTGCAATTCCTCTAAGAGAAATAACAGTTTCTGTAATAGAATACAATACAATCCTATACTCCCAGAAACAGCCGATTTTCCCCTTCCAAAAAGATGAAATAAAATAACTTACGTGAATACCACTAGGTCCGGCCTTTCCCACCACGGTCGGTGCTGCCACAGCTTTCATAAGGGGTGTTGCATTGGCTTCCACAACTGTTGGTGCCACAGGCAATGCAGCAGGCAATACACCAGCTTCCACAGTCATATCCTAAATATTAAAAACGCAAAACATGTAAAAGAGTGAAATGTGTATGAAGCTAATTTTTGTGTTGTACATTTTAAAAGTTCTTGTGTTATGAATGATAACAGAATTTATTGTGATATGAATTTTTAAAAATGTATCTTTATTTTTAATTCGAAAACATTTTGAACTCACTTTTGAAACAACCATCATTGTGGTAAATTCGTTTGTCGATATTTTAATAGAGAGGAGCAAATTAAAAGGACGTCTTTCCTAGCGCAAGTCTCGAGTCAAAGTGAGCTCCACGTAGCATGTATAGTGGGCGGAAACCTTATCTGGTTTGTCACGTGATTCCATACGTGGAACCTTGTGATTCGCTAACAAGATGTCACGTGATACATCATATGATACGATAAGGAATATCATGTGACATGATGCGATAAGGAATATCATGTCACATGATGCGATAAGAAATATCATGTGATGTGTCACGTGATGTGATAAGAAATGTTACGATAAGGGATATTATTTAGATAAGAGCTCATTCATTCAACGTTTGTTCTCCTAGAAGGTTGTCGTTGCTTATTTTTAAAAATGTCTATCTTTTTTAAACGCGAGAAGTTGAATGTAGAATATGTTCGCGAATTTTATTCAGTAAATGTAGCCGATTTAATTTTTCAAGAGTTGAAAAGTCTGCCCTTTCAACAATCACAAGGGGTGGTGCATGGTCGTCCATACCAACCAGCTCAAAAAGTATATGCATTTGGAGACGGTGGAAACAGCTCTGAGGGATGGACACCTCTCTTATCGGAGATAAAATCACGTGTGGAAGAACATATGGGATACAGCTACAATTTTGTGTTAGTAAACAACTATGCGGATGGACATGCTAAAATAGGACAACACAAGGACAATGAATCCTCCCTATGCTCTAAAACACCTATAGCGACTCTCAGTTTTGGTGCTACGAGATCTATCATTTTCGAAAGAAAAGGACAATCTCCTCTAAGTATTCCAATTCAACACGGATCGCTTTATGCGATGCATGTGCCAACCAACAAATTCTATTCTCATGGAATTGCTGCGGAACCCGAAGTCTCAGAAGCTAGAATAAGTCTAACATTTAGAAAAATTCTACCTAAAACGCCTGTACAGAAACGCAAGTGCGAGTTTCCAATGTATGTCCCGCCTGCAGCGCTTTCGCCTATACCTGAAATCGATTGGAGCCATATGCATACTCCATCTATACCTACTACAGATTCGCAAAGTGATTTGGTATCGTCGGCTCTGAACTATGCTACTTCTCAAAATGGATCGGTTTCGATAGAATTATCCTCATCTGAAAAGTTCCGTTACCATTTGGGCTGTAACATTTACGTTACCGTGCAACATTTTCGAGGAAATGTGAAAGTACACTTTCGTGTCTACAGGATGAATGCTTCTGATGTTATCGTGCCTACCCCTCATGGAGTAACACTCACGCCTAATACGTGGAGTGTATTTTTAAAACGCATTTCAAATATGGACAGTGAAAATTCATCTTTCACAATTAATAACGAACTCTTAGTTTGTGTGTGTGAAAGCAATCTATATTTACAACAATTACCACCTTGCACTGGACAGTTCAAAAAGAAATTAATCTTATTAAATCAGGATAATTTTCATACTCTTCAGTACATTAGTCAAGATGTTACTAAATGTGTTTTGGATCAGTTACTGACAAATATCCTACCCAATTGTATTGTGAAGTATCAAAAACCTGTCGAAGCACTACCGACTTTGCCACCCTATGAATTAAAACACACTTTAATGCAGTGTGTACATAAAAATTTATGTGTAGAGTTGTATAAATTATATCAACGCGAAACATGCAAAAGTCACGGATGTACCGATTTGAAACACAAGTGCTGTACGCTATCCACTCATATGCAATTTGTGGATTATGAACTAGTCGATCACGAACTTTTAATGATAAACATTCAAGAAATTGCGCGAGAGTTTTGTGAAACAAATGAAAACAATGTTTCACCTGAATTTTTTAAAAATCTCACCGTAAAGGACTATTATACAGCGATGATTGCTCTGTTCCATATGTGAAATACAAGTTAGTAGAATATTACTTTTGTAAAAATCTATGTATTATTAAAAATGTTTTTTCTTTAAACGTTGCTTCATTCTTAGTTTTATTTTAAGTTATGTGTTAAACTCATTATTTATTTAAATTTAAAAGTGTTATTAAAACCACATACTAAAATGTTGATATAAAAAATTATAGTTGAAAGATATAATTTTTGGAAGCCCACACAAATCTATCATTAAAAAAAAAAAAAAAAAAAAAAAAAAAAATGATTCCACTCCGATGGAAATAACGTTATATTTTTCAAAGTACAATTAAACTGAATGGTTCAATATGTGAAACATTAAAAAATATGTGTGGGTCCTATTAAATGTTTTAATAAAGTCAGCGGTGGCTTCGCTCAGATTAAGCGTAAATGTTTATATTTTTCAAGGTTTAATTCAATTGTTGTGTTTAATTTCAAACTGTATTGAACAGTATTTTCACAAATGCGTAAAATTAAAACAAATACATTTTTCAATTAAAAAAATTATTAAAATAACTCACCTGATTTATATCGTCTTTGGTCGTGGGATTGTTTGCACAAATTAAATCCATCTCCTCAACTGGGATACCGAAGTCGAACTGAAAATCCATAAAAAAAAAATAATTAATATAAAATTCAAGTGCTAATCGTCATATATAATAAATCATAAAATGTCATATATAATAAATCATAAAATAATGAAAATCAAAATTTTACTTACTTCAAATGCACGGGATGAAGACATCATAAATATTCTCGTTATCGTATTTAATTCAAAAGCAAAGCACTGGCTGAAAAAAGAGCAGTTGACCATAGCTCGATAAGGACCGCATTTTATACCCTTTTCCGAGGGGACCTTTGCTTTGTGCTAAACAAACAGCGTCCTCCGAAAAAGTCAGAAGCACATGATTTCCGATAAGCTGGAACATTCGATGAGGTTCTAGAAATGGGTAGAATTTGAATAGTTTTATTTTCGAACATAATTCATATCTACTTCTCTGATGTGTTTTATTTACATATATTCTCAATCTTTGGGTCGCTATCGCAATTTTAACTAATTATGTGTATTATTTAATGCAGTTAATTAAATATTAGTGATTAAATATTAGTATATTAGTATATTAGTGTATTAGTGTATTAGTATAACAGTTCGAAATAAGATGTATTTTCTAGTGGAAACTTTCTTTTCAGATTGTGAGTAGCTTGTCGCACCATTTTTGAAAATGCCTAAGTACAATGTAGTAATACATTAATTTTTAGATACACAACACACAAAAGGGTCGAATCCTATTCTTTGAACACAATTTCTGTGTCCACTGAACACAATTTTTATGTATTCATTTAAAATCCGTAATCAATTTGTTTTTAAACATTCGAAATCATTTCGTTATTATAATAGTCATATGCGTTGTTAGATTTATTTTTAAAAAAGGTTTTAAGTCAAACTTGCAATAGATTTTAAAAGTGTTTGTGTCAGGGAAAAATAATGTACACTCACTTCTAAGTTCTATCATGGTAGTAAAATTACGATGTTAAAATGGTGATATCATATTCATTGGGTTTTATTTAAACTGAATGCTAAAATTTTTGGGGGTGAAAATTCGTTAGTTTGTTAAATTCTAAACTTCGATATTTCAATTACATCCACCATTTTAAAAATGGCCGAATCATATTCGATGCACAATATCATTAAAGTGATGTGTTTTAGATTACGTGTAGTAAATCAGACCGTTGAAGTATCCAACTATTAAAAATATATTATTAGAAAAAATAGGTGGCAACACCTTATACTGTTGATGATAAGACCTAATTTTTAATAGCGTAATGAGAGTGTCTCACTCATTTGGAGTTTGCCCAGCGGGTAGTGAAGAGGTCGTTCTGTGAGTTCTAATTTTCATTATTATTTTTATATACTGTTAGATTTATTTTTCAAAAATCACACACACACACTTAGAATGGTGAAATCTTGTTCACAAAACATAATTTCAGCTATGTATTACATTCATGTTTTTAAAGTTTGTGTATACATTTGTTTTTAGATACACAACACTTGAAAGGGTCGAATCCTGTTCACAAAACATAATTTCAGCTATGTATTACATTCATGTTTTTAAAGTTTGTGTATACATTTGTTTTTAGATACACAACACTCAGAATGGTCGAATGCTATTCACTTAACACCATTTTGAAAATGCGTAACTATACTTGGGTGTATTCAAATCATTTTTAAAAAAAAAATTATATTGATAGTTAGATTTATTTAAAAAAAAAAATCCACTGAATACAATTTTAGCTAATTATTACATTCGTGTTTTTAAAGTTTGTGTATACATTTGTTTTTAAAAAATCATAATGTTATAATATACAGATTTATATTCACTCCGTAGCATTCTGTTTTAAAACGCACCCTTTATAAAGCGCATCGCTATTCGAATGAATTTTGAAAAATAATCTAACTTCCACTGATAAGGTACACTTCGAAGTTAACTGCCTATAAAGCACGGGTGCTTTGGCACAGCGGTAAGACGCGCGGCTTCTAATCAGTTGGGCCCAAGTTCGAATCCAGCTCCTGACAAGTGAAGCATTAAATTCTTTTGGAAAAAAATGCCGATAGATGGCAGCACTTCATCAAAATTCGCCAGAAGGCGCTTTAACTACGTCACGCTGATAAGATCTTTCACTCTGTCGCTGACCAGCAGAGAGGGAGGACGTGTGCTAAGGAGCTCCAAGGCGCGACACGTCATTTCCAGATTGTTCGATTGCAACATCCCTTGAAACTTCTTCCTCAGGTCAAGGGTCAGTCATCGATTGCGAAATCCCTTGAAACCACTTCCTCAGGTCAGTCAGCGATTGTGACATTCCCTCTCAAGACTCGGAGTGAAACTCACTCCGTATGAGTCATCATGCCTCCGTGAAAGACTTCGCAATTGCCCTCTTCCGAAAGAGGCATCCGGTGTTGTGCCGCCTCACCAAACTTCCAAAAGAGGGGAGGGGGGCACTGAGAGGCATCCTCCTGGGGGTCTAAAGACCCTCTGAGAGGAGCTTCCTCTCAAAAGAGGCATCCTCCCAAAGAGGATCCTCTCAAAGAGGGACCCTCCTCCCAAAGAGGGCCTCTCCTCCTGCTCCGCGCTGCTCCGCCTCCCCGATCCGCCGCAGAACCCCCAATTTATAACTACTATTGCGCTTATTGGTCTAGATATCTGTTTTTGTACTATTTGTACTATGGTAGATTCTGTTATATGACATTATATATATATATATATAATATAAGTTTGAAAATCCAATGAACGAAAAGTAAGAAGATGTAACAAGATAAACCTAACTTTTAGAAACACCCACAGAATAAAATATAATACAGCAAATCATCAATCAAATGGATTTATTATTTGTATATATATATATATATATATATATATATATATATATATATATATATATATATATATATATAAATTGAAAGATTTTAATCGAAAATTATGCATAAACTACTGTATGTACAAAAAAAACACATCTCTAGCATATCTGTTACAAATGAGTAACTATAGACCAAGACTAAGGATAAAGATAGAAGGTAACATATCACTGCAATGGAAAGGGGGATGAGAATAATATTAGGATACAAAAATCACAATTAAAAGTATATAAATATAAATAAAAAAGAAAAAGAAAACACGGCAAAAATGAGAAAAGGCAATAATAATTAGCTCAAGATAAAAGGTTAAGACATAGAGAACAATCAATTGAAACTACACAAAAAATGGCGGTTAGTTTGAAATTGCATTCTCATCAGGACAGCCATACAATTCGAATTAAAACCGATACAATAGCCAGTTTTTGACAATGGCGATAGTATTTAACTATAGACACCATTGGAACTATCTACTGGCTAGTGGAATGAGGAAAA